>CM053784.1:371389543-371724543 GCA_028749045.1 Cupressus sempervirens | reverse complement strand
AGTTGATTGACATAATGATGCCTTTGTCATTGATGTCAATGGGGGAGGGAATGCATGGAAAACATCTCCTATGAATGGGGAAGAGTGGGTGCTTATGAAAACATCTTCTAATATTATGGGGGAGATGTATAATCCCATCAAGTTATATCAATAGGGGAGAAGTGTGAACATCAATGCCATCCATGTAAGAAAGATGAAGAACTGATGAAGATTGTTCCTATAAGTTTCAGATTTGATTGATGAAGAAGATTTGAAAAGATGAGAGCAACAATAACAATAGAGTTGGATTTGGTATTCTTGGAACTTAGATGTTTTTCATCTATGTTGTCATCAATGTCAAATGGGGAGATTTTTAGCATGAATGTTGATGGTATTCCTTTGAGGAGTATTCTAAGCATTGCTAGAACATTTGGGAGATTGACGTGTTGCATTCATGAGTGTGTTTGTCATTGATGTCAACATAGTATTGTTTCTGTAAAGACTACTAGAGTATAATACAAAGAATGAGGTCATACAGATTGAGTATTGATGATAAGGTCGAGCATAGTGGAGGATACATTCTACAGTGTGTTATGATGACATGGACAAGTGCACATGCAGAAAGTCAAAGACATGTGAAAGTTATTTTTGATTTACATAAGATAGTGTGCTGACATAGTACCTGAGAAGTGGTTTCTAGTGTTCAAATTGTATCTCCTAATAGGGCTAGAATCATGATGAGCGAAGTTAGATAGTGATAGTATACAACCAGATGATGACGTTAATGAGTATGCAGGGTCTAAGATTGTACGTGTGAAAAGTTGTAATTACTATGAGCCAACAATGTTTTGTAATTGTGAAAAGATGTAATGAATTGTATTATCTTAATGAGGTCCTATTATAATTAATAAGGAAAGCCTCAAGGTTGACTTGGTAAATTATTTTGAGGATATGGTATAAAGGAAAGTTATATTCCTTGTGATGAAATCTGTAATGAATGCAAGTGTATAAGTTGTGAGCGAACTTGTATTGGATATGCAAAATTGGTAAATGTGAGTAAGCGGTTAAAGGGATCAATGTGATGTGAAGTTGAAGATCTGGTATTGATATCTGAAAGGTATTTGGTGTGGTATTAGCACAATAAGAGGATACAACAAGAGCGCAAGTTGCGAATATCAGTTTCATTTTTATTATTCTTAAAATAATAATACAAAGGCCAGTTGGACAGTGAGTTCAATGGTCTTGCCCTAAAGTTGTCTGGACAGTGGGTCCATCTACCTTCTACAACTTTGAATAGGGTTGGAATCTCCTGACATAAATTCAAAGTCTCATAACATGGATTGATGGGTACTAAATGTATTTCATTGGCTCCTAACAGAGTCCATGCTCTTACAAAGAACTTATATATTAGTACATCATTTTGTGGGCACCATCCCCACCGGGGCTTTCCCTGAGATCAAAGGTTTCTCTAATTAACATATTTTGTGTTATTGTGTATGTGTATCTTCTTTTGGTTTCTGATTATATTGATCACATGTTTAAGGCTTTAAAAGGTCGATAAAAGTTATATAGATTTGATAATTGATTCACCGCCCCCCCACCTCCCCCTAGTTATCTTGATGGACTTTACTTTCTAACAACTTGAATGCCTTAACCAACTTTTTCATGGTGAGGGAGGAACTATAAAGTGCGTGGGCATTCAAAGTTATGGATGTTAGTCCTAAGGGATCAGATTACTAAGAGGGGGGATGAATTAATAATCAACTACTTATACATCTTTTCAACCACTCAAACCCTTATCATGACATAAGCTCGATAATGACAAATGAAGGAAAACACATCCACAAAATAATATAGCAATTAACACAAATATTTTGGTCTCATAGAAACCCTAATTGAGTGAAACCATGGTGGAAGTTAGTGCCCACAAATTGTGAACTCTTCTAGAGTGTGTCCTATTAGGAGCTTAACCATAGTAGGAGTTACAAAGACACTATTAAGGGCCACCCAATCAAGAGATTTACCTCTATTCCTATTAAGAGCTTTACCATGTTAACAATTTCCTTCTAAAGGACTCATATCACTGATTAAAGTGCCACCTTGTTAAAGGATTACAATAAAAGACCTGTTAGGATCCACTTAGTAAGGGATTTTATGCTACAATTGTTAGGGAACAACAGGTAGAATGATCTATTAATTAGCACCACCTCTACATGATCAGATCCAATGTAGCACCTGTACACACCTCACTTCATTCCACACTAACATTTGACTTGGTTTCACCTTCACACTTCAACCACACCATTATCAATAGATCAATTCTTTGCCTTCATCAATTATATACCATTTTGTGAGACCCTAAATGTTCAACTGCCTTAAATTCACCCTAACACATTTTCCTTTAATCTTTAAATGCATTGATCTCACACCATTCTTCTAAACACACACTTAATGTAAACTAAAAATTTCCCATACCACATCATCTATAATTAATCTTTCATTTGATTTCACGAAGAACAATTAAACATCTTTTGACCAAACAAATCCTTCTTCTAGAATCTTCATGACACAGTTGCATTGATCCTCTAGAATGCCAGATCATCACAAGTAATAATTTAGATATGTCACTGCATCATGTCCAACATGACCAAATTCCCTAACTCATCCATATTGGTCATTGATATTCGATATAACATCGACAACTTAATAACACAATAATTTATCTAGAAACTATGTTACTCTTCACAATACCTTCTCATTGATCATCTAAATGAGTTAAAACAGTAACCACAACATCTACATGACATGATTTTATTATTCCTATGATCAATCCACTTAACTCTAAATAAATTTGATGAAATAATCAAATTACTTATTGTCTTTTACTAACTATTCTAGTAGTTTCATTTTCTACCTTTAATTGATCATAACTTACTCAATCTTTCACATTAAATGTAGTGGTCATACATTTGAGTGGATGAGACACCCCTAAGTATCCCATAAGGATAGAAACCACTAACACTCATTGGAACACCTTATTCATCACATTCATACTGTTGGTGTTTGAAAACGTTGGAGGGTTTTCAATTATCCCAATGAGAATATGACATATCTAGGGGCAGCTAACTCCCATTCTCAACATATCACTTCAAACACCAGGCCAACTATAAGGCTTGACCCTTCTTCTACTTCAGGCTCTGCTAAACCTAGGTAGGTAGACCTCATATTAAAATGATACCATACCAGTGCAAAAACATATCCCTGAATCTATTGAGCAGATTTTACCCGTATTTCTCCTAATGACTCATGAAAAGACACATATCTACAATAGCTAAATGCAAATCTATGAATCTCAGAACCTGAGTGAGGGCATTATATTTAAGTCCTTCAACATGAAAGGTGAAAATACTTTTGATTAATAATGTTGATTTCAACAAACCCTTAGATATGCAGCAGTAAGACTTAATGATCCTGTAATCGATCAGTGCCTTATCTATTGGGCAAATCCATGAATCAAATGCATGCATATGGATATCTGATACTTATGTATATATTCAGATATACGATCTATCTATTTACCTTGTAAATAAACATCTGTGCTCAATCCAAACCTCATTCTTACATGATATCCTTCTCAACAAACCTGCAACCCTATTGATTCACTGAAGCATTTACATAATTGCTTGAGTCATAAGCAACAATAAAACAACATACAGCCTTAAGGGGCTGCAACTATGACCTAAGCTCTTTGTTCAAAGATCATAAAACATTACAACTCACTGAGAATGGAGACAAGATTCAACTGAAACTCAATCATCTGTTGCTCTTTATATTAATTTCCTTGAAACTTATATAGTCATATGCATGAAATGAAAAACATGATGTAACCTAACAGGTCTAAACTACCTGTATTAACCTTCTTAATGTTGTTCATACGAGAGAGAATATGCTAAAAAATATGGTATCACAGTATGGGAACACATCAAAACTGGATCCAAAACCTGGTATCATAGCAGTGAGTGGTTTTTTCTCCAAAAACTGGAACCCTTACCAAGAGAAAGAAAAAGATAGATATAGGAAGAAGAAAATCTCGGATCTGATCAGGAGATGACAAGTGTCCCTTCAGAATTCCTTCCCAAGAAGTAGAAAAAGCCTCTCTATCTTCTCTCTGTAACTAAAAATCGAATCTCCATCATTTGGTTTCCAAAAGTAAGAAATATCTCAATGAAAGACAAAGATCTGATAATTGAAACCGGATATGTGCCAAGTTACAAAATCAGATACAAGGACCACTGAATATGTTTAAAGGTATTTCTGTACTGAATTCTTCGGCTGGCAACTCAAAATACCTGATGAAACATACAAATCAATCAGAGAGATAAAACCTCATGTAGCATGAATCAGTGGTGTTTTGTGCAAAAACAAGCTCCAAAAATAGATAGTTCATCTTTTTTCGATTCCAACGGTATATTAGAGTCTATGTTTTGAGTACCGGAAACCCCTAGAATACCAGTTTGAAAAACAATCCCCCTTTGTTATAGCTACCTGCTCTGCAACATCTTGAATTTTAAATTTTTTCAAAAATTCAAATTAATCTAAAGTTTGAACTTTAGACTAAATACTCTGTCTGATTTAAAAATCTTGCATGTTACTCATTTTTGAAAAATTAATTTAAAATGACAAAATCATTTTACTTTTTCCTAACCCCTTGAATTTGGGTCAAAGCTCTATTGACCAAGCACCACGTGGCACTTCCTGACTGGTCCACCTCTGCATATGTTCCATTGAACTGCTACGTCAACATCTGAGTGGGCCCTGCTAACACATGTCAGCATCCTGCTTACCCGCATTCCTTAACTAGTGCACATTTTGATTTTGCGAAAATGCGCAAGCCATCAGATCGTGACACGTGTCACGATCCTGTTCTTCGTGTTTGAACTTGCATGTCCCTGCCACATCAGTGCCAATCGGGACCCAATGCCACGTGTCAATCAGGGGCATTCTCACATTATTTAACCTGTGAGCATCTTCATCTTGTAGGTATGTGCCAATCGTTCAATCTGGACACGTGTTTGAATCTTGTGCAATCTCCATTTTGTGTGCCACATCATCTTGTATGCAACTTTGATTAAAATTTTGCTAACGTCACCCTGCCAACTGTCTTCCTCATTTGGCGCACAGGGGGCCCACTTGCGCAAGCAGCCTTTCAAAATGCTCTTGTCTTTTAGACATAACACATATTGAGTTGTTTTGTATTTAAAGACTCTGAAATGCCCACCCATGATGAATGTGGGATAAAAAGTGGTAGATTTCTCTATTTATGCGTGGGCATCTCTGTCCCCTACAGATTCTCTTTCGAACATGGGTTTGATGTTGCTTTGCCTCCTTTAAATCATTGATCAAATCCCCTGTACGTTGTGTGAGCTGCTCTTCATGCTGCTGGATGTGGGGTTTCTTCTTCTTAACATGCATAGATTGCACACAAATGGTAGCTGCCAAAAATTCCACCTTCACATCAACACCCTTAGGGCCCGTTTGGTAGCTAGAATTAGAATGGAATTGGCATTCAGAATTCTAAAAAAATTCTAATCCATTGTTTGGGTCCGCACAATCGAAATTGGAATTGGGAAAAAGTGGAATCTGGTATCCCCATTTGACCCCCAAAACAAGGATTCTAAATTCCTTCAAAATACTTATTATTCGGAATTCTCGTTTTAATTCCCATTTTAAATCCCATTTTTTGAAACTAAGGATTTCAACTAAAGTAAAATTTAATTGGGTTTGACTTCCGGATGCTCATTTGGGGGCACTTTTTTTTGTACTGATTTTTGAAATTTAATTTTTTTAAATGGGGGGAAAATTTTCCACTATTACTTGCTCATATATTTGCCACTGTTGAGTAATTTATCAGGCTTTTTCCACCTTATCCGCCTCAATAGTTATTGCAAAAAGGTTTGGTGAAATAACTTTTTCACATACATTGTTTCTCAGTTAAATGAATCGTATGCAAGACAAAAAAAAATCTACTTTGTTGATTTTTTTCTGGCGTAAAAGTGTTTCCAAATAAGATTTTGTAAAATTTTAATATAAACATTTAGACTTTGCACCTGTGAGTTTGAATGTTGTGATGATCAAATTTTTTATTGGATCTCTACAAATATATATATTTTTAATGGGATGTTTCTGACTCTTATTTTATCAATTCTTGTGATTCAGATTCATTCAACGAGACTTCAACAATATACATATTTCATATTAGTAATTATTTGAATTATAATCAATGGTATTTTTTTTATAGAGCAAGAGTCATAAAAGTTTTAGTATCCATTAGTACAATCTTGTCCTCATCCGTTATGATAATGTTTACTTTCAACATGACTTAATCTTTTTATACTTGTTAAAAATGTTTGGACTTCAACAAACCAAATAAGTATTGATTTTTTTTGCATGATGATAATGCTACAGTTGGATGATAATATTTTGCATGTTATTTTGGCTAGTATTCCAATTCCACAATGTGCAACCAAATAGAGGAAATCTGTATTCTCACAATGAATTCTTGGTCAACCAAATAGTCCCAAATTGGATTCCCTAATCATAATCTGGATTCCAAGTTCCAAAATCCCAAAGCCAACATTCTGAATGCCAATGCTTAATTTATATTCTAGCAACCAAACGGGCCCTTAGTGATTACTTTCATGGATTTATAAGGCGTGAGAATCATTGGAAGGCTTTCCTCTTGCTCCAAAATGTCATTGACTTCTTGAATTTCCAAACTTTGTACACCGAGCATCAATGTTCATCCCAAACATGTTTTCTATCGGCTTGTAACTTGATGCTCTGCCTGCTCAATATATCTCATTTGACTAGGACCGCATTTTGAATCTTCTGCTACAAAAGGAATTCCATTTCCAATGTCTTTATCAGATTCTTGTTTAGTAATATCTAAATGTGCCAATAGTCGATTTTTTATTTTTTTTAATCACTGTGAAGAGCCTCTATTAAAACTCCACCGTCACCAGAAACCTGGTTATCCACAGTGTCTAATGCTATGCCTCCATTTTTAGGAGATGAATCAACAGTGGACTTACATAATATAGACATTACACTTATTACATCATTGACAAGCTCAGTAAAGATTTTACAATCATCTTCAAAAGTTATGCCTAGGTTCTCCACTCCAGAATATATGGGTATCTCGTCTCAAGAGAGAATCTTAGAAGATTGAGATCCCCATGTCTTTGTTTCTTTGTCCTGCGCTTCCTGTACATGCAGATTCTATTTGTTTCCTCAAACTGTGTAGCTTCCCTGGATTGCTCCAGTTTGTTGTGGAGTTTTATGCTCCATTTAAAAGGTTCAAAGGCATCAACAACATCTTCCAGCCTAGATTTGGCTGCTTTCAACTCCACTAAGCTTCCAAATGGCTCTCCTGCAGTTTAAAATCTTGCCTTCTTCCTCTTATTTGACTTCGTATCTCTGTCTTTCGCTGTGTGTGACGTGAGTTGGGGCTGCTTTCCTTAGCGTGTTTTGATTGTCTTCTTAATAGCGGCTTGTCTTCCATTTTGACCTGCGTGAGCTTTTATTGATGCTCATTCTACATTGCATGTGGCTCTGAGCTCCCATAATGCGTGTCCTCCTTTTAACAAGGCGTAGTCTGCTTGCAATTGCATCTCTCTATTCCTTTGGCATCTGCCTACTTGGAAGCTGCAACTTTTATTCTTTAACGGCGTAGATTCTTTGTTTTTACATGTCATGGGTTGGAGTTTTATGTTCTGCTGCTCTCAGCGTGGGTGGCCTTGTCAAAATGTGCTGAATATTATGCCGCTTTGTAATCTCCTACACTTGATGCATATTCAAATAGAACGGAGGAGGCACTTATCTTGTTGTGATATAGTGGTTGCTTAAATCACTGCAGTCAAGTGCTCACATAACAGATGTTTGGTTTTGCAAATGAAAATACTAAATCCAGAATTTGAACATGACCTCTGTCCTTTGGATTTAGCTACACCCTTTTATCAACAAGGAGCTTCTTAATATTTAGAAAGTTGCCATTGACCAATGTAAGCTTTTATTTCTCAAATTTGGATCTATTCAACTTTATCTTGTTATCTTTGCCATTTTATCTTCTTATTATCATAGAATGATAATAAGTTCAATTTTGAATCATTTGAATGCAGGGCAACATAGTTGTTTTCTTCTTTGTGTGTTCCACATGAGAGAAGTCGTGATCCATAATCATCATAAACTACTTCAGAGCACAACGTCTCAGGCATATCATACTCAAATGTAGACACCCTAATATTCCTTTAGCCATGCCATTTGTGTGAGCAGTCCCTTACTTTGAATGGACTTACAATGCTACATGTATAATGCACACTATATGTTGGTTTAAAACATTGTAACACTACCTTCTACAAAACTCCTCTAAACCCATGTCCAACTCTATGCAATCAGATGAAAATAGTCGGACTCCAAAGTGGGTCTGACTAATTTTTTTTTTTTTCATTTCCAAACAAATGAATTCTCAAACTAACCTATTCATCATCTGATACTGACGAGATTCAAAATCAAGAACTTTTCTATCATTAATAACTCATCTTATCACTTTCTTGCAACTTGTCGACTTTGCACCAGGAGGTCCGTTGACTGGCCTTAAAAATTGACCCAAACACCTGACCGAGCTCTAAAAGTTGGCACACTGAATCTCTATACTGCACGCTTGCACTTCGTCGAATCTTGTCTTATGATGAATTTGAGGCCAAAAGATATTCGCTCTCAAAGTTGACTTCTCAGAACTTCTTGCAAGAAAACATGTCAGAAAGTGACAAACTGGGTTTGGATTTGGCCTTGAAAATAGGGCAAATGGACACTTGGGAAGACAAAAACTGGGGCATTGATTCTCTGTCACAAGGAGAATATGAATCTACGATTTGGGCTCATGATGAATAATTGGGTGCGAATGGAAAGTGGTCAAAGTAGGCTACTTGGATTTTGCTGACTGGAAACAATGGCAGAAAGGTGATTTTTGCAAACAACATTGACCTAGAAAAGTGTGCAAATGGATTTGTCATGACTTAAAAATTGACACACTTGGAGTATTTTCGGAGGACGACATAGTGGTACAATCCATTTAATCTCACTTATCATAGATTAGGAGTTATGACATCCCAAATAGGGGTACCAAATAATTTGCATTTGTTGACACTAGTAAAAAGATAGAAATTGCGTTGGAATTGCCTTTGAAAATTGATCAAACGGATTTGTCATAAGTTGAAACTTCAAACATAACAAGTCCCTGATGTCTATAATGCAACACAAAAGAAATTTTAGCATTTTGGTCAACTGGTCAAAAGTTATTACAGGTCAAACAAGGCTTCCCAGAATTTTGTGCAATGTGCACCAGCATGAAAACATTAAATGACCAACTTTGAGGGATTCAAAACCTAGTCAAACGAACTCAAAACGACTCAAAATCTAAAACATAGGCTCTTGGGTATGAATACTAAATAATCCCAAAGCGACGAGTCATGAAACAATTCTGGGTGCAAGATATTCAGATGCAAACATAGCCTCCTATTGTTGTTTGAAACTTGGTAAAAATGCAGATTTAACAATTACTCAAAACGGGATCTTATAGAATAGCTCGGAATGACAATTTTTCACTATGGAACAAGTAGACACACTAAATGAAAGGTGCTAGAAGCATTAAACATCTTTTAGGCCTCAGACTGACAGTCGGTTACATATGCACTAAAAGCATTTATAGGGCTTGTTTTCTCAATGGTACTCAAAATTGGGAAAGCAATTTTGAGTCCCAACACATACTTTGAAACGTGCTAAGAACACTGGGTCAATACCTGATGTTAATGACAACACAATAAGTGATCATCATGCAACCAAATCTATAGCATGGAAACTCGACTCATCTTCTATCATCACTATATTAGTTATGCCAATAATGGACCTTCATAGGTTTGACAACTCTGACCAATGTTAGTGAGTTAGAATATCTTGAGCGTGAAGGGAAGTGGAGGTGGTGTAGATTGCAAAGGTCACAAAAGGTGGAAGAGAGGAGGTATAGATGGGCTCACAGATGACATATATCCTCCAACTATGTAACTCTAAAGTTAAAACCAAGATTGACTCAAGAAGACACACAAACTTTATTGAAATCTCAAAGATTTGGAGCTTTGGAGGTCTGAAGCCTTTGAGGCCTCAAGATATTGACACTAAGTCACAACATGACAAAACCTAGGGCTTCCAAACACTATACCTACTACTTTGGAATCCCAACTAAATAGTAAAGGAACAAATTAAAAACCTAATAGACTGCAAAACTATTAGAGAAATCCCTAAAACCTACCTAACACCTTGAACCCTAACCCAACAGTCATAACCCTTCTCCAATAAAAAGGAAAAAATAAACAAGAAAATAAAACCCCAAGAATCACCAATTGATCAAGGAAGATGACGAATGGGAAAATAATTAGTCGTAAACACCACACAAAAGAAAGCACTAAGGGTAAAATAGAAGCTCACAACTTAATAAGGTAGAAACAAGAGTGAAAACGTAGAGAGAAACAATGAATAAATGACAAAAAAAAATCCCAATGCAGATTTATAGGCAAGAATTGTGATGACATCACCCATGACCAACTATTAGAGGTGCAAAGATTGTGGATATGTAGACGTCTGCATTTTAGTGGAAATGAGGCCAAAGACCAACTTAAAATATGGAAGTGGTCAGAGACACCAACATGCACAACTCCACTCACTTTGCATCTCCATGCCTTAGAAAAATGCGGGGAAAAAGAGACCCACCATAGTCATTGGAGCTCTAGAGATCCCTATATCCGATCACTTTACAAGGGACTTAAGCAAAGAAAAGAAATAAAAGGGATTGTTGGATTCGTCAGAGCATCAAAGCTTCACAACTCAAACATCTCTACAAGTTTGTAAAAGAAAAGGACTTAGAGATAACAATAATTTTGAAAAGACAAAGGGTTAACTAAGGCTACCTTACACTAGAGATGACTATTAGGAACACTTGGGAGTGCATACAATTTGGTCCTCAAGATTGAAGGTAACCCAAGCAAGAAGACCAAAACACAAAACCAAAAGAAAAAGGGGGGTCCCCATTTCTGCAATGATGTGAAACGAGATGTGTATTGTGAAACCACAACAAGTCTCAAAGAACCAACCAAAATTGAAGACTCCTCATGTTGCTCAAGTACTCTACATATCAAATTATCTCTTAAAAGTAAAACAAATATTTCTTTATGCTTTAAAAGGTGGGGAAGGTAGCATATAATGTTGGGTAGCTCCCCCTTGTACACAAAAGCATTTTTAAAGCTTATAAACCTTAGTAAGTGTATTATTGACTCTTATCAAGGGACATTAGTTCTCACTCTCAACCCATATCTATGACTAAGGCATCAAGGCTAAAGATGGTTACAAACTCGTGTTTAAGTAGTTTTTGTGGAGAGAGTGGTCAATAGGTAGCAACAATCCCATGAATGTTGAAGGATTTGAGCAATACAAATCCACAAAACCTGAAGATCACTTACATGCAAGGAATTGTTAGAGAGAAGAAAAGACAAAGAGAAGGCAAGGGTTTGGCTCTGAGAATATGGAAGAATATATTATTAGACTCAAAGAATAAATTGAAATTTATAATTGATCAATCCTTATAGAAGGGGATCATAAAACCTAAAAGGGAAACCCTAAGAGGTAAATGACATTTAATAATTAATATTTAAGTATTAAATGAGAATGCATGTGCATAAAGGGAAATCTTAAGAAGGGAGTAAAGGTAATTTAATAAAATGAAATGAAATTAATCCTTTACTCTAACACAGATAGAGAATGAAAATTATGACATGAATTATTTGCTAACAAGTGGTTACAATGATCATCATGATAACACTTTGCAAGAAAGAAAAGACGAGGAACCTTTTTTATTATGAAAATTCCTCTAGGTTTAGGGTTATGCATTGTATAAAAGAAGAGTGAGGTTCTACCATTAGAGGTTAAAATTTTTGAGTACCAATTTCAATTAGAAGACATACTTCATTTTAGATATACTTACAATGCTATCAACTATAGCAGCTCCATTTGGGAGATCTTTGCACTCTATCCAATTCTAAATAGGTATTAATATAACAAATTGTGTTTTTCTAACAATAGTTCAAGTGTCCAAATCGTTGATGCCACAAACAACTCAGCTCATTTGCACAAGTTAGTAAAATTATTGAAGGAGACTCAAGAACAAAGTGGTAAAATTGATACAATTTGGATTGATGACTTCTTCTACAATAATGGTAGACCTATTACACATTTCATGATTACCATTGTATCTAGTGTCAAATCAACTCACTTTCTAGAGCCAGTTTGAGTTTTACTAAACAAACAACATACCAATTAATAAACACAAATTGCAAAGGACATACCTGAATATCCCTTCAATCATATCAACAAATCCTCTCCTTTGCACTTCAATGTAAGTTTCATAGTCCATTCATATTGAAAGCAAAAAACATGATGCCAAAGAGGTGGAATCATCTTTTGAAGAATCCATGCAGTGCAAAGCACCCAAGTTAATTATCTAAGAAATTGATTGTGAAGCAACAACAACTGGGGCCTTAGACTTTCCTTTCCCCTTAATTTTGTTTGTATCTTTATAAGATCCTCTCAATGAGCTCTATTTGACTAAATCAATCACCTTGATATTGCTCTTTTCTAGAAGATGCATGGAAGGTGATTTTTTTATCTCTTTAAAAAATATATTCATCATGACCAAGCCTCTTATACTAAGAACACTTGACCTTCTCCTTCCAAGGTTTCTCACCTTTTGGTTAAGAGATTTGGTTTGATACTTTTCAAGTGGAAGTTTTTAGATATTTCTTATTCTCTTATTGGTCTTTTATAAAATCCTATTTTACCCTCCTAGTTCTCCTTGATTAACAACCCAAACATGTGACATAAAGGGCTTGATTTTACCCATTAGAACCAATTTATTTCCCTCCCCACTGAGTTGCACAATAGATTCATCTAGAGAAGACATTTTGTATTTGGAGCCTAAGGCAAATTTTTTAGCATAAAATGTAGAAACAAAATTAGAATGTTTTGGACCAAACATAGAAAGAATGCTCGAGATTAGTTGCTTCTACACAATTCTGATTGCAATTTGAATTTTGTGAAGTAGTCTTGTATAGTATTGAAAAAAGTAGGACTTTACCCTACGAGATCATTATTTGATTGGAGACCTCTTAAATCATCGTGCTGACCAAAGAGACTTTTTAAGGAGGTCCACACTCCATTGGGTGTAGTGGCAAATTCAATGTGAAAAAAAAATCTATCAAGTTGGATTGACATAATATGACCATGTTGATAATGACCATGGACTATCATTTTGATTCAAAGGTTTTACTCCAATTAGTTTTCGATCAATTTTAAACGAATCCATCATTAATTTGAAACCATGACTTCTCCATTGGACATTATTTAGTAGACAACTTACCTTCTAACCTCATGTCCTCCACAAAAATATAGAAAAATATACCTTTTTTAATTTGACATACCAATTATATATCAAGATAATTTTATTATTATAATATATAAAATATTTTAGATAAACTATTTTAAATACACACTTTATTAACAAGACTCTAAACCTTTTAAATCCTCACTTAAAGAAAAAAAAAAAACAAAATGTATATTGTTAAATAATAATTAATTCTTAAATAGCCATTAAATATACACATAAAACCAAATCAGTGAATTCATTTAAAAAGGACCAACTTAAAATATAAACAATATGCCCAAAAGTGTAAAACAAATGGGGAAAATAGATGGCATATGCTTTTATCATTTATAATGTTATAAAATATTTGGAGGATATGAAGATCAGTGACACTTAATTCTTTGTTTTAATCAAATGCTCAACAAGGTTGTGGACCCAAATACTCACCTTTCATGGGGGCTCCCACCTGTCTGTTGCAGAAGAGTGCCCACCAAAGTGATTAGAATAGGAGTCCCTTTAAGAAAAGCAATGTTTGCCTTTCCGCCTTACAACTTCTCAAGAAGCTTTCAGTTTTTAGCATAAAGAAGAGGCCATACTTTACCGGTAAAGAGAGAACACCCTCTCAATTGGACGGCTACAAATTTTAACCCATTGGATTTTAGCGTCGTCTTTTTTAATTAAAAAAGTCCTCTAAGTTTTCCACCTGGCTTGATACTCTGTGTCTCATTTTCCGTTCTTATCTCGACCACAAAACCCAAATCTTTGTGCAAAAAAATGGCAACTTCTTGAACGATTTCTCGAACGAAACATGAAAAATTCTGCCCATTTTCTCAGTTTCTGTAATCTCCACCCTCTTAGTCACAAATGTTTCCTAACAGACCTAGAAGATGATACCATTTAAATTTCTCGACAGATGAAAACAATCGGGCCATTGCTGTCTGACATATTATCATCACCGCAATTGTCAGTGAATGAAGTACAGGAGGAAAAGTTGTAGAGACGGGTTAAAAGTTAAAAACACTTTATATATAAACTGTTCGGGCAGGGCGGGGGCATTGTTATTATTGTTCGGGGAATGGATGCAGCAAGGCGGGGGTCGAGAATGGTGATTGATCCGAAAGTCCGTCAGGTGGGGTTTGTAACCCCAGGAGGCAGCGAAGCACAGCCGAAGCCTCCCCCGGCAGTCTACGCAGCAGTGACCGAGGATGCAGCGGCCGCCAATTCACCATCGCCTGTAATGATTCCGCCCCCCCGCCACGCACCTGACAACCTTGTCGTCCGGGCTGTGCCCATGCCCGTGCCTGGACCAGTTCCGATGATTGTTGGTCACGCGGACAAAACAATGCTCCCGGGGAGTTATAACCCTGCAGATTCTGTTCTTGGCACGTCACCCTCCAGCAGGAACGGCACGGAGCGTGGCTACATCACTCTTTCCTCGGAGGAGATGAATGAAGATCGCGTTTCCCCTCGCTGGATTGTCGCGGATTCGAACCCTAGTCCCAGGATGCCCCATGGAGTGGCTTCTGTACCCAGCAGCTCCATGGAGTTTGCAAACATGCGTCCATCTGTTCCTGCAGGGTCTTTTGCTGCCGCTTCCAGCCTTCCTCCGATTGCCACAATGCCCCCAGAAAAATTAGCAGGTACCCCTTTCAACCATGTTTATGATTTTATTTGTTTTTCAAATGAGAAACCCCTTTGAGCTAGTGCGCTGGATGCCTAAGCACTTTCATTACAAATTCTAGTGCACATGTTCCTCAAGAGATAATTGATCCCGCCTCATCTATATCTTTCACTCAACAACAGGTCACTCTAATTTATGCAATACAAAATATGTCTACGCCGTCAGACGTTCTTCTACCTGTTCTGGAGTTTCCTTGTGACTATAAGCTAGCAATATTGGTGGAATGAGTAGAATAAGGATTGAAAAAAATGGTACTGCATGTTGCTGTCTCGGATTGTTTGTTTCTTGTTTCAATTGATGTTAATAATGTCTAGAATCAAGCTGATAATGTTTTTCGCCTCATATCAACGTTAAAGTATGCCTAGAATTGTGTTTGAGAAGGAATTTTGCTTTGTCAATTATGGGTAAGGTTTCGTACGTTTTTAATATAAATTTGGTTATTCTTCGGCTCCATTCCGAAGTGTTGTAAACACGCATCGCACGGTTAATATAATAATAAATACACCTCTGAATTGATGTATTTCCATACAGTGTTAAGAAATGGATAGTCGTAGTTGAAGAGAAAGGGGATTTTGAATTATAGTACTCAATTATCTGTTTTTTGTAATGACCAAAAGGGCTGGAGCTAGGATATACTCAAAGCACTTACATTATTTATTTGATTTTACCATCACATAATGGCTAAAATTAGGGCTAAAAGAGGTGGAGTTAGTACGTACTTACAGTACTCACATTGTTTATTTAGTTGTAGCAATGTTTAAACACCGAGTAGATTTAGGGCTGAGAAAATCCTGAATGTTTAGTTTCAGGAGGAGAAGATGATTTAAAGCAAAAGCCTCTGAAGGAGAGGACTTCGAAAGCTGAGAGACGAGCACTTCAAGAAGCTCAGAGGGCAGCAAAAGCTTCTGCGAAGGTGACAGGTATTCATGCTATTATATAAAATTTTTGCAGGGTTTTAAATATTTTCATTCAAAGTCGTGGAAATTCTGGTGTGTAGAATGGAAGTCATCCAAGGTTCGTATTCATAGTACCAAGACCCCTCAACAAAAAATCAGCAGGCCCAAAGAGTGAGTTGGATTGGGGGCTGGGCAAAGACTTGGGGAATTTTCCCAGAATAAATCATATGGTGAAGCTTATCTTAAAAAAATATACATAAACCAAATTTAGAGAACTCATAAACAATTTTTCCTTACTTTGTATATAAAAGCATTAGCTCAATAAACACCATAGTGTCATTTGTGATATAATATATCAATATGAATTAAAAATCCTTGTTCACTTTCAACAAAATTCTTCTCTGTCAAATGCTTCTGAGTGGATACAGGGGTGTGTTGGAACTGGATGACAATAATTTGTTAAAAACGAAATCATCCTCATCCTCAGCCTCATGCATATCATGTATATTCAATGAAACCCCTATTGATGTCTTGTCTCCTGCCTTCTCATTTGCAGCTGAGTCGAGTCTTCTGTCCATTCTGTTATCAACTTAGATGAATCTGAACCTTTTGAGGAGCATATTGAAAATAGAAATAAATCTGCCAAAGAAAAATAAAAAGGAAATTGCGGTTGTTATTGACTTTGATGAATTTGAACCTTTTGAAGAAGATATTGAAAAATAGGAAAAAATCTGCGCACTTTTAAAAAAAAGATTCAGATGAGGATCCTTATGGAGTGGAAAAGAGGCCGAAAATACTTAGAGAAGAAAATGGCATCAAAAGAATGGGAGATGAATATTTTTCGAGACCATTGTATGACAAAGCCAAAATTCAAGAAGCTCTAGTTACTCATATGCTTTGGAACAACATTGCTCCTTTGGACATTGTAAGTTTGGTTCTAAATATATTATTTGAACTTGTAAGCAAATTTTCATCCAAGAAATCTACAGTGGAGAATTTGTTGAAAATTTTGAGAAAGACATGATTTATATTGAAGAAATGAAAGTTTGCATTAGTGCAATGGCTAGCACTAATGGATATTGTCTCAGATTGCTCGAGACCACCAAAAAATACAACAAAAATAATCGCTTTATTTAGACAGAATTAAATCAGTTGGTATTTTCATTTGGTATATTTGCTGATAAGGATGGTACACAGAGGAAAAGAGTAAATGTACTCTAAGATGAAGTGATAAAAATACAAAGGAGAAGAGATGACTATACTAGTACCTTTTGGAGAGTCAAAAAGATTGTAGAAACTTAATTGGATCATTACATTACTATGCTTGATGAAGCGGAAAAGCAGGAGTCAAACTTGATTGATTTGTATGATCTTGACAGTGTGATCTAACTATTGGTACAAAGTAATTCTCTGTGTTCAATGCTGCTTAATGTCATCATCCGTTGGAAAGCTTATCATCCAGAACTCATAGCAAACTACAAGGAGATTTTTCCTAAAGGTAAATAAAGAGCTTTTGATAACACCTTTTTGGTATCTTTTTGATGCCATTTGTCGTTGATGGCAAAGGGGGAGAGTAATGGAGGAGGAAGAACACCAAAAAAAGGTTAAAACACAAGGAAAGACATTGTATTAAGGGGGAGTTTTTATTGTTCATGCAAAATGTTTTTATTCAAAACAAGTTTTTGGTTTTTGTATGTTGCCATCAATGAGAAGGGGGGAGATTGTTGTCATTGATAAAGGAGAATGTTGTTTTGGTTGTCATTGATGTCAACACACCTTTGTGGACTTATTTTTTTCTAAGCCATCAGGCTTTTTGAGATGTATTTAACAGTATTTTGGTCTACGTTTCTTCACATGGACATATGGAGAAATCTGTTTTGAACAGAATGTTGCGGTATTCTCGATATACCTGTGATCAAGTTTTCACGAGGATCGGTGTTCCAATTGGGTTACTTTATTGGTTTGCTAACTCATTCCACCAATTACTTTGGTTCTTTGAAACATGACAATTGATCAGTTGGTCTGCATTTCATCACATGAATGTTTTTGGTACTACGAATTTGGGATAGGATTAAGGATTGCACGAGGCATGTGAACTCAAGTGGATATCAATATTGATAAATGTTTTGGTGGATTGAGTGATGCTTGCAATTGGTTGACAATATATCGGTGAGGTTAATATATGTGTATATATTTGGTCTATCCTCTTTGACAAAGAGACGTATAGAGATACAGACCAAAGGAGATATAGATGTGAAGGGTATGTAAATTTGTGAAAGGACATCAAGGCTATGCAAATCTGTGGAGGATAAATGAAGTGCGCCAAGTTTGTATTTTGAACTTAAAAGGAATTGATTCAAGCATATGTCGATTTCAATTGTAACAGTTCATTTTGTAACCTCTTTTTGCAGTGAGCCCTTGGTAGTGAGTCCACCGACAATGTGTTGTGCAGTGAGCATTGTAATATTATATAACTAGTTATACGATATTGAGATCTAACCCTCTCTGTGGTTTTTCTCATTTGGGTATTCCATGATAAAGATTCTGGTGTTCTTTTGTGCATATGTTTACATTTCTGTTTATTGATATTAAAGTTCAGCAAGTGAATTAATTCTGATAAATTTGGGAATACTGATTCTGCCCCCCCTCTTAATATTCCGTCTATTCAACACCTTCTAAGCTTTCATGGTCAAACAACCCACAGTTCAGTCTTTTTCAAGGTAGTTAGTTAGTAAATTGATGACTAAGAGAGGTTACTAAAATAATATTGTATTATATACCCCGAAATTGATAAGAGACATTTAAGTTACTTCATATGTATCTGTTCGCGTAATGTATCGTTAGATGTATCTAGTTGGTTAGATTCTATAATTCACTTCTTTGGTAATGATTGTTTCTCTTAGAAACATCTTGTATTTCCTTATATAATGAGCCTTCGTCTCCTTTGGTGTTACTTCATTCAATCAATAAATTTTCATTTTATGGAATTAGTGTAGAGGTTGATTTTGGACAAATTTTTTCTAATAAAATTCGTGGTTTAATTACCTATAAATTTTGAGAAATTTTTTCCTCGTGTTTTTTAAAACAAAAAACATGGAAGGTATTTGTATTTTTTTTTTTTCAAAAGTAATCATTGTGGATTTTCTCTAGATTTCGAGTTTGTGGGGTTTTTACCATTTTTCCATGAAACAAAGTTATTTGGTTATTTTTCCCTGAATTGTGTGTGATTTGAACATCACATCAAGAGCCCGGTAACTTTTCACAAAATCGTGGTGTTGTCTTAAATTAATTTTTGTTTTTAGTCGACTGAGGGTTTTCTGATTTTTTGTATGACGTTTTTTTTAAATAATTTTTTCCAAAAGTTATGATGCCTTTCCTATTTTTTTTCCACAAAAAGTTCTGATGCGTTTTCAGGCTCTTTCCACAAAAAAACATGATGTGTTTTTCGATTGTTTTACAATAAATTATGATGGATTATCTGATTTTCTTCCACAAAAAATCATGATGTGTTTTAACAAAATTTTCCCCAAAAAACATATATACACTTTCTATTTCTTGATGATAGGTCACAAAGCATGTTTTGAGATGTTGATGGAATAAAAAATTTTACACAACAAAATCCATAAACAAAGCAATATAAATAATGGACTGTTAAAATCTACTCGCTTTTTCTATTTCCTTTTTTGGGGTTTGCTTGAATTTCTCCATAAAAGTCGCATTGTTTTCTGAAAGGGTTTTTGCCTGGATTCCCCCCTCCTCCAACCCCTAAAATGTGAGTTTCTTTGTCTTTGGGCTGCTGGTATTTTATTTTTATTTTTAAAATAATTGTGGATTTTCCCATTTTCCCTATAAATAAAGGTATTTGATGATTTTTTTCACAAAATTGTGGCTTTCTATCTTAAATGAAATATTTTGACTTTAAAAAAATTTTCTATTTCTGGTAGAGTGTTTTGGGTTATGCTTTGAGTTTCGAGGAAAAATGTACTAGAGTTTATTGGTGTTTGTGTTCGTGGGTGTTGCTACTTTTGATATTTTTTTGGGTAAAATTGAGTTTTGTCAGAAAGAAATTTTTTTGGAGCCGACCTTGGTGTCACTTGGTAAAGGGAGGGATACCTTAGGTACTCAACATCATTTTCGAAGGATTCTGGTAAACTAGCTTGTATCTATAAAGTGTTGCATCACTAGGGAGGGTTTTAGCAGTAGGTTCATGTCGCAAAGTGTTTTGAAGTAAAGGGGGCAGACTTCTATGCATTCATGGCCAAATGACATGCAAATTCAATCTTTTGTAGGGTAGTGTTGTGAGGTTTTCACACCATCATCCCATTGCAAATAGGAACACCCTCTCTTTTTTTGCTTTGGCTGTTGTGGTAGTAGTGGGGTTATAAAGTTTTGGCATTGGGTGGAAATGTGGATTTGGCTAAGTCAGGGAGATGGAACAAAATTGGGAGTGATGCTAGAAGAAAAGCTAAATTCGATTAAGTATAAAATTCATCTTGGCTGAGATGTGTTTCACTACCCGAGTAAAAGTTTGTCTTAGCTTTGCCATGACGTGTTTCGCTATCCAAGTAAATGTTCTCTCAGCTTGGCCGAGACGTGTTCTGTTACCCAAGTAAATTTTGTCTCAGCTTGGCCAAGATGTGTTCCGCTACCAAGTAAATGTTGTCTCAGCTTGGCCGAGATGTGTTTCGCTACCCAAGTAAGTTATGTCAAACCAAGTATAGATGGCTTTTTCTTATCTCAAGATCTAGGATTTGCAATTCAATTTTAGGCAAGATGAGCCTGGCATTTTTTAAAGGGAAAGATGAAGACTCGAAATCTGTCCTATATGTGAGTAAATGGTTGCGTTGGGCTCTCAAGTCTGACTTTATACATGGTGATTCGTGTTGAGATTAAATATTAGACAATAATGTTAGAGCTGGGCTGAAATCCATTGGTTCTAGGCCCTGTATCTGGGATTAAAGGCTGCACTCTCAAACTTGAGGGCCTAAATAATGTGGTGTGTGGTCTTATTGGCCCTTTTAAGTGCCAATTTAAGGAGTGGCCCTACTTTGTAACATGTAACGTTGAACTTTGCAATTGCAACACAAATCTGATATAAACGGCGTAAATCAGACCTAAATTTGAATGAATCAAATCCTATAGGGTGGTGTCAAGTATTGAAATGTAAAATCTGGGCTATTGTAGGTAGCATGCCATCCATATTGCTCCAATATCCAAGCATATTAGGCCCAGCTAGGTGCTAAATCTAGGTAGCGTGCCATCCATATTGCTCCAATATCCAAGCATATTAGGCCCAGCTAGGCCCTAAATCTGGGTGCCAAACATGAATTAGCCCTGGCAGATGTAAGACTTGGTTAAAACGAAGTCAAATTAAGCTCAGGTCTGGGCTCAAAACTCAAGGAAATAAGTCTCTTAATCTGGCGTGTGGCCTTGAGATTTTTATGACAGGCTTGAACTGACCGAGCCAGGCCCTAAATATATAGAACCTGGCCTTAAATCTGCCTTTAAATTGAGCATTAAATTCAGATACCTGAATTAAATTCAGAGGCAATTTTAACTAATCAAAGCACATCATGTAATGAGGGGACCTGGAATATCCCAGGTTGACTCGCTGATTGGGCAGTAATTTAATTGTTAAAATGTATTTAAATGCCCCTGGTCGGCCCTTTCAAATTAGCAGTGGTGCCTATGAAGAGGAGGAAAATCAATCATTTCAACTCCCAATCAAATCGAAATCACCCTCTCATCTGCAGCAGCGAATTCTGCCCAAAATAACTGCAATCTTACCCATAAAAGACAGCGAATAAAGATCCTAGTAAGGCTACAAATTCAGCCATAGTAGCAGCGATTTTAACCCCATTGAAATTTGAGTAGTAGCAACTTAGGCAGCAGAATCTGTTTCCAGCAGGCAGCAACTTTTAACAGTCAGGACGGGCTGCAAATTATGTGTGGGATGACAAATTGATGCCTAAGGAGCGACATACCATCTTATTTCAGTCTCTCAACGCTCAGCTGTAGGAAATTTCTATTGAGAGGACTCCATTTTAAGGCTCCAGAATTCTGATTTTGATCTCTAAGAGGCGTCAAACAGTGAACTTGGTTTTGTTACAGGTCTGATAACTATTATAATTTCACACAATGGTAACCCAGTTCAAGCCTATAGGTTGATATCAGACCATTCCAATCATGTTATGGGTTTCAAATACTAAGAGAAAGGCTGATTCTGCTTGTTATGATTAAGTTCATCATTCTTTGGGGGATGCAAGAAGTCTCAATTAGTTCAATTTTTCAAGTCTGATATGAACACCAGAGATCCTGATTTCAATGACTTGACTTATACTAACCTCTGATTTTGACATCAGATTTACTGAATAGTGGAATGCACTAATGGTTATATCTTTTGTTGCAGGGCTAAGCGTAACAGGAGGAGCTGAGGGCATTAAAAGGATACCACCTCAAGCTGAGGCAGGAGGTAGCTAGGAGTTGGATGAACCAAATACAAAAGGATGATCCCATCATGAATTTGATAGGCAAGCCAAGGACAAGATTTGGTTTGTAACCAAAGATGAAGATGACCTCCAAGGTGATCGAGACATGAAAGAGGAGATCAGAACATCCAAGGGGCCAATTTAGAAAATCAGGGCATTGGTGCCCTGTGAACTTGTCATCTTCACCAACAAAGATTTTGTATTGAAGGAAGGCTGGGCTAAAACTCATTCCTTGGAACGACTTAGGAGACTAGGACAAGAAGAGGCTGAAGGCAAAAGGATCGAAGAAATTTTAAGAAGATGAAGCAATTGAGAGTGACAGCCATCACAATTAGAGGAGTAACAAATTATCTCTCCTCAGCAAGTAAGGGTATTTATCATGTTCAAAAGGATAAGTTAGCTGAGGTGGCGACCCTATTCCCAATCGATAAAAACATGCCAAGTGTCATATGGAGACGATTTGCTGAGATGGTCTCTAGGTTCATTGAACGTGAAGGAGGATGAGGATAAGGAACACAATTCCCAAGGTGATGAGGTGGCGTTGTCTACAATGGACACTCTTCTCATTAGTTCACGTGTCATTCATCCTTATCAAGTTGTTATGGATTTGAATTTTTTCATTGGTCCACAAGGCGGTGCTTAGTTGTAATTGGGTGAGCATTTAATGCTTGTAGCAGGTAGTTATGGAAACCCAAAATAGGGATTATTTTGATTAATCTTGGCCCTTGATTTCAAATCATTCCAAATCAATCTTGGCCATTCGCTGTATTTGAGCTCCCTATATAAGGAGAGCTCCCCTCATTTGTAAAGAGAGAGACGTTGGAGAATTGTTGCTTTGATAAAATGCCAAATTTGCTCTACTTTTCATTGTTGTGCCTTGTATGGCGAATTGTTATGATCAAGTTTGCATTATGACATGGTGATCTAGATTACCTCACCAAGTCCACAATTAAGAAGGAACCTTGAAGTCATTTCATGATCTTACTTTGCTAGCTTAGCATGAGAGATGACCTTAGATCAAGAGAGGATTGAGTGTTTGGTATATCCCCGTGAAACATTTAGTATTTGATTTTGCATGTTGTAGTGGAACAAAACTCACATCAATAGGTAGTTAGTTAATAAATTAATCATTAAGGGAGGACATTAGAATAATATTGTATACTTTACCTCATAATGGTTAGAAGTCTAAGTTAAAGTTAAAGTGGAAAAGGTAAACTATATTTTCATCACACATTGTAGAGCCAAATTTTATGGAGTGCAAAAGTTGATATCCAATGAATGAATGGCGCAAGTCCCTTTGTGATAACTATCATATCACATCATAAAATTGAGTGAAGTCTACAATTAAGAAGGAATCTCGAAGTCATTTCATGATCTTACTTTGCAAGCTTAGCATGAGACATGACCTTATATCAAGAGAGGATTGAGTGTTTGGTATTTCTCCATGTAACATTAAGTATTTGATTTTGCATATTGTAGTGGAACAAAACTCACATCAATAGGTAGTTAGTTAATAAATTAATCATTAAGGGAAGGCATTAGAATAATATTGATACTTTACCTTATAATGGTCATTTAAGTAACTTAATATACAATGCAACACGGATGCTTGGGTATGTTGAAACTTCGGGATGCTAGGACATGGTTTCAGGACGGGGGACAAAGGGCCTCAATTTTGGGAGGGTTCATTCAACATAGTAACATAGAACATACCCAATAATAACATTCAAAAATCAAAATTTAAATTGAAATGCAAGTACCCATCCCAATGACTGTGTGGTTGTCAAATGGTGGAGGTGGGGGTACTTAGGTACTCCACGTACTTGGTGCAGGGGTGTCTTAGGGACGGTACTTCAAGGTTTGCTGGGGGATGTGAGTCCTTGGGTTTCACTATTAATATATCAAGTGACTTAATGTATCTTCAGATGTATCATATTAGTTAGTGTTTGTAGTCAGTTAGATATTTTAGTACGTTTCTATATATCAATTTTGTGTTGGCGATTGTTTCTTTTAGAAACACTGTCTTTGTATTTCCTTATTTGGTGAGCCTTCTATTTTGCTTCATTCAATCAGTCAATTATCGTTTCAAAATAAACAAGGGACTCTACGAGCAAGAATAAGTTGAGTCAATATTGCACAGTGACATAGTTAAAGAAAATCCAGTATACAGGTATATAGTTTAGACATAAAGCTTGCAAGTTGGAACCAGTTCACGGAGCGTGTTTGAGGTCTTTGTTGATGGCATTGGATTGTTGCATCTCTTGCCATTGCCATAGGGTTCATTCTTGCAGGTGTCATCATATCTCGAGCACATGCACAGGGACATGAAATATGCATGATACTGATTATTAATAACCATTAACAAGACTGGATTTATATTAATCATTCAAAAATTTGCAAAATAGTGTACAGCATCAGTACAACTATATACTTGCTAATTAATAGGATATTATGTTCAAAGTATCATAAATCATTTGGTAATTCATAAGTCAAAAGCTATTTGAGAATTGGTTGTTGGCATATACAGTGTAGTAGCATGAAGTAAGATTAGAATGTCACGTAGTATCATACAAACAATTTTGGTCATCACAGGCATCAACTTTGTATCGACTAGTACCACAACTTTGGTTAAAACATATTATGAATTCTGGTTATGCACCCTGGCTGTGCCCGCAGGCATACCAGACCAGGATGGTACTGGGTGCGGTAGGGACTAAACCCTGCAACTTAGTTCAAAATAAATACAGTGTTCAAATTTTTAATCAATCAAATCCTAGAAAGCCACAGAATGTTATCTAATGAAAAATCAAATAATGAGAAAACTGTTGCTAAAGCGTATTATAATGCCAGCTTCCCTTAACATGATTAGCCTTTATTAAGATTGTTAAGTTTTTAACATCTATCTTGTGTGTGAAGTATGTTTAAGTTTATATATGTGATTTATTGTTTGTACTTTTTATCAACTTTAGGAAATGGAAAAGTCTTCTGATCACAGTTAGCTTTCCATGTACTATTTATATTGCTCTTTCACTCCATTACACACTCGTGTGACCTTCTCTTTGTCTGCTATGCATTGTTTAATATATTTTTTGCAACCCTCAATTTTTCTTTTGAATTTCAGTGAAGGATGGCATTTCATTGTTATTAACTCTTTTGGCAAAGAGAGGGAGATCCTATATCATACATGTAATATGCACTTTGAATGCAAAGTTGGATCAAACATAATGTGTTGTTTTTAAAACATGTTTTTTCTTCAGCCTTTAGACGTCATAGCTATAGCCATTTACCTAATTATGATGTATCTCTTCTGTAGCAAAAAAAATGAATATTGGTTGGAAGTTTTCATGTGCTTGTTATCTCCATGATACATCTTCCGACTTAGAATCTGGTAAAAGTGTATTTAACAGATAGCGTAAGATCAAGTTGTGTGGTGTCTTGTTCATTTGAATATCAAATCACTTATAGTTATATTTATTGTAGATAAGTTATGCCAATGGAATTTTCAATTTGAACATTTAAAGTTGCTTTGACTGATATGCCTGATAAGTTACTTATAATGGTATTTTATGTGTATTTTATGTAGGAGGAAACAAGGGTGGAGATGGAGGTCCTGTAGCTACTGCAAAAGAGGCAAAGATTCCAAAGCCTCCCCAACAGAGGAAAGACAGTAATGCAGATAAGAGGTCAGTCACAGTTTCAGAGAAAAAGTCGTCAGAAAGGATTTTGGATAAAGATAAAAAGAAAGATATACCAGCTCCACGCATGCAATTTGATGATGAATATCGTGTAGCAAAGGCAAAGAGACGATCATTAGTTGAACAGACTGAAACTAAAAATAGAGTTGAACTCTTTAGGCATTTGCCACAATTTTTGCATGGTAGACAACTTCCCGCACTTGAATCTAAGTTCTTTCAAGAAGACCCTCTACATCCGCATCCTGCTGTTTACAAGGTATTGCTCTTAATATACACATAATATATTGTGGTAGATGATTGCACACAAACTAGGACTAATGATGGATGAGTTTTAATTATTTTTCGCTTACACATTTATTGGGTTTTCTTCTTGTATGTTGTTATTTGAAAGTTTTCTATTGCTGTATTTAATTAAAAAAGACCATACCAAATTTTATCTCGATGCCACATCCATAGAATATATTTCATTACTGTTTTCTGAGTGCTTCTCAATTTTGTGTTAGGTTGGGTTGCAATATTTGACAGGAGATATAGTTGGTGGAAATGCTAGATGTGTAGAAATGCTTTCTGCTTTTCGAGAGGCTATTAAAGATTATGTTGTGCCACCTGAGAAAACCCTGGTACGTGATTTAACTGCAAAGGTCAATAGTTACATTTCATTTCTTATCACATGCAGGCCTCTATCAATTAGCATGGGCAATGCCATTAAATTCTTGAAGGCACGGATTGCTAAGTTAGCAGTTAATCTCTCAGAATCAGAAGCAAAGGCCTCACTTCTCTCAGATATAAATCGGTTTATATATGAGAAGATTGTATTTGCAGACAGAGTCATAGTAAAGCATGCAGTAACAAAGATAAGAGATGGGGATGTTTTGCTTGTTTATGGGTCATCTTGTGTTGTGGAGATGATATTATTACATGCCCATGAATTAGGGAGGAAGTTCCGTGTTGTTGTAGTGGACTCGAGGCCAAAACTTGAAGGAAAAATAATGCTTCGTAAGTTGTTGGCTGGTGGTCTCAACTGCACATACACTCACATAAACGCAATTTCCTATATAATGCAAGAAGTAACAAAAGTTTTCCTTGGAGCTGCTTCAGTTCTATCAAATGGAACGGTTTATTCAAGAGTGGGTACAGCTTGTGTAGCAATGGTGGCTAATGCATCACATGTTCCTGTGTTAATTTGCTGTGAAGCTTACAAGTTCCATGAAAGAGTTCAACTTGATTCTATTTGCTCAAATGAATTAGGTGATTTGCCTTGACATGATCTCTGCCAAAAACATAGTAATTTATATGTCTTAATTTGCACAGGTTCTGTGATTCAGTATTCATTTATGATTCCCTTTCCTTTATATTGTCAAAATTTGCTCTTTAGATTATTGAAAATAGGATTTTTGCTTTAGTTACTTTTCTCACTGTATTTCCAGGGAATATGCATAATCTCAAGTCGTTTTTAACCGATGCTATTTTTTTGGTGTGACAAATTATTCCTTAAGTCAGAAAAGCATTGCATTATATTATAGTTTATGATATATGTGTTGTATCTGTTTGCAGGCGACCCAGATGTTCTTTCAAAGGTTCAAGGAAGGGAAGAGTTAAATCAGCTGGAGGGTTGGACTAATGATGAATCCCTACGGCTACTAAATCTAACGTGTGTTCTTTATTCTCTTGTAAAAGTAAATTTAGCTTTACATTTAAACCCGTTTCAAACTCAGGTGGTTTTCAGAGGCTAATTGTTGGGTTTTAATGTTGATTGTCACAGTTATGATGCAACACCTGCTGACTACGTCTCAATGATTGTTACTGATTATGGCATGGTAGGGTCCTCTTAATCAGTGCCTCTTTCACACTTTATCTTTGAAAATTAGGTTATTATTTAAGACCAGAAAAATAAATTATATAAATAATCTCCTTTCAAAAACGAAAAGCCAAATTTGTTTCTTATATTTTTTGGTATGAATATGTACAAAAGTTGTCATAGGATCATAGAAGGAAAGAGATGATTAAGTTCGTGGATATCAAATTTTCTAATCTTTGTTAATGAGGTTATTACATTTTAAAATTTTTTCTCAACTAAAAAAAGATTCTCCTAGAGACTAAAGCTTCTGATGTCCATAATGCTAGAGAAAAGTTTGTTTGAGAAAAAAATTGCATAAAAGTCAAGTTGGATGCGCAGGGACACAGTTTCTTTGTTAGGATAAATCATTAAACTACAGACAGGAGCACTTTATATATACATTTCAAACTACAACAATACATATTCGTTCAATAATCATAGACAACTTGTCAACTTCTAACAACATGATATGTGTATATGTACAGTGTATGAAGAATAATTAATAATTTCTGCCTAAGCATAAAAAGTTCATCTTATTAATTAATTATAGGATTGGCCCAAGCATATGAATGATGAACCAGGTGTCGTGTAATATACTGTGCTAGTACTGGTCTAGAATTTCAGTTTCAATTATTGATATTTTGACAAACACTTGGCAGGAAAGTATTTCAGTTCTGAGTTTGGGTTGTATATATGTTTTCTGATGTTTGTTTGATAGTTTTCTCAATGTGATACACAAACAATTGCATGGGAAATGATAAACAAACGACTGCATAAACACATAACAAATACACTACATCCACTTATGCCTTATTTGTAGATAATCAGGTCTGATCACAATTTCCAGATTTACAATATTACTCATACATGGCATACCCGAGCAGCTCCTTGAATTCCACGCAAAATTCCTTACACTGGCAGCTCACACTACTATCCTGTTGAACCATGCACATACATTCATTACTAGCAATTTACATTCTAAACCATAAGTTGAATCCATTGGAAGCTCCCGACCTGAAGAAAGGTTCCATGTTCGTGCATGATCTTAATCTATTATTCAATGGCCCAATAAGAGAGTGTATTTAATTCATCATCTTTAGATGACATTTGCTTTTGTGCATCATATTTCTGGTACTCTGCTCCCAAATATTACCTAAACACTGTTAAGAAATCACTATACACATCTGCAGAGCATAGAACAATGGGGGAAAGGACTAACCTATCCATGTTGCCTTTGAGGTACACTACTGAACAATTCGAGAACTTGGTTCATGGTTGAACTGTGTTTGTATTGTAACTGTCAATATTGCTTAATGTGATGTCTCGAATACTAGACACATTCTTTGTTCCTCAACAAAGGTTCATCGATGCCCTTTCTCTTGTACATCAAGTAATAATGCTGCTGTAAATACTTGAAATTGCATTCGTTTTTAGTTGTGGTGAGGTCGCCTATTCATTGTTAGGATTATTTAGACAGAAAATAATAGATATATGCAAATATAACCAATAACACAAAGGATTAAAGCACACATGAATTGAACACAAGACACAAAGATTTGTATGTGGTTCACCCAATCTTGGGCTACCTCCACCAAATATCGAGTCCAATATTATTCCACTAACTTCAACCTATTACAATCTTCAATCTCCCTTACAACTAAATCGAGCAGCAAGAAGTTGTATATTCTCTTTAGAAAATCCTAACCGTAAGCCATTATTACATGGCTTATGTCAGCTTAACAAGTTAACCCTTAACATACTTGACGAATCAACCTTGGGAAATGTTTGACAAGTCAACATGAAAAAGCTTGAGGAGTTGCCCCAAACCCTACGCCTTGTGGAAAGTGTACAGTACTTGCCTTATTAGTCACCATAAATCAACAAACTGTCACTTAGGGACTGATTAGGCTCCACAATAAAATGCCTCCTGCTTTGAGAGTGATCCAGTAGCCATACTACTACCCTTGAGCTCCCACTGGGTAGACACTCTTGGACTTTGCTATTAAAATTTTTTTTAGTCTAGAAGACCAACCGAAGCTGAATAGGAGTTCAACTTCTCCCTTGGTACTGTCTTTGTAAACATATCTGTTGAATTGTCATTTGTATGCATCTTTTCCAGCTTTTGTAATCGAGAAATCCAACTCAATCTTATCTCACTAATAGTAAATGCATATCCTATAGCACTCCACTCGGTATTTAAATCCCCTACCAAATATGAGTCAACATAGCCTTGTAAATTAGTAGTAGAGCCCTCAAAATATAAACATTTGCTGGATGTGCCTCTCAAGTATCTGAGAATCCATTTGACTGCATACCAATGTTCAAGTCCAGGATGACTTATATGCCTACTAAGGACTCCCACAACATGTGCAATTTCTAGTCTAGTGCATACCGTGACATTTATTAAACTACCTATTGCTGAAGCATAGGGTACCTTGGACATTTTGTCTTCCTCTTCTTGTGTCTTTAAACACATCTTCTTAGTCAATTTCAAATGACCAGGCAAAGGTGTATTGACAGCGTTTGCATTCGCCATATAAAATCTTTGCAACACCTCTTCAACATAATGAGATAGAGTCAATTTTGTGTTCTTCCTATGTCTACAAATTTTCATGCCAAGGATTTGTTTTGTTGCCCTAACCATTGTTTCAACCCTTTTGAGGCGATCCATGTTAGACCTTGCGACAAGCACATCATCAACATATGAACTTAAAATAATGTAGCCTATATCATCCAACCTCTTAAAATAAGCTCAATGATTTGAATGACACTAATTGTATACATGCTCTATCATAAAACTATCAAATTTAATATACCATTGCCAAGGTGCTTGCTTCAAGACATATAAACTTTTCTCAACACACTAAATTCTCCTTACATGTGACCCCAAATCCTCGTCATTGTTTCATATATATTTCTTCTTCCAAATCACCATGGAGAAAAGCTGTTTTAACATCAAGTTGTTCTAGATGCAAATTTTTAGTAGCGATACTAATTAAAACAGTACAAATAGAAGTCATTTTAACAACTAGAGAAAAGAGTTCATCAAAATCAATGCCTTTTTTTTGTGCAAATCCTTTTACAACTAGCCTAACTTCAAACCTTTTCTTACCTCCATCCTCCTCTTTCAGCCTATAAGACCATTTATTTTGTAAAGCTCTTTTACACACAGGTAATTTACATAATGCCCAAGTCTGATTTTTCAGCAAGGAGTCCATTTCTTTTGTCATTGCAAACTCTCAGTGAATCTTTTTATCCACTTGCATAGCTTCATGATATTCTTTTGGTTCACCATCTGTTAATAAAATAGAATACAAAAAAGGAGAGAATCTTTCAGGAGTTCTACTTAGCTTTGTTGTTCGTCTAATATTCATTAGAGTTTGTGGTATTTGTTGTTGCTATTGTTGTAGAGCATGAGGGATCACTGAAACATCTTTTTTGGGAGTATCATCCAATATTACATCATTTTTTTTCTTCTTATGCTATTGCAACATGTCTTTGTACAACACTTTCTCATTGAATGTCATCCCCGCTTCTAATAATTTTATGATTTTTTTCAAAGTCTGTTTCCAAATTCATCAATGCCATATCCAACAAATATACGTTTCTTTGACTTAGATTCTAGCTGAGTCCTATTTTTAGAACCTACATGTGCGAAATCTTCACAATTGAAGGTTCCAAGAAAAGAATAATTCACTCACTCTCTCGCTTATCTATTTTTCCTTTGGAATACCACAATCTGAAGGAGTATAGGGGGCTCTATTACAGTCTTTACCGACATGTTAAAGGGCATCCCAACATGTAACCTATACTCCTTGCATGCTCCATTATTGTTTAGTTCATGCATTCAACCACTCCATTTTGTTGTCGAGTCCTTGGATCAGTTTTCTGCCTATAAATACCATAATGAAACTATAATCTTCAAAATCTTCTGCAATTCTCATTACCATTATCAAATCTGAGACATTTTAGTCTTTTGCCAGTCTCATTCTCAATCAAGCTTTTGCATTTTTTAAAAGTTTCAAATACATCAGATTATTGCCTAAGGAAATAAATCTATACTTTTCTAGTTGCATCATTAATGGATGTGACATAATATAGAGAGCCACCAAGGATAGATACTTAAGCTGGCACTCATACATCTGTATGCACAAGCTCAAATTTCTCTTCCTTCACACTCTTTAGAAAACTAAATCTCTATTGCTTTCCATAGACACAGCTGTCACATAAATTCATATTGACATATTTTAGACCTGGTAAAACTTTCTTTGAATGAAGTAATTTAATACCTTTTTCACTCATGTGTCCAAGCCTCTTGTGCCATAGTAATGTTTCAGAATCTACAACTACTGTTTGATGTTCTGCCTGTCCAACTACAACAACTATTACTGAAAATTGATTTTTCTCTGAAACAACTAAAGTAGAAGGAATAAAATTATCTCTACAAAGATATAAAGTGCCTTCTTTTACACCTTTTGCTTACCACTAAGGAACAATTCTTATCATTAAAATTAATTGTACAACTTTCATCACCTAGTTGCTATGCTAAGATTAATTCCTACTCAACCTTGGAACATGCCTTACCTCTTGTAGTAGACAATGACTCCCATTCTGCAATAGTGTTCATTATCTCCCAAATAGCTAGCTCAAAATCCCCTTGGACATAATCAGTAAAATAACTTCTATGCGGTGTAGCATGAAATGAAGCCCCTAAATCTGAAAACCCATGAATCATCTGCATTTTTTAGTCAAAGAAACAAAGCATCCTCTTTAGGTTTATTACTTACTGCATTTTACTTCTTAATTCCTTTTTGTTATCTCCTTCATTATTCTTTTGAGACCAATGATCTTTCTTCTTATGACTTGGTTTCTCTTTGATTTTCCTCTTAGTTTCCTACAATTTTCAGAATTATTCTCTCTGTCATTTTTCCCCTACTTTTTGCATTCAAACACTACTTGATGTAGAACCACAAGAACTTTTCCTATGAATTTCCTCACTTAGAATAGCACCAACAATGCCATCAAATTTTAGGGTATTTGAACCAAAGACAGAGTTTCAATCATTACCAAGCCATTCAACTTTCAGGCAAAGAGCACAAAATTGAGAGAGCCCTAATTTCTTCATCAAAATTGACATTTATAAAAGACAATTGATTGGTAACTGCATTGAACTTATTTGAATGATCAATAACAGACCCACCTTCTACCATCTTCATAATAAATAAATGCTTTATTAGAAATATTGTATTTGAAATAAAAGGCTTTTCATACAACTTTACTTGGGTTTCCATCAACTCTTCATCTGTCTTCGCTTTTGTAATATTAAATGCCACTGATTGTGCTTGGCATAAACAAATACTTTCAAGTGCCCTTTTGTCCAAAATATCCCAGTCGCCATTTTACATATTTGTGTCTTTCTTGGATTTTCCTCCCAATGGCTGTCATAAATCCTTCTGATAAAGATAATCCTCCATTTGCGTTTTTCATAACTTACCCTTGTCTGCCATTACTCCCACTTTATTGCAAGATTGCCACTTAACCATGAAACATTCTTGCAGAGGATAATTGAAACAACTTGGCTCTACTACCGCTTGTTAAGATTGTTTAGGCAGAAAATAACTATTACATGCAAATGTAGCCAATAACACAAAGGAATAAAGCAGACAAATAGAACAAAAGACACACATATTTAATGTGGTTCACCCAATTTTGGGATAATGCCCACCAAACATAGAGTCTAATACTATAATCTAGCAACTTTGACTTCTTATAGTATTCAATCTCCTGTACAACTCAATATCGCTGCAAGAAGCTATATATTCTCTTTAGAAAACCTATCCCTAAGCCAATATTACATGACTTATGTTGGCTTGACAAGTTGACCCTAAACATTCTTAAGAAGTCAACCTTGGAAAATGGTTGACAAGTCAACTCCAAAAAGCTTGAGGAGTTGCCCCAAACCCCATGTCTTATGGAAAGTGTATAGTGCTTTCCTAATCAATCACCACAAATCAACATTCATCACATTTGTCATCAGCCATTTTGATGATTCCTAAACTATATTAGTGCAGTTGGGGTTTTCAAAAGTTTGATAAAAATAAACATATCCTAATAATGTACCAGATTGGTGTATCACGAAATATAAGAACTTTGGAACATCAATTGGAGTTCCAAAGTAACCCGATGATTTCAAGTTGGGGCTTTTACAAAGTTCTGAACTGTGTTGGGGGTTGGAAGTGGTAATGAAACTAACATATTGCCCAATAATGAGTATCATTGACAAGTTAGAGAGAATAGAAATTGAGAAATGATTTGCTTCTTAGTTTAGGATAAGACTTGATCCTTGGTAGTGCATTGTATTTCAAACCCATATAAGCCAAACAAGAATATAGACTCTTTTATAAAGATTTACCTCTTCTTTGGTGGGTCCAAGTAAAAGACCTGATCCTTGATAGTGCATTGGATTTCAAACCCATATAAGCCAAACAAGAATATTGGTTTTTTATAAATATTTACCTCTTCTTTGGTGGGCCCAATGGTAACTGGACCATCAAGAGATCTGTGCACTTGACTTTTGCTTGGCCTTCTTGATATCAATAAGGTGGGTGAAATCAAAACTTGTGAACCGGTTTATGAATTTGGGGAAAGTGTCGACTTCTCAACTTGGTGTTCGGGTCCCACCCTTATTATACTAATACGAGAAGCCAAGACTCCACATCGTCCAAATGATAGCTAACTGAGCTCTTTGTTGCTTAGCATTATATCTAACCTTTATTTTCATTGTAACATTAAACTTTCCTTGCAAGCTCGAGTGACAATATGAACTCTCTAACTTCAAAACCACTTTTTATTGATGAATTGTGTTTTGTTGAAATCTCTGAGCCTTTTGAACAAGTGCAATTGCACATACTTCATACAATCAACCTATTCCTTGGAATTATGGTTTGATTATGAATGCTTTATATTGAAAGTTATAAATTTGGGGTTTCAAAGAAAAGTGAGTAACATGTAGTAGATATATAGACAATGCAAAGATAGCTGCCTTGAGCATGGCACTTTGCTTGTAGGAATTGGGGAAGTGTCCTTGCTACTCTTGAGTGAATGATATACAACAATATTATGAAGATCTGAGAGTAACATTTGTTGGTTGATTGTTTTGTTGATTGGGTCATTGTTGAGTTAATGTTGTCAAGGGGTTAGTGATGAAGAACCTACTTGTGAGGTCAAGTTTGGTAAATGTTCACTTGAATGTTGCATTTACATGACTTGATTTTGATGTTGAGGATCTAGTTTTGACAAGAGCTCATTGTAATTATGATTAACATGTGGAATAATAATGTTTTTTTTCCCTTTTCCAATAGGGTTGCTAGTATTGGCATGCTCCTTGTTTGATTGAAGGTTCATGGGTTACAATGTTTAATCCCTCTAGGTTGTAATTGTCAGTGAGCGTTGCTCTTATTTCAAATAAGAATTGACCTGTATGACTTGTTCATGGGTTACAATGTTTAATCTCTCTAGGTTGTAATTGTCAGTAAGCGTTGTCCTTATTTCGAATAAGAATTGACCTATATGGGCTTTTTCTTGTTTAGTTTTAAACACTTTATTATGGTCATTTTCGTACTCATCATAGTTGACAAAGCTATCATTATCATCTTTATATATATTTGTCTTTTCAAGTTGATTATGATAGTAGGGAATTCCAACATAAGGATTTGGATGGATGGGGTGTCTTGGAGAAAAGAACTCTTCGTTAAAATAATAAAATTCAAACGTATTTAACTATTTTAGCTTGAGCTCTTGTGAATATGGGTGACATGAGATATTAAGGTTGAACTTGGTTGAAATACAAATTTTAAAATAAATCCATTTGGAAAAGGGCATTACATTTATGAGTGTTGATTTTTCTAGTTTGAAGTCCTCTTATAGGCACGGCCCTTCTTTAGGCTTGATTTTGGCACAAGTTTCTTGCAAGGAGAAGACAAAAAAACCACTGAGGCTAGTTAGGTGGGATTGTTTGGCTTTAGAGTTGACAAAGTACACTTTATTGGCCATAAATAGTATCATCCCAATGGCTCAGTGCATTGACTATAAAGGATCAGGATTTGTTTCCAAAAGTATGGTGTAACTTCCTTGGCATAACTGCTTACTAGTGTATCACAAATTACAAGCAACACAAAGTTTTACTAATGGAGTTCTCTATACAGCCAGAAGTATATGGGACTTATATTTGTGTAGGGATTGTGCTGTCTAATAGCTTGGTTTGGATGGTTACTTCCCTCGTCATTCACTTTGAAAATATAATGTGGATGCTACCTTAGCTCAAAACAACAACTATTGCTTAGAATTTTCATACATTGTGAGGACATGGGGTTTGGCTCTATGCTACACCGAGTTTATGTAATAATGATGGTAGGGGATGCGGGGTTGTGTTTCGGGGGCAGCAATTTTCTTTGCTAATTTTGAGGGGGCTAGGGGAGAGCAAAGGAGATGTATATATAAAGTTTAGGGAAAATTTAAAATATATAGGGAAGTTCTAAATTTATATATGAAAGCATGGATAAAGATGCATTCATACATTATATTTATATGAAAACATGGATGGATAAAGCAAGTATACACACATTATAGAATCTGGGCGGTTTCCATTGATGTTCATTTCCAGCCCAAGCATGTTATTTTGGAGTATGGGCGTTTTCCAGCTTGAAAAAATATTTACCTTGGCAAGGTTTAAGTTTTCTCTCATCTTCGATAGAAAAGGATCAAGACCTTTTCACATTGGCGCTAATTGAATTCGCAAAAATCAACGTTTGCATGATGGCATGGCTCAAATTCATATCTTTTGGTTCATTCTTAGTTATTCTATTCCTCTAGATTAACCAAAATTTAGGCCAAAGCACAAATCAGACACTTGAAAACATGAAGTATACACATGAATGCATGAAGATATAAAGCATACACGAAATAGACACATGAAAATATGAAAACATGAAGTGTACATACGTAGACATAATTATCTTAGCCCACAAGAGTTAGGAATACCCAATCAGGACAGGATCCATTTTTTGGAGTAACTAGTTCGTCACTTAGCCCACAAGAGGGAGGAATGCCCATCTACGACCAAATCCACCTCTTGGAGTTATCAATTCATCATGTTGCTCCTTAGTTTGGTAGGAACTTGGCTCTGATACCAATGTAATTTCCTCAAATTATGAGTACCCAAATTTTTCCCGAGGTTACAATTTTTTGTAGTAAAACAAGTAGAGTTCAGGTATACTTATCACTTTTATTGAGATCCTAGAAGCAAGTTGGGAATGATTTATAATCACAATTCATAAATAGATTTCTTATGCAGATTAAATCACAATATTGCTTAAGAAAAAAAGATGACTCAACCATAGAAGAGATAAGATAGGGTGCCCTAGAGATCCTCTACCATAGTCTAGAGAGGGGATATACCATCCTTTTGGTGTGAGTTTTATGCCACTACAACATGCAGAATCAATTACATTGTTCTTCGAATGAAACGCCAAATCTAAACAAGAAGGATGCTCATTTTCTAAACAATATGTGTGGATTGTGTGATCAAATGAGACAACCTCAACTTTCCTTCTTATGGTGGACTCTCACTTATTTATAATGATGTGATATGCTGGTTGTCATAAAGGGTCTTATGCTGTCGAGTTAATGGATATCGACTACTTCAAACACTTCCAAACAAACAAATTGCAAAGGGAAAGGATAAGAAAATATAATCTAATCCTAGAATGCAAGAGATGTTGAATGTCTTTGTGACTTTGCTAGACTTAGTTTAGTCACCTACATCAACCAAGCTAGTGTGATCTCCTAAGGTAGATGTAAGATGTTCAAATTATCACCATTCCTTTAACACCATCCATCGACTCATATCAATGTGCAAACAATAATCAAAGTAAAGCTCATAATATGCCATTTGACCACACAAGGCAAACTTATAATGAACAAGTAGCTAGTAGTTTGTTCTAAGGGAGTTCACCAAAGATGCTTAAAAAATATCTTCAATTCAACTAAAATCTACTTCTAACCAACATGAAATAAAATTTACTCTACGCGAGGAAATGTAGAAACCATGCAATACTCCAAAGCAACACAAGCAATCCGCTATTAAGACCAGCAAACAATTAGCAATTACTTTGATAGCATTATGACAACAATTTCACCAAGTCTCTCCTATTCTACCTCTAATCTAATCTCATGAGTTATATATAGTGTTACCCCAGCGTGGGGGTGTGGCAGTGTGGGGGGACGTCGTGACGAGTTTCAAGTGTGGGAAAAAAATAGCCTCAATTTGGGGATGGCGGGGGTGCGGCGGTGGGGGAGCGGAGGGGGGGTGGGGGGGTAGGGGAGGAGGTGGAGTGGAGGGAGGGGGTTGCATAGTATATATATAATATATATGAGTGAAAATGCTAATTATGAAATGATACTTGAATATATTATATAACATTAACATACCAAATATAGTTGAATACAATGAATAGAGAAAATTGAAATGTGATTCACAAACCATAAGTTCAAACTTGAAACTTGAAACCTCATAACTATTACTAATGACCATTTAACAAATTAACTTAGTTCAAGTTGCAAGATTCAAAATTCATTCTTGAAATATGATTCTATGAATATCATATATCATAAAGATGCTCATGATGACAATGAGCCAAATAGCATGAAATAGTGAAATAATAATAATGTATCATAGCCATATCAAAGTGAGTACCCAGGAAGCACCTCGCAAGCACCCGGGAAGCACCTAGGAAGCACCCCATGAGCACCCTACGAGCACTTGAGAAGCACCCAAGAAGCACCCTGGAAGCACCCAAGCACCGCGTCCCCCTTGGGTGCTTGACCGGTGTGGCGGTGGAAAAACTCCCGATGGGGGTACTCAGGTGGTGATCCGGGTTACACTAGTTATATATGAAAAGGCCTTGGCCTTTTATAGTTGTTGAATTACAATGAAAGGCCAAAATCAATCCAAGATCAAGTGCCAAAACCAATTTGCATCACCCTAATTAGGGTTTTCAGATACAAACATTTAATGCTGGCCAATTACAAAAAGGCACCCTCTTGTGGCGCAACAAGAAAACTAAATAGCTTTTATTTACCAATCAGAAAACAGGTTAGGTAGAGGCACATAGGCACCCTTTTGTTAAACTTGGACTTGCAAGTAATGAATCTTTCACATGTATAGGGCACCCAAACTTGGAGGAGGATGATATTTAAACTCAAATATCTTTCAAATTGAATTTGAGTTGTTCTCCAAATTCACTTGAAAGACACAAATAAATAAAACACAAACAAATGTTTTTTGGTTGCCAATTTGCCCAAGATGCTTCTACATTGATAAGTCATGTTGATATGCAAGAGAGGGGGATGGAGATGCCACATTGCTATGAGTTATCATTAGTATGTCCAATAGAGTTGTGTTTATAAAGGAGTGTAAAATGAGCCTATATATATCATACTTGCTATTGCTTTGGTTTTGTCTCTTCCCTTGTTCCAACAGCTCAATAAATTCACAAAATGAGAAATGATGCATAGGGTTTTTGTTAAATATCAGACTTACAAGAAATCTTATTGAAACAGTGAACTGACGATATGCAGCTTGGAGGAAATATTTCCACAACTTATATCTGAAAATGGAGATGTAATTTAGTTTGACTTCCGATTAAGACTGAAACTGCAACTTCAAATGGGGAAGACTTGATTTAATGTATGTGTTTGAATTGTTAAAACTGCATGGGCACCTTCAATTACATATACTCCATTGGGGAGCCGTGTCCTCAATGGGAGTGACTCCGTTGTGGAGTCGCGCCCCATCGTGTACGTCGTTCCTGGTGTAATTTAATCAAACAGTCAAAATGCAATAGTTACCAACCAACCTAATCGCATAAGCTAATGAGTCAGTCAGACATGGTTTAATCAATTGGATTTTATCAATTTGTTATTATTATTGTATAATATTTGGAGATGTCAATTTAGTACATATTTTTATTAATATATTATACACTAATAATAACAATATAATATATTGAAATATATTACACATATATTTATATTTTCAATAAAATTTAATCCTGATTGAACTAACACATTAACAGTTTTTCAATGGTCAATAAGTAATAAATGCATTGCAGTTTTGCATGCATCTTGAGATATGGCAAAATAACAAGGTTGCACAGGGATGTGGGTACTTGGGGTACTTAGGGTACCGGTACGGGTACAGGTATGACTTTTTTCATAATAGGGGATGGGGGTACTTGGGCATGTCAAACACTATTTTTAATTATACTTTTATATTTATAGAAAATCTGACATTACAAGTCATGACAATGGTTTTTCAAAACAAGAACAGTGATAAAGTTTGCAAATGTAATGTATTGTTTACAGTTTCAGATTTGCTATGTGTTTGTAATAATAATATATGATAAATGTTTAGATGCATAACAGAGAATGCAGGCTTTAAATATGAACAAGAAGATCATAAATCATATGACAAAGATATGTTGTAAATGATAAACTTTTGACTTGAACGGTGATAAAGTGTATTGTTAATCAATATTGTATCAATATTTTAAACTGACTAGGTATTTTAAACAAGAAGCTGATATGCAAATAAAAAACCGAGAAAAAAATTCAGAAATCTTAATCTAGGTCCCTAGCTATGATGTTCTCCACCGAGTACTTGGAACTTGGGATACGTGTACCTGGTACTTGTGTACGAGTACCAGGGGTGTCGGTACGAGTACCCATGCAACCTTGCAAAATAACCTTCAAATTGTGGAATTACCTTAGTTTGTTCTATGCCAACTTCAAATGATTTTGATTTCAAAAAATCAAACCTTAATCAAATTGATGGGCAATTTAATTTAGAATTTGATGGTAGATTGAATTGTGGCCGAAAAAGGTTTTATTTGAATTGATATAGTAGCATGAAATAACTTAGGCAAAGTAACAGTTTTAAGCCTAAACCCTACTATAGCCCACTTGCAAACAAAATTAGCATTTTCATTCATAAACAACTTAAATCAAAATTAACGATGTTGTCCCATTTGTTGCTGCAACGAACCACTTCCTCTTCTCATTTTCAAATGAGCCCATTTTTGGGCTTCTAGTATCTTCAGCTAGGGGGGGGGGGTAGGGTTGCTTCTTTGTAGTATGGTTCCACTGCTAGGCTCCCTCAGTCTGCAAATGTCTTGTTGTTTGCCCTTTCATCTTTTGCTTCCTTTAGGGTTTTTGTTGATGGTGGTGCAACAATTGTTTTGTTGTAGCATGGCAAGGGAGATTCAGGTAGTCTTTATGGTGAAGCTTTAGGGGCCTCCTTGTGCATTTTGTTGAAGTTATGCGAGAAGGGGAACACCAAAGGTTGAAGCCATGGTACATTAACAAAGGGTTTATTCTAGTATCAAGTGCCATTTCCATTAAGATTGTATATTGAAAATAGATCATAATATTTTTGTTTTCTCCTCATGTTTTGATTTGTCAATTCCTAAGTTGCATGATTGGATCTCATAACAGCTTGAGCCTATCCTATGGAAAAGGGTTTTCTTATTGATAACTTTGAGGATGCACAGGACAAAATTATAATCTCGTGTGATCATTTTTTTAGCTGGGATGATAGATTTTTGCTAAAGGTAAAACCATGGCACTCATTTCGATTCCAATTTGGGACTAGTTTCCTTATCTTCCCCTTCATCTATGGATTGATTCTCTTTTAGAGGAAGTGGGAGATATGCACTTGGGGATTTTTTGATTGTCGATGTTCAAAGGTCCGATATTCTTCATTCCACCTTTGCCTGTATTCTAGTCAAATTGGATGTTTCTAAAGGGTTGCAAACTAAAATCTTAATTAAGTCTTCTAAGTATAGCTGGGTACCTTTTAGGTGTAGATGATGTTTTATAAATATGCTCATGCGGCTGCTCCTCCAAGCCACTGTGCTACTCTGATTCAAACAATATGCTTAGAACTGTGAAGCCGCTCATGAATTCCCTACATCTGCAATGCACCAAACATGCTAGTACCAAGATCCTGCATTGCTATGTGTGCACAATCTATCAAATCAATCAACCGTGTGCTACTATCATCTGTGAGAAAATCCCCAATCCAACTGTGAACCTCACTCTGACTGAGATCAAAAGCACTGCTAGAGTCAAATAGAGATGGGAACTCAACATCATGCCAACCAGCTTCTTGAAATAATACTGACCATGTGACTGATCCTCCTGGGTCCCACAAACAAAAAGGCCATCCACCTTCACAGCTGTCTTGAATATCTTGTTGCTCCATATTGTAACTGTACTGAAGAAGCAAGCAGGATATGGCTTCCTTCTTTGTGAAGGGAAGTTTAACAACCTAAGTGCTATCATCCTGCACAATATCTGTGATGATAGAGCAACCATAGGCACTAGATAAATGAGGAGAAGAATTAATCAATGCATGCCCATCAACATTGTCCTCTCTCTCCCTATATGCTCCTTGGCCATATTGTTAGCCAAGATACCATCCAAGGCTGATTTGTAATCAGCATTATGCCCCTCTGTGAAATGTAATAATTTAGTCACCTCCTGGCTGCAATAAGTATCAATCTGTGATTCTTGATCAGTATCAAAAGGTTTTCCATCATTAAATGAAATAGTGTATTATCAAATATCCAATTAACATCCATCTCAAAAAGTTCATTACCATGCTTCATCCAATCAACATTATACTGGCTGAAAGTACTATCACCATAAGAACAAATATCCACATGCCTACTCTCCGTTGCTGCTACACAGATAGCTGATTCAAAGGATGTTTCATCAATCAGCGTACACAATGTCATAATGCATGGAGACTCCTTTGAGCTTTCAGATAGCTGTTTCATGGTTGTTTTTTTCAGCCTTGTGTCCCTAAGAATATCATCAGCTTTGTCCTACTAAGCTCCCCAATTTATTGAATTTTGTCTTCCTTCTCATGACCCTTTATAGGCTGAGACAAATATTCCTTCCTTCTACAATCTTGCCCCATACTAAGAATGATTTCAATTTCTGCTCACATTGTTTAATGATATTGTTAACCAAATTACAAGCATTAAAAAAAGTGACATGTATTTGTTTTAAATCAGCCAATATGATAGATAGGAGATTTTGCAAACCAACATTACCCTCTTCAATGATCGAAGACAAAATGGACTGCATAAAAGTTGGAACATTTTGCTTGTGATCCTTCTTAATGGGCAATCAAAGACTGATGGAACATCTCAAAAATTATGTCTTCACAACCAAGATCTAACAGAATCACACCAACTCTAAGTCTTGCAACTGATTCTAAAATTTGGGCTATTTTGCCAAATGCTGGATTATGGATATTATTCAATCCTTGAAAACTTTCTGTAGTCGATTGGAATACCTTTTTCATCACTTCCCCCTTGTATGGATCATGTGGCACTGTTATTCTCATAACATGAACAATACACTAACTATGAGTCTCACCTCTCTATCAGGATGTCTCAGCAAAACTGGTCTAACCAAAGGAATCACAGCAAGAAGGATGTTCACTTGCTTACTTTTAGAACCCAATTGTCCTGTCGTGGACAAACAATTCTCTATTTCTGACAAATTGCATAGTAATTCATACTCTGATTGAGGCAAACATGCAAGTTTCTTTTCTATATTGAAAAGTTTTTCTTCAAGAACTTGTTCCTTGTCCTTGGCAATAAATTTTGGTAACTCCTTGAACATGTTTGTTTGCTATCTTGAAATACTGTTTACCAATTTTTGCCAAACTGAATACTGAGTGATATTCAATACGACTTCCAAATCTTTTCTACATGACAGTCAGATTAAATTACATAGCAGGAAGGACTGTTTAATTTATTACAGCGGATTTAAACAATTTAAACAGGCAATCACTGTTAAAACTATTCCACGAAGTGATTATGCCCCGAATTCTCACTGTTTATTGCCCTCTTACTACTGACAATTTGCTTGTCAAGGTCTACAGCATTTTCATTTGTTTGCCATAGTGCAGTGTCTTATTTGTTCAATGACTTATGGGAGATGTGTGTTGTTTCAATAAATATGTATATTTACTGAAGCAACCAACAATGTAATAGAACATGATAATGCAACAGGGATGGTATTTAGTCAACAGTTTGTACGCTCATGCTGAACGGTTCCAATTTGAACTTTCTTCAGAACAGCTTTAACTTCCAGATTATTTCACTGCCAAGAAACAACAAATGTACATGGTTACAAGGAAAACCAATCTTAAGTCTACAGTATCTTGTATCCAATCATAATTTCTTTCACCAAATCAAGAGAAATGAATAGATTCCCAAAGTCCAACCCTGTATGTTCACTTGTTACTACTCAACACACCTGTAATATTAGGGTGTGAAGCTTGTCTCAGGAATATAGCTCAGATGGATGGAGTTATGAGCTACACCTATATTCTATTTTCTCTGGACACACTCCAAATTTGTGGCAGCAAATTTTTCTTGTTACTGAAAACAACTACTTCTCAAAGAAGGTCTATCAGATAATATTGTTCTCTGCTAGTAAATTACATTCCCCTGCTTTTCTAAAATTGGGGTTTAACTCTGTTCAGCTGTTTAGTCGGAACAGCTATGACCAACCTTAGGCCACCCAGACTAATCGATGGCAATTTTGTCTCTAATTACTAAACTGCCCCATCAACAATAGGTGCCAGAAGTTTTGCAGATCCATTTCTAACTCCCAGAAATTTCAGTAAGACAGTTGTTTAGTTGTAGACATAATGTCTGGCATCTAACTGTCACCACCAATGCACACAATGTAACAAGTGCACAACACTAATGTCATTTCCTCTTGTTTAACTCAAATGGACACATGTCGGCATGATTCAATACTGCCCAACATAACAGAGACCCTAACAGCTTTTCGTTCAATAATTAGGATTCCTGTCAATACCTCTGACAGTGTCCCTCCTTTACAAGCTCATTTTGTATTGGTGTCAGGTATGTTTCTGCATTCAATGGTTTCTTTTCTTTAAGATATGCATCTGTTATCACTTTCTCGACATTCATTAAAAATAACTAGTCTCGCTCCTCAATTATTTTGGCATTAAAAGAAGGGAAAATCTTCAGTCTATAAAACTGGTTAAATTATTATTGGCAACAATATCACTCAAATTTTGGCAACAATATCATTCGAACACTCCTTCCACAAATCACTTTCCAGAATTGAACGGTTCTCAGTGGCAAGAATGTTCTGCTCGATTGAATTAATACCCAAGCCTTACTTTGATTGGCACCATAATCCTTTGCTTTGTAACACTATGCAGCTGCAAAATGACACCAGATCTGTCAAGAATTGAGAAGAATTCATTTAATGTGCATAGCAATATGAGAGAAATCTTTAGTGCTAGCTAAATTTTGTGGCTCAAATACTTGTTCGGAAACTATTCAATTCCTTCACTCTTTCAACATTGACCAATAAGAATGCATGGAACTCACAAATTTCTTTCCTAAGACTTTAATCTTCCGCTGCCTGTCATGCTCGCATAATATAAAATACAAACTTAAATGTTCCTGTTCTTCAATTCTTAAGGAAGGTGCTCAAGTAAAGACTGGGTCCTGCTAACTTCACACAATAATCATATTCAATTTTTGACCCATTATTTGCACCACCGTAAAAATACTCAACTCAAACGATATGGAATATTTGTCAAATATTTTGCACAAATTTTTATTCCATACATCTGCCAATTAAAAATGTCCAAGGCCCACAATTGCTTTTAACAGCAAATAAAGCTTTATATTACTTAGGATATGTGCTAAGCCCGTTTCAAACGCCTAATCAACATGTTCTTGCAGAAGTACAAAGCCCAACAAGAAACTTTCAAATTATAGTATCCTGTTTCAATACCAAGAGCCCTTTTCTTTTTCTCTGCTTATTAATTTGTCCAATATTCTGAGTGCAATCTTTTCAGCCAATACTATTCTGATTAAAAACTCTGTAATTTTGTCTTATATAACTCTACAGGATGGCAGGATTTTAGCTTTAATACCACTGTAATATCCCAATCGGATATTCTCTGCAATTTTTATCACAATAATTTTCAGAATAAACAGATGAATTATGCAATGAAGACCAGCAATATTAACTAGTAAATGTCCATAGAGATTACTCAAAATATTATTGCATTATAATATTTGACAATACAATAACAATCCAATCGTAAAAACAGTGATAACAGTCGGATTGGATAACCAGAAATGAACCTGAAATGCAACTGTGAAATCTGTAGCGAATTCACCACAGTTGATGAATCAGGGCTACATCCAATCCACCCAAGAAGAACTTGAGGGTTTGTGTCCTCGGATCCTGAATAGAGGCTGAAGCTTCCTAAATTTCTCTCTCGTCTCATTTTAATTCTCTTTTCCCTTTTTAATTGTCTTTTCCCACTTGAAAGAGTAATTTAACTTTACAAGCTAAAGTGATTTATTAATTCGCCTTTTTAATTTTAAAGTCATTTTATCAAAACAAGTTAATCGTCAGACATTAAAATAAATATCTGCCGAGCTCAGAAAGCCATGTATGAACCTGGAAATGCGGACCCCAACTAAATTACTATAAATAGTAAGAATCAGGACCCCTTGCTATCTCGGCTCCAATTGGCCTGAAAGTGAAGAAGCATGTTTTAAACTCAAACTTATTCCTGGCAAAGACCTAGTTAGCCCACAAGACCATGATGGAAAAGGCTAACGACATGTCAGATGTGTATGGCTAGAAAAGGGGACATTACACTTAACCTTTATGGGCATGAATAAGTTTCTTAAAGCCCTCCATCAAAATACCTTTAATCCCTTTTGCCTTTCAGAGAGAGAGAGAGAGAGAGAGAGAGAACCAAATTTCCATTCTTCAGTCAAGGAAGCATGTGAGTCGGATGACGATGTGACAATGTCCAGATGTAAATGGCTAGAAAAAGGGGACATTACACGTAACCTTCATGGGCACCGTTGCTGTTTCTTAAAGCCTTCCATCGAAACACCTTTAATCCCTTTTGCCTCTCAAAGGGAGAGAGAACCAAATTTCCATTCTTTAGTCAAGGGAGCATGTGAGTCAGATGACACTCGACAATGTCCAGTAATTTTTTTATTGTTGGATATGACAAGGTTCTCGATCATCAGATGAAAATCCATCTGGTTGCCCACATATTTGGAGACATCAGATGCTTGACCCTCTGGCACACCCTTGGGGCAGTTTCATGTGCTGCATACGTGGAACTGGGTTTTCTAGATCATTTTCCACTGAGTGAAGTAGAAATCGTAAACTATCTCTCCAAATTTTGAACCTTGACCCTGAATTTTGAACCTTTAAGTTTGCCAAAATAGTTGCTTTGGAGTGAAGCATATCATTGTCCTCGATACCAACCTTACACATAATTGTTTTTGCTGCTTTCAGAAAAATGAATTGGGGCAGTGGAAAATCCGTTTCACTAATGGCCGGTCATACCCTTAGTTGCCAGATTCAGGCTTGGATCTGAGCAGGATCCTTGATTCTGCCTGTGGATCCGTCAGTACCCACTGCCTGATGCAGATACTGACGGATTGACAGGCAGAATCAAGGATCCTGCTCAGATCCTCAAGGATCCAAGCCACAGCCCAAGGATGCAGCGTGGATCCGCGGCAACAAGGCTCCCACGGATCTTGACGGATTCACAGGCAGAATCAAGGTCCTGCCCGGATCCTCAATGATCCAAGCCACAGCCTGAGGATCCAGTGTGGATCTGTGGCAACAAGGCACAAAAATATAAAATGGTGGGCTCAAGTTAAAATTTAATGTTTTTTATTGGCTTCAAACCCTAAAAACGCCTCATTTATTCATGATGCAAGTTCATTTGTTCTCTGACAGTTGCTAGATTGAAGTTTTTTAATACACACACACACACCCACGAATCCTCCATGAATCATAATTGGGAAAAAAGAAAATCCCGAATCCATGGATCTGATTCATGTGCCCGAATTGGATGCGTTTCACGAATCGGCAACTAAGGTCACACCCTCTTCACAGCGAGGACTTGAAAGCTTGAAACAAGCTAACTACACTCCCAGCCATACAGAAAATTGCAGTGGCCAGCCACACAATCCACTGTGCAATCCATTTTCTGTGAAATGGACACTAGCCAGGATTCCATATATTAGGCATCATTTACCTTACTGCTGTGCAAACAAATAAAGGATCATAATTACAAGCAGCCATGGACTTGCCTGGCCATAGGTAATATATATCTAGTATTATCGATCTATCACATAAACACATAATAAACAAAAAAACTAATATATATACATGCATATGCATACCTATATGTATAATAAACACACTATATTAATATATAAATGGTAATAAAATAAAGATCCACAATATAAACTGTAAAGTAATCCAACAAAGATTTTTAGTCCCTGCCTATATATAGGCAGGGTACTAATGTTTTCACTAGACCCCCCAGGGTACTAATGTTTTCACTAGACCCCCTTATTTAATTTATGCAACTCTAAAAATATTCATGTTCTAAAGTTTGACAAGATTTCTATTTTTAAATTAATTTATGTTAGTTTATGTTTTTTTTCAATTGGTCCATTAGAATTTTCCTGGAGTTTTATGTTATTTTCCCACTTCAAAAATTCAGAAATATATCTCTTTGAATAGACAACATTAATTGCACTTAACAATAGTATGTAAGGAATGCAAGGAATGTATTGCCAGTTGTCTCATCAAATCTTCACCATCCAAAAAGGCAAACACGTGTAGGTCCCCTATTCTAATACGTGTTTCTTTAACTGAAATCATCTCCTTTCCAGTCATGGACCATTAACTTATTGAAGTCTTTTATCTTTACTTTAGGGTGTGTACGATTGTTTCAGTTTTCCTGTCCGACAGTCCTCAAGAATCCTCAGGCCGTTCAAGACCTGTACCGAATCCACTTCCGAAAATGTCGTAAATTTCTCAAACTCTTGGATTCCTCAGCGACGGGCTCAAATCAAGCGAAAATTCCAAAAACATTTAATGTTCTCGGTCATTAATACACCTTCGAACCTCCCGCCGGGAAAAACTGTGATTAAAACTCAAACACCTGCTGAAATGCAAGCATTTCCTGCCTACCTTCAACTAAAAAAGTCCTGAACAAATTTATTCTCCCAGACAAGTCCGCCTTGGGCAAATCAGAAGCATAAATGTAGGAAATTGAACTGAAATCCAACAATAACCAGGAAAAACTATCTGTGTCGAATTTCAACCTGAAAACGGAGCTCTGCTGAACCTTTCCCACCGTATAAGGCTGTTCCGATCCAAACACTTGCGCAGATTACGAAAACGTACACAAATGTGTGAAGTCGAATGAATTGGCCTCTAAATTTGCAGCAAAGTAAATTATAGAACCAAAAAGAACTAGCTTTGTTTTCTTGAGGGTATGAAAAAAATTCTCGAAGGTGAACTCCAAACAAGCCTAGAGCTGACATCCTCCTCCTTATCCCACAGCTCTGATCGCCCCAGCTGCCTCCCATCCCCATTCACCGTCCAATCTCTCCACCATGGCAGACACCTAGGAAGAGCCATGTCACCTGGTCAAAACAGAGCCATGTCATCTCATCCTCATACATTGACAGACTCCCCACCAATGCCCCTGCAAACGCATGGTACTCTTCACATTATGAGGATTTCATGTCCGTTTTGTGATGGCCTGAGAAAAGATTGGCAGAGGACTCTTGCGATTGCTTCTTAATGCAGGTAAAAAAGGACTGCTTTTCTGTTTTACACTCGCAAATCCAACACGTGTCATGGGAGCAATAGTTTAATCCGATCTCCCTGGTGGAGCCCAACGGAAAAAAAAAAAAACTATTTGTATTTCTTTTTCAAGAGATCTCTTTTTCAAACTTGATACACATTGTGTCTGACGTATGCCCTAGGATTCTTTAATGAGACTCACAGGTGGACCGAAATAAATATTAAATTATTGGTAATTTCTTACGTTGATGATGTTTACTAATAGCTTGCCTGGGCTTGTCAATTACGTATAGTTTAAGCAAGAAAACTATTTTTTGAATGTAGAAAAATGGAGATATTGTATTCACTAATTCTAATGTAAATAAAAAACTAGTTTTTGTGATTGCTTGCTGGGTGATTTGTATCGGCTATAATAAATATAATGATACAATAATGCAATAAAAATTTCAAAATTTAGAAGTTCTGAAAAATATTAACACCGTTGACACTAAATTTTGATATTAATAATTATCAAAGAATTTAGAAAATAAACGTCTACTTTAAATTGTATTAAATAATTATTATACTAAGATACATGTTTTATATATATATATATATATAAAGAATTTAAAAATATGAAATTAGAAGAAACTATAAATATATGTGTAGGAAGTATAGAATAATAATATTAAAAGTTTATTTAATATAAAATTAAATTATAAAATTAGATATGAAGACTTAAAATATTATATATTTATTAATCAAATTCTTGTAATTAGTAGAAAAATATATCTATAATGTTCTATAATATAAATTAATATCATATATAAGTGTAATATAATATTATAAAATTCTATGTTTAAAAAATAGTATTCTAAATCTTTTATTAAAATTGTATTTATTAAATAAAATAAATATTATTTTATTTTAATACACAAGACATGTATAATATACTTATTAAATATATAAATAACATTTAATTAATGCATTTAATGTATTAATTGAAAATCATATTAGCACAATCAAGCATATAGATAGATTGCTAAAGTTGGGTAAACTTTGGTCATTTGATCAAACACAGATTGGATAAACATATGTAGGCATAAGATCAATTTGGAAATATTTAATTTGATAAATAAGTAGAATTTTATATTGTAATTTAATCTATCAACTAGATACTTAAAATATATTTATATTCAAATATACAAGAATTCCAATATCCTTTTTATACAAACAAATTCAATTTCAATCATATCAACTATATTAAATATTATTCTTACAATTAGTTTGTTTCTATGAATTTATGTATAAATTATTAATAAATGAGATATTTTATTAGTCATAAAATATTTAAAACTACAAACTAAACATAAACTATAATTTTTAATAAATACAAATGAACTTAAAATTTAAAATATATAAATCAATTAATCTTAAGAATATGATAGATTTCATATTAAGTATTAGTGTTTGAGTTCATGCTCCCTCATTTTCAACTCTTATTTTGTTTGTTTTCAACTCTTATTCTGTTCCTGACTCTCTATTTTGTGAAGCATGTTTTAAATACAAATATCGGAAATATGTATTGCAAGATCTCCTTTTTTAACACATACAGCTACAACCCCTACTATGACCCCAAAAGGCAGGGACTCCAGCTGGCAAAGAGCTCTTGTTTTAAAAAAGTTTAGGATTCCTCTTTATTAGCCAAAATAGCTTGAACTGCAATACTGCAAACTCTAGAAACTGTGAGTATAAAAAATGTCAAGCTTTATCTATATAAGATTTCTTTAAAAAAAGAAAAAGAAAAAAACTAGTTGCAATGCTCTATCTCTTTTATCTCCCCAAAACCTCAGCCAACCCTGGACTCAGGTATCGCTGTATCCTTTTATTCCTGTGGCATCTGTATCAAATTATCAATAGGTTCCTGCTGCAATTTTGAAACATAGATCATCTGGTTTGATAATGAATTGCCATTCCTGAAGTTGTGATTGAGCGGCCATTATTTGGAAAGCAGATTGTTTCAGAATTCCAACAGGTTTGGAATGAATGACTTTTAAAAACTCCATGGGTTACCTGTGGGTATTCCCAGGGATGGCTGAGCACACCCTTTGGGTAAACTCAAGATGTAGTAAAAGTAATATTTACAGTGTCCTGTACACGTGATGTGCCCAGCATATACCTAGTTTTTGAATGCAATAAGGATGAAACTATTGACATCTACAGTGGTTGTATTTCCCTTTCATTACCTTTTCTCAGCCTTATTTTCCCAAAAGTTGATGAGTAGAATACACACATGTTGCAATTTGATGGAAGGCACAGAAACCGTTTGTAAAAAAATGTCTACATTTTGTTGGTCAGCAGCAATATTTAATTTCATTTTCTTCTTTCCCCATTCAAGTTCCTTTCTGCAAATTACAGTATTCAATCTCAGTAAATGTAATAGTTACATAATTCCTTTTAACATTTTACATGCAAGATTTTTATCTGTCGTTTTAATTTTTTGATAACTAACACCAGTCACAGTCTTCCATTTAATGTCTTCATTTAAATTTGCACTTTATTTTTAAAAGGAGACAAATGATACGGAAAAGAGATAATATCAAAAGGGGTTTGCAAATTTTTTTGAACTGTTATCTGTGTTTTGCAGGTACCTCCAACTAGTGTGCCTGTCATTGTGAGAGAGTATCGAAGGGAATACTTGTTAATATAATTTAGGAAATTTTGTATACCGTCTTCCATAATTCTTCCTGCTACTTTGAATATGCCGGTGCATCCCAAAGGGTACAATGTTGGTTGGTGGCTCTTTTTTAAAACAATTATCGTGAATATAATTTTAGAGAGATTCAGAAAATGTCCAGGTTGGGTAGTTATATGTACTTGATTCATTAAGGAACGCAATATTGATGAGTTTACCACGCCCTAAGGAGCCAGCTGGCTGCCGGGTTCTTGCATTTCATTTAGTGATCTATTTTCATTTTTTATTTGATTTTTTAGAGGCCACTTTTTGCATAAATTGCATTCCAGGCGGACATGCCTTTAAATAGTAAGTAATCTTGATGTTGTTTGTAAAGTTCACTTTGAAAAGGGATTCCCTTAAATACCATAATGCAAAGCAATAATTGTTCCTTTTTTGACAATTCTGTGCTTCTCTCTGTATTTGGACGCCATTTAAATTTTCAAAGGTGGACAATGTCTTATGTATAGTCTTGTAGAAATATATCACAGTATATGAAGTTTATGTTTAAAACTTTATACTGTTATGGGGATTATCTTTGTAACTTTATTTTGTTCAAAACATTATTTATGCCATTTACTGCAATCAAATCGTCGTGGTTCATTACCTTCAAATGGTTCCTTGAGCTTCAATTGGTGCTTGGGGCTTTTAGTTTGTGAGGTCGATACTAAATTTTTTATAGATCAGCTAGTACTCGAATCCATCGTCTTCCCATTTGGATGATGCGATCCTCTATCGGTTGCCCTGTTGGCTCCACATGAGGGTTTTATGCCTTACAAAACTACTTACACTTCGGAAACTCTAAACAAAGAGATGCCAACTGTCAACTGAAGACTGGACCAACTAACCGGAATTAAGAAATCCCCATACACTTTTGACTCTCCAAGACCAAGGCTGGTAGACCTGGATTCACCTAAACATATTTTTACCAAATCAATCACAATGAATCCAAAAAAAATAATATATCATCTCAAAGTTCAACATTCAATATTGATCAACATTGGCTAATTATCTCTTCAAAACATTTGAATAGAACTTGAGATGTAATAAATTACAGTAATTTATTTAAGAAATTGAACTTTGACATTTGATTTGATTTATAAAGAAATGCTGGAAATGACAAAATATTGCATCATTTACTACTGAAATGACTAGTGCCTTAAAATCCATTGAGTTTATCTTCTATGACCTATAGATTCAATTTTTGAACAATACCGAGATTATCACTGACCTAATTTGCAAATGCCTTACAATCACAATCATTTGAAATTAAAATTTTGGCCTTTTTAGTTAATCCATATATTAACGCTATGAATAAAACATATGCATATGAAAGTATGCAGTGAATAAAATAAAAAATTGCAATTCACAAATTCACAACTGAAATAGTTCATAGGAGGGATCAAAAAATAAATGCTTTCATTAAATTGCCCTTCCTGGGTTCCAATAAATTGAAATTGACTTGAAAGATTACTCCAACAAATTAAACTCTAAAGCATTCTTTGTATTGTATTTGTGCAAAATTTATCATAACTCTAAATTAAAACTTGTATTCTATTGACCGAGAACAAAGTACACTATTATTGTTTTACAAAATTTTCGCAACGCTTCCTCAAGTGATCTTGGAAATCCTTTATAGAAATTGGATTGCAACAAAGCCATGAATCACTTAAGGGTACAAACAAAAATGCTTAACAAAATTTAGACACATGGACACACCGTTTTGGACAGTCAGCTGTCAACCTCTTCTTCAGTTGTGGCTTCAAAGTTGTTATGCAGATGTCTCCACAACAAGTACATGCGAAGTCAAGAAACTCCGTGAATGGTAATTTCTCTTCCTCTATCTACTCCATCAAATCTAACCAATTGTCTATCTTCAGGTCCACCTCATCTTGTCATCTGTCTCTGATAACAGATCAAATCCCTCAGTTGCAACTCCATGTTTGTGGGCCAAACGCAAAATTTAACAGCCTCCAATTCACTTAGTCTAGTCATTCACTTTGCATCTGTAATAGCCTTAATATTTGAAATATATTTTACAGTATCCACTTCAGCCTTGTACAATCCATCAATAATGCGGTTAAAGCCTCCCATGTCAATATTTCCTTCAATGCATTCCCTCACCTTTTCACTGCTCAAAATTTGGTCAAATTGATCTGACCACTCTTGCCATTCCCTCAACACTCCCTCTGTATAAAAAAGTACTGTGAATTAATGGGTTAGAACTGCTCACAAAAACTTGCAACTTACTCTTGATCAACTATAACTTCCTCTGAAAAATTCAATCAAATTATTAGTGGTCTTCAACATCTTTTTGGTGTTAGTAATTTTATCTGGTAATTTTGGCTTGTATAACCTTGCAATTCTTAATCTTTCATAGAATAAGCTCTGACCTGATCACAGCGTGTACAAATGATTTTAAAATGTGATCGCATCCTGATAATCCTTTTCTGCAACCTGCAATGCCACATGAGCCCCACAAATATCTGATAACTTCTCTCTTAAAACATCAATCCCGTGTCAATCTCGCGTTGCATAATCTTGAGTAATATGGCGTTCTCAACACCTTTCTTCTCTATTTCACTCTGTTGCAACTTTTGCTCACTTTCATTTATCCTATTAGGCCTCACACCCACACCCACACCCTCACCAGGAGTGAGGGCATAATCCCCTTCTGTTTGCATTGCAATCTCTGTGGAATTGGAGCTCTCATTCTTCTTTGCTGGCTCCTCTCTTTCAATTGTACAATAATCTCCTCCAACTGATAGTTGGTCTTCAATTGACCCTCGTATTCCTTAGATATCCTGACAAAACTCTGGTAAACTTCAACAAGCTTCTTTTCCATCTCCTCTTCCGTGGCAATGTTCATGTGTGACACATGATGTAACAAGTCAACAATCTCTGTGTTACTGGTATCTTGAAACCTCCACATCAATTGGCTGTTGTCTGTTATGTCTTGCACATCCATCATTTGAGGCTTTGGGGTTGCAGTAGCTAAGGACCAGATTGCTAAGGTCTTAGTCTTTGGGTCAAAACCTGATCCTCTCCTTATATCTCACCTATCTCCACCTCAGATTGAAGTATAGAGCGGTTGTGCCTCTTTATTTGGTCGATTGTAAATGAAGATTGTGATAACCAACTCCCAAGGACCTTTGCTACCATCTATTTAGGATGAATATGTGGCATCGCAGACTATTCTTCAGCATCCTTGCGAACATGCGCTTAACCAACCACATCAACTTTAGTTACTAACCTTCAAACTTTGCAACCTTGCGAGAAAGATTTCTTGTTTGTTCGCAACTTCACAAGTCTTAATGTTGCTTTACTTTTTAACTCACGATCATGCGAAAATTGAACACCTTGCAATTTCGCAACCTTAAGACACGTGTCATGAAAAACAAATGTGAGCATGTGACCTAACATGAAAATGAGTAACATTCACCTAAGCCCTCACATGCTTCTTATTTAACTTACCACCATGTGAAAGACTCCCGAGTCCCGACCATGCAAAAAGTATCACGCAAGATCGCATGTCAACTATGACTTGATCATACCCTCGATAGTGCGATTAAACCCTGTTCTCAAGTTTGCAATTTAAGACAACTGCTTCTTCTAGTCCGTAGTCCATAGGTTCCGGAAATTGAATTTTAGATGAAAGTTGGTCAAAAAAGTTGTTATTTTGGCCAGAAAATTGCAAATCATTTCTGTTAATTATCTACTGGCAAGTTTTTATCTCACTTCACTTTTAACTCTTGATTTGATATTTATTAATTGTTATCTTTATTTTTAACTATTATTTTTCCTTTTCTATTTATTAAAAAAAATGATTACTTGCGATTTCATGTTGCGATTTTTATTTATTTAACTTTTGATTTTAGTTTTTAAAATTGGTTTAATTTATTTTATATATTAGTTTAATTTTTTCTTTTATATTTTTTAGTGGGGTTTTTTAAATGATTATCTTTTTCATGTTTGATAAATTGAATTTAAATAAATAATATTTATTAATCTATTTAAAATCATTTAGTAAACATTATGTTATTTAAATTAAAGATTATTAATAATCTAATTTGTTCACATAAGATTATATTTTAAATCTTCACTTTTAACTATTCTTTTTCTTTTTTATTTATTTAAAAAATAATTATTTGTAATCTCGACATTAATCATGTTGTGATTTTTATTTATTTAATTTTTGATTTCTAAAATTGATTTAGATTTTGGTTTTTAAATTATTTTAAATTATTTTTTAGTCGATAGGCTATTTTTGAGAATTTTGTTCTTGGGAATTAAATTTTTGACAAAAAAGTTGTTAATTTGATTGGAAAATTGTAAATCCTTCCCGTTAATTATTTACCGACTAGTTTTTATTTCACTCCAATTTTAAATATTTGTTTTGATATTTATTATTTATTATCACTTTTTTGAAAATAAAGGGGTAAAAACTTTATTAAAGATCAGAGAGCACTAATACAAAGAGATCAAGGACCTAAGGTTCTAAGGAGAAACAAAAGCCTAGCCCCAAATAGAGATAAAACAACCAACACCATCATCTGTCATCATTCTCAATCCTGTCCTCATCAAGAATGCTCCTTAAGTCAGAACGAAGCTCTTGAGGAGCCAACTCCCAATCCTCAATTCTCCATCCCTCAACATGCTCGAAAGCCCATTGCGCCAAACAATCAGTTGCCTTATTCCACTCCCTTGGAATATGGGCAGAAGTCACTATTTCCATCAAAGAACTAATTTGCAAAATTTTGTTGCACAATCCTAGCTAGCTGCCAATTAACATCCGCCACTTTCTGTTCAATAAGCAGCTTGATCAACACCTGGGAATAAGATTCACAAACTATTCTTCTCCACCCTAAAGCATGAGCTTTCTCAAGAGCGACAAGAGTAGCCAACCCTTTCACCAGGTTAATGGTCTGAATCCCATCATAGATTGAAAATATAAAAATCATTGAGCCTAAAGAATCTCTACCAATCTCGCCGATACCAGTCGGGCCCAGATTGCCCCTGGAAGATCCATTAGTATTGATCTTCAAGACCCCATAGGGGGGAAGCTGCCATTTTCCAACCTTGTCAATTTTTTGCTTCTCATGTTGTCATCTCTTAGCCCTGAATAAGGCCAAAGAAGACCCCAAACTCCCCAATCTCTCCACCAACTCAGTATCTCGTTTCCCTAGAGGTAATTCCACTTCACACTTAGCCTCCACTATCTCTTGAACCATGCCCAATAACCTCTGCCAAATTTGTTGCATTAGTCTCTATTCTCCAGGGAAAATCCTTCGATTGCGCTCCAACCAAATTTGCCACAATAAGAAGATAGGCCCCACAAACCACCACTCCTGTAGAAAGGGAGCCATAGAAGGGGGCTGACCCATCCCTTGCCAAAACTCGATCAAGAAGGAAGCATGGACACAAGGAGTTGTCCAAACACCCCACCAAAAACGCCAGAGCTGTAGGGCGAAAGAGCAACGAAAGAACAAAGGGGTAGAATCCTCCTCATTAGCCCCACACACAACACAAATAGAAGGGCCGTGGAATCCTCTCTTCCGAATATTTTCCCAAGTCAAACATTTATTCCAAGCCAACATCCAAATAAAACAGTTACATTTTTGGCCAAGATAACTTGTTCTAGATCGTCTTCCACCACAACTTTTTAGGCAGAACCATCTTATGAGACATCAACTTGTTGTACCTAGAGGCTATTGTATAGGTCCCCTTAGGATTGGGAGACCAGGCAAGCACATCATCCTCTCGGAGAGAACAACATCTTCTATTGGAGAGGATATTTTGCAGCACAACACATTCCTCCTGTAAATCAGCAACTGACCATTCATCTGGGGACTTCCACTTAGCTAATTCCATCTAATCGCAAGGGAAAAAAGACTTAAAGTCACTCACCCATGACCAACCAGTCTCCAAAAAATGTTGACAAAGAATCACCAGGTTAGGAAACTGAGAAGTGATTGGGGGATATCCATCCCAAGAATCCGACCAAAATTGAGCCTCCGCCCCTCTCTTGCAAATCCAAAATAGTCCATCATTAATAAGCTTAGCCCCTTTCTTTGGAGTATCCCAAATCACAGATCCCTTCCCCCCAAGTGGATACCTGGAAATATCAAGATGAGGGATCCTCGGGAGATACTACTAAGAAAGAATCATCACCCAACTCTTATCCTGCTCATTACACCACTACCAATAAAGTTTAGCAGCCAACGCTTCCCTAGTCAAATTTGACTGCCTCAAGCCTAGTCCCCCATATTGTTTCAAACTGCACACCACTTCCCATCTAACCAAACTCCATTTGGAGGTCTCCAAGCAGCCGACACATATAAATTGGCACACCACATAATCTAGATCCTTAAGAAAGCCTATAGGAGCAACCTGGAGCATGCATCTATAAATGGGCAAAGCCTACACAATTGACTTAATCAATTGGACATGACGAACAAAGGATAACCAACAATGAGACCAGTGATTAACTTTCACCCCAAACTTGTCCAAAATAATCTGCCAAGACTCCCTGGAAAGCCTACTCACCGAGATGGGAATGCCAAGATACTTCAATGGAAGATTCCCAATCTGAAATCTCAAAGTGTGAGCAATCCTATGCTGAATAGGGTCCGAAGTATTGAAGAAGTAGATGGAAGATTTTTCCTCATTAATTTGCTGTCTTGAAGCAACCAGGTACACATCTAAGACTCTTCGAAGATTAGATGCCTCCCTCATTGTAGCCATCCCCATCAAAGCAGTATCATCTACAAATTGCAAGTGAGTTTGTGGGGGTAAGGCTCCATGCCACCTCTAGCCTTGAATAAAACCAGACTCCACATTTCGTTTAATCCATCTCCCCAAGTGTTCAACCAAAAGAATAAACAAATTAGGGGAGAGAGGGTCTTCTTGACGAAGCCCCCTTGAAGCCTCAAAAAGCTCTGAATGACTCCCATTAATAAGCACCGAGAAAGAAACTGAAGTAACACAACTCCAAACCCATTGAATCCAATCCTCCGCAAAGCCAAAAGCACTAAGAACCTACCGCAAGAAGGGCCACCTAACTCTGTCATAAGCCTCACCCATGTCCAGTTTGATAAACATCGCCTTCTCATTTGATCTGGCCATAGAATGAATGACCTCAGTTGCAATAACAATCCCATCCAGAATTTGCCTACCAACTACAAAACCACTTTGTTCCTCGGAGATCAAATCAACAAAACCCTTCTTCAACTTGTCTGCAATATGTTTAGAAATATTTTTGTAGATAACATTGCATAAAGAGATGGGCTGAAATTGGCTCAACCTATCAGCCCCCTCATTCTTGGGGATAAGAGCAAAAAAAAGTAGCATTTAAAGCCCTTAACATCTGCTTATTATGTTGAGACTTATGAACCACAACCAGGAGATCAAATTTGATGATATCCTAGAAATTTTGAAAAAACCCAATTGGGAAACCGTTTGGACCTAGTGCCTTCCCTTTCTTCATATTAAAAACAACCCCTTCAAGCTCCTCAAGCGAGATATCCCTCATGAGCTGCCGATTCATAACTTCAATCACAAGAGAGAAGATACATGAAAGAACTTGGGCTTCCTCAGGAGACCCCCCTTGCAAGTCCTCTCTAAAGAGAGATTCAAAGTACTACACTACCTCCATGAACATTTTTGGAAAGGAAGAAAGATGCTTTTCCCTATCATTCACCAACTTAGAGATAAAGTTACCATGTCTCCTAGCTTTCATAGTGTTGAAGAAAAAAGCAATATTTTTGTCCCCTTCCTGAAGTCACTCAATTCGCACCTTTTGTTTCCAATACATTTCCTCTCGCAATTCCTATTCTTCTAGCAATTTCATAGCCCGAGCCTCGTCCTGAAGCAAATCATCTGTAACCCCTTCCTCCCTTATCCTTCTTGTGATATCATCCAGATCAGCTTGGGCCCCTGCCTTTTCATGGAAGACATTCACATAGTGCAAACGATTCCATCGTTTGAGCTCAAATTTAACATATTGAAGAAGTTTAGCAAAGATATACATTGAGGTGCCATAGGTTGGTCTACCTTTCTTCTACCAATCAGAGACCAAATCATTCAAGGATGAGTCCCGAAGCCACATAAGTTGGAACCTAAAAGAAGGCTTTTGAAGCACCCGAGTTGACTTTGTAGAAAGTTTAATAGGCCGATGGTCTGATCCTCTCCACTCCAAAATCTTAGAGGAAGATGACCACATCCCTCCAATCCAATAATAGGAAACCAGAAACTGATCCAACCTTTCTGCAATACAAAACTCTCCACTCTGATGATTGTTCCAGGTGAATTGACCATTGCTAGTTTAATATCCACAAGATTCAAAGTATTGATATTGTCTCGAAGTAGTAGTGCAGAAGGCTCCAATCTTCCAGTACCACCCCACTTCTCAGCCAACTCACAAATAGCATTGAAATCTCTAGCCAAGATCCAAGGATGAAGAGGCAACATGCTACAAATCAACCTGATGTGGGACCACAAAGCTTGTTTACCTTGGAAATCAGTAGGAGCATAAATATTGGAAAATAATATGACGTCCCCTATCTCTAGGCAAGTAGCAATCATAGACATAGAGGATTTAGAGGAAATCCACCAAAGAGGCTAGATTTTTCAAGGATTCCATAAACAAGCCAAACCCTCGAAAGCACCATGAGCCCCAATGCATTGGCACTCCCTACTTCTCCACAACCTAGGCATCAGACCTTGGATACTCTCAACAGATAACTTAGTTTCTTGCGGAAAGACAACATCTAGACCTTGCCTTCTAACTAACTCATGAACCACTTTTTGTCTAGGGCTATTGTTCAAGCCCCACACATTCCATGATAGAACAATCATTTCAAGGGGCATGAAAATAGAATCGAGAGGCTTAACTGCCCTCGAATCCACCAAATTTTCACCAGCTAATTTAATCTTTTCCACATCCTTTTTTCGGCTAGGTTTAACAAATTTTTCTGCCCCACCCTTCTTGATATCTTTTTGTAGAATGCCCACTTTGGAAGGAGGCTTAACCTTCGCTGCCGAGCTTGAACCAATGTGCTACCCAATAGACAAAGAATCCACACCTGTTGTTGCAACAATAGCCAAGGGTTCCTGCACCACAAGAGTCTCCCTTTGCTGATCTGCATCCAATTGCTGACACTCATCCCCTAGTGGATCCATAGTAGAATCAATAACAGGATCCTCTTGAGCTAAGCCTACAAGCCCATGATCCAAGTTGATCAAACCCGGGTTCACCTCCTATTGACTGAGCTCATCCAAAACTTCAAATCTAGTAAAGGTATCATTCTGCCTTTCTTTGAAAGGCCTTTTTTGACCCCTATTCTGATTTCGAGCCCTGACCTGAAGAAAGTCGTCAGAAGCACCTACCTCATCAGGAGAAATGCTTTTCCCTTTATCTGTCTCAGGAGGATTGCTCACAGGTTCTGACGACTGGGATTCTCGAGGCTTGTTCCTTGGGCATCTTCGCTGCAAATGATCATATTCTCGACAAAGATGACAACGAAAAGGAAGAGTTTCATAGTCCAACTATTGCACCCAAGAGTAAGAACCTGCACACATCTCTATTGCATCTAGTAAAGGTCTACTTAAATCAATTTCAACACAAATGCGTGCAAAAGTCATTACCTTTTTACCCAAGGTCTATGATGAAGTCCCTACTAGATTTCCAAGCTTTGAGGCCAAAAGATGCAACACATCCTCTAGACAACATTCCATCAGGAACCTCGATAAATGAACCCACACTGGGACTCAATTTGGTAGCTCCTCTGCGGGGTTGAAGCCAGCATGCCGTGGCTTGATAAACAACCCAACCTTATTGTGGAAATAAGGACCTCCCTCAAACACTCGATTGCGATCCGCAATGCAGTTAAAAGTAACCATGAAATAACTATTTGCCAGCAACATAATCTCCATTTCCCCCTCCGGCTCCCAAGTCCTTCAAGCCCAAACTTCCAAAAATTGTGAGGAAACCCTCATCCCCAAAAACCTACAATATAAGGAATGGTGCAAATAATATTCAACATCATCCGCAATCATCTCAACCAGAATAACCAGTTTTGGCCTCTCCTTGCACCTCTCGAGACATCCATTGGTCTTCGAAACCTTGAAGCCATTCGATAACCCCAAATCAACAGTCTCAGAGTTTGAAGCAAAAATATTGTTGTCAAATGCCTTCATCCCTTGATTCAAAAACTTAGGGGCTAATGCTACCTAGAAATTCAAGCTAAGGCTCCTCCTTGTTGCCTCACCCTTAGCATCAACCATTTGCAAGAAACAAAGAATGGGAAAGGGAGACCTCCTCCCACTCTTAATCCAGTCCTTCTCAACTTCAAACCAACACCTTCGATCCCCCCTACCTCCACAACAAAGAGCAGACCAAGGCTGCGGGCTAGCAAAAACACCATCAACAATAGCCACTTCCCATGCAAAACGTAGAAATAGGTATGCACAAATTGGTATCCATGCGCGACACAAATCTCCTCCTCCGGAAGCATTGCCCAGTCCACACCCTAGAAGGAAGAGCCCCCCCAAACAACAACCCTACAACCATCGATTTCCACCGTCGCAGCGCCAAGAAGAACTAGACAGAGCTAGGACATAGGTGCCCTAGCTCGAGACACAAGAAAAATGCCCAAGAGCCATTATTATATACTATATTTCATATTTGTATATTCATTTGTTATCAGTTTTAACTATTATTTTTCTTTACCTATTTATTCAAAAAATAATTACTTGTGATCTCAAATGTTGCGATCTCTATTTATATAATTTGTGATCTCCCATGTTGTGATCTCTATTTATTTAACTTTTAATTTTTAAAATTGATTTAGATTTTAGTTTTTAAATTATTTTAATTTATTTTATATATTAGTTTAGTTTTTTTCTTTAAATATTATTTTTTAGTTTCTATAATTTATTTAGTCAATAGAATATTTGTTAGAGATGTTGCTATTTTTTCATATGTATTTTTTGAAATTTCTTGTATTAATCCCCACTGTTCTTTATCCTCAGTTTCCCTTTGGGATTGATCCCATAAAAGTATTTTAGTTGGATTAGTGATAGATTTTAAGGTTTTGCTATAAACCCAATCGGTTATTTCCAATTACGTACAATTAATAATTCAAACCACACTCAAAGGTAGGGCATTTCCCATTGATATGGGGGCTCTTGCATCAGAAATAATAGTATCTCCAATCATAATCCCTTTCGGATGGAAAAAATATTTCATTTTACCATTTCTATAGTGCACAAGACAGATATATGCACTTCTATTAGGGTTACTCTCTATTGTTACAATTTTTCCCAGTATGTTTTTTTCACTCCGTTGAAAATCAATTTGATGATACAGACGCTTGTGACCTCCTCCTCTATGACGTATGGTAATAATTCCATTGTTATTACGACCTTTCCCACAAGGATGTCGGCCATAAGTCAATTTCTTTTGTGGATGAGATTGGACTTTTTCATCAAAATTTGATAGAGATTTATCACGTGTGCCTAGAATCAAAGTCCTATACGAATGGGTGTTCATGTTTGACAATTCCAATAAGTTTCATTTTGAAGGAAAAAGTGGAATAGAATCACTTGGTTTTAGTGTAATAATAATACATTTATAATGCATTCTATGTTTCATTATTTGTTTTCTATTTCCTCTTTTTTCTTTCTTTTGCAAAGGTCGATAACTATTGACTCCTATTACTTTAACATTGAAGAAAAATTCAATCCAATTTTTGATCTTTGTTTTATTTGATCCCAAATCGACATTTAAAATATATTGATTTTTCTCAAATAGATTAACACTTTTCTCTATAAGTACAAAATCTAGACATTGAACTTCATACATAAATATTTCTCCTTTGCTATCATTTACAAATAAAATACAAATGCCTATATCCACCTTTATTATAGTTCAATAAGTAGAATTAAACTATAGTTATATATGTTACTCTAGTTGCATAGAAAATTATGTTTTTAAGATATTGTAACCCAACCAACTTCTATTGAAAAGAAAAAAACAAAATCGATAAACATTATTAAAAATGGTAACATTTTCTTTTCTCTCAAATTATTCTTCTTCTTCTTCCTTATAAATAAAATTATCCATCATTGTAGAATCCAATTCCTCTAATTGATTCCTTAATAGCTGTAAGTAAAGAATGTTTGTTATTAGCTTTTGTATAACAAGGCTTAGTGGTTTGAATTTAAATGAGTTATTTTGGTACCTTATATCATCTTGATATAACTTTAATTGGGGTAGTTTATAGTCCTTACGAAGATAGTATAATTCTACCTCTATTCTTATTAAGTTATTAATATCCTTTATTAGAGAGGAAATGTTATATTTCAATGATCTCCAGGTCATTATTAATATGAATAAATATTGTTCGATTTACATTTTTTTTATTTTTATTTTATAGAAATATACTTGATCTGGACCTAAAGGAAGGAAGGCTAAAACATTAGCCTTCCTTATATTCAATTCAACCCATCCCAACCTGAAATTCAATTCATCACTCACCTAAGGGAACATTTTTCTATCTGACATGGCTAAAACATTAGCCCTCGTTATATTCTAATTCAACCTATCCCAACCTAAAGTTCAATTCATTACTCATCTAAGGGAAAATTTTCCTATCTGACCTGGCTAAAACATTAGCCCTTGTTATATTCTAATTCAACCCATCCGAACCTGAAATTCAATTCATTACTCATCTAAGGGAATTTTTTTCTGATGACAAGGTAAACCACTAAAAAGACCATAAATCTACCCACTTCTCATTACCTCCTTTGCCTAATTATTAATAAATAGATTATTAGAAATAAGAATAGAAGAAGAATTTTTTATATTGACTTTTGTCAATTAAAAAAAGAAAAAAATACAAAAAGAAATAAAAAGAAACAGGCTCTTAGCTGGTCACCTAGGTGGTTAGTTTACCTGGTTCAGGTTTGAATCCTATGTGATTAGTTGCAATAAGCATAGAGAGAATGCGACTCCTGGTGATGGCTGGCGTAGCTTGGTCTAGGGATAGTTCTATGCCAGTCTCTCCATTCAGATATCAGTTTTCGGTGGAGCAATTCCTGCTATACTCAGACCTATAGTTGGTATATGGTTGATGGGATCCATGGCTTTAGGTAATCCTGTAGTGGTTATAGGTAGTGCTAGTAGGCATGGCTATAATCGATATAGGAAATTGGCCTAAAGATAGCATATTGAGAAGCCCTAAAAGCGCTGGTAAAGTGCTATATTTAGGCCATTCTAGGGCCAGGGGGTACCGACACCTATACTCAGGGATAAGGCAATAGGTGGACATACAACAAACTGCTGGGGGTGTGGGGAAGTTGCACATTTTTTATATAAGGTAATGGGGAGGATTTGTCCTCTCCATTACCCTGTTCTACTAACATCTAATTATCTGCCCTGCATTGACTAGTTAAAAGTGGATTCATGCCAGTGGACAAGTGATGAGCAGTGGGATGGGGAATATCGCCAAGGTCCAACCAATCCCCACCTATAACCAACGACAGGCAGGCACACCATCGGGATTATGGTGGACCCACCATTGGAATATTGGATTGGACACACTTGGTTTAATAATGCAATGCATGGGATATTCATATCGAAAACAAAGTAAGTTATGATATGATTTCTCAAGAATAAAGGCCCTTTAGTTTAGTTTAGTTCTATCCCTACCATTGGGGGATGGGTATAGAATTTTGAAAGGGGGGTTGGATTGGCTATAAGGTGTGGAAGTGGGAACTCAAACAAGGAATGGCTGATTGGTCGTTGAAAGGATGGATCTCATCAATCTGAATAAGATGCCTCCATTGCTAAGTGCCCCACACTATTATAGAGTAGAAATTTCTACCACCCAATAATCTAGTTCCAGCGAATGGACTTGAATTCATGAGAAACTGAATTACATTGCTAATTAAGGAAATTTGTCCAAACTGGCAAGCATCAATGTCCACTTCTCTTGGTGGTGGTAAACTAGTATCCTCCTCTTTTTGATCCTGAAATCACGTTGGCGAGATACTCGTTCTAGAAGGGTAATGTCTCCATGGAGTGCATTACTTCCCCATGTCCTAGATCATGCCTATTCCTCGTAACCTTCATGGTGAAGGGGAATAGGTGGAGAATAGCTGGGCCTATTCATTGAGCAGTTGCAATTGAAATTATAAATGACAGATCTCCAGTGAGTGGTTCACCTCTCCTGGCATTCCCTTGTCATGAATGGCGCAGAAATATCTGACAGTAACCAGTTCCACACTTATCCTCCGATCCCAAAGTTGCCGTGGTTCCTAATTGCTAACTTGCGGTGGGTCCCCTCTCCCGTTCCCACAGTATCACCAACAAAGGCCGGCCCCAAGGAAATTATGGGGCTGTGAAGGTGGAGTGCCTAGCTTCAAGGTCTTTGTTGGCTTGCAAGTTTAATTGGCTCCCTATCTGGCCTCCAATCACCAAGATAGTTGATGGGTGACACCTCAACACACACGTGTTTATCGGACCACCCATGCTGATTTTCTCTACACTGATAATAGGAGTTCACTTTGACTAACAAACCGCTTAGTTACTCAATCAAGTCAAGTCGATTAAAAAAAAATGCACTACCCTCCTAAGAAAGGCCCACCGGGACTTATAATTGGTGAGAGGGCTTAGATCAGGAGAACAATTAGGTGCTATCCACTTGGTGATGACATGAAGAAATAGAAGTCTTATTAGGCCTTTTTGTGAACATTTGTCTATAACATACTCAACTTTATCATCTTTTAGTATAAATGGTTTTGAACTTTTGATGTATAAAGTATGGACATAGGGCATAAAAATGACAATCAGAATTATATCTAAAAAGGGATAATTTTGTGGTAAAAATCTTTCTTCATGAATGTTTGGTATGGGTAGATCTTCCTACAGTAGAAGAGATTGCAAAAGCTGTTAGTTGAATAATTAAATGCCTTTTCTTTATAAACTAATAAATGAAAATAAATGTTTGTGGGAAGTCTTGTGTGTGTTAAACATTGATCGCAGGGATACAAGCTAAGCAGGAGTTAAACAAACTGCAAAGGAATAGCGGTAAGGCATTGATGCTATTAAAGAGAGCATTATGACACTGTTGTAGCTAGAAGACTTGGTAACAAAGTCAGAAGGGACTTTTCTTAATGAAAAACAAAGCGGGACCTGATAAAGCGGCCGAGCAAGGAAGTAAGCATCAAAGTAATTAGTTGAACATGCAATGCACGATACCTAGATTCTTGGAAGCTGTTTGAAATAAGAAAAACTAGTAGATCTAGCATTTGCTATGATCTCTATATTTGTGGAGAATTTAAGGGAGAATTAATGTCTTTCCAATTGCATGTTTGCAGTTTTAAAGTTGTAATTGACTTTCCTTCATGAGAAAGTCGTAGTTTTAGGAGTTTGTTGTTCTTCCTTCCTTTTAAATAAGACCTCATCTGTATCTATGAGGTTAGGTAGTAAATAGACAGACATAGTTGATAGACATCTTATTGTTTTTCCTAAGTTATTGTAATACTACATATTTGATGAATACATGCCTTCATTGAGTTTCTACACTTTTATCTAAGCTTATCTTTCCTTCATTCTTCTGTGGGGGCCCACGCGAAAGGTGGAGTTTACTTTAGTAAGTAGGAGTTAGAATCAATTTTCTTAGTTAAAATAGAATTGCTGTTCCTGTAGCCACTGGAAATAGAACTAGTCACTATTCCTGTAGTAGTAGGTGCATAGATGTATGGCTAAATAATTAGAATTTCCTTCCAAGTATTTGATAGTTGTCTTTCCTTTGGATAAACTAGATTTCCTTAATGGTTATTGCATTCAAGGTAGTAATCATTTTTAGTGAAAACTAGAGCATATACTTTGCAGACATCATCTCAAGTTCACGCTCCCGGATTGACATTTAATGAAAATCAACATAGTACTTTAGTAGTAAGGGATGTCCAATCCTGTAACTAAAAAGGTGTTATATTGATTAGACATATTTTTGGCGCCGTTGCTGGGGATGGTGTCGGTCTAGTATTCACTATTGAGTCATTTAGTTTCATTTTTAGCATTCTTGCATGCATAGAAGAAGAGATCACCTTGGAAGATTTCTTCCCAACTTCAATCAGGAAGATCCTTTTTATCCTGACCCTGAAGAAAGAGAAGAGAGAGAAAAAATAGAAGAAGAACTGTTTGAGAATGTATTTGTAGAAGTACCGAAACAAGTACAATCACCAACCACATCTGAAGAATCCTTCCATTTAAATAATCTTTTTGCTGAGCTAGAATATCAAGATAATCCATTAGCTCTAGTTATTTATCAGCCACCACTAGGACATCTACAAACGGTAGCAACTCACCTACCTTTCCCTTTCCAATTCCTCCTCAACAGGGTAATCAAAATCTGAAAAATATACCCTCAGCTACCCTGCCTAAATTCTATGGCCTTATTACTGAAGATCCAAAAACTTTTCTCTTTGAGTTCGACATCCTTTGTCGAAGTTATGACTACACAACTAATGCCCATAAGCTGAAATTGTTTCCATCAACCCTCAAAGAAGCCGCTTTGCGATGTTTCATGAGTCTAGGTGCCAATGCTATGACAGATTGGCCAACTATGAGTAACTTGTTCCTTAATAAATATAAGGAATATTGTAGAGGCCATGATTTGAAAGGAGATGACATTTTTAAAATGTCACAAAAGGAGGATGAGAATTTGGAGGACTATGTTGCCCGATTCATGTTTAACCTACAATGCAACACACAACATCAGCTAAACGAGGAATCTCAAAAGCATCTCTTTCTGAAAGGAGTACATGATAGGAGTATGGAAGCCTTAGAATTAGTGGCTAGAGGTGATATTACATAGAAGACGTGGGCTGAAATCAGGAATATTTGTTTGAACTATTCCAGAGCAACAACAAAAAAAAGACGAGTTTTAAGGGACTTACTCAAAAACACTCCTGGGGTGGGAGTATCTAAGATAGAGCTGTCAAACCTCTTGTTGGATTTCAAGCAAGACATCATTAATGATGTTGCTACACAATTGGATACCACGCAAGCAAGAAGGAAAAAGGAGGATGCCGATAGTATGTTGGCAGAATATTGCCCCCATTGCAGAGAAAAGAAATGCAACTGCCGATGTAAGCCTATCACTAGCTTGGAATCACAACATGTGCCTACTGAGTTTAAGGCAATTGATGAAGACGGGGAAGTCCTCTATGTTGCTCAACAAAGGCCGTGGGCTCCAAGATCAGGTATTCCTCAAGACCCACTCCATAATTACGGTGGTAATAGTCAATGGAAACAACAACATGGTAATTATAATTATTGGAAGCAACCTTACCAAGGTTGGAAACAACCTTAAAAAGGGTGGCAACAGCCTAACCAAGGTTGGCTGCAGACCAATTAAGGATGGCAGCAGCCTAACCAAGGTTGGCACCAACCTCAGCAGGGTTGGCAACAACCTCAGCAGGGTTGGCAGCAAACCCAGAATTGGTAGCAGCACCAGCAGCAGCTAGCTTTGACTCAACCTCCTCAACAAAAAGTCTTAATGCCTCCTGTAGCCAATACAACCCCTCTAAAACAACCACAGTTATCTGCACAACCTGCACCTAATCCTAATAGTGCAAAACCTTCAGCCCAACAACAAAGTTATTCCATTACCCTGAATGATATCCATCTAAGATCTGGAACAATGCTTACCTCACCTCAGCAACCCATTATAATAGAAATAGATGATACAAATGCTGAGTTAGTTCAAGAACCTGCCACCACTGTTTCTCCTACAACCAAGACACCACCATTTCCTAGTAGGTTAACAAAGCAAACCCTGCCAAGTGAAAATCAAGCTGCACTAGACTTACTTGAGAAACTCAAGCAAATGACGGTAAAAATTCCCTTGCTTGATGCAATATAGGAAGTACCTATATATTCAAAAGCTATTAGAGAAGCATGTGTTAAAAAGCCAGGAAGGAAAAAGAAAGATCCAAAGACTATCCATGTCCTTGGACAACTTTCTGATCTTATGCTTGATAACTGCAAAATGCCTAAGTATGCAGACCCTGGAAGCCCTGTAATGACCCTCACCATTCAAGGAGTGCAAGTGCAGAATGTCTTAATAGACCTAGGAGCATCCATCAATGTAATGACCAAGGAAGTAGTGTCCAAATTAAGCATCATTGGTCTCAAGCAAACCCCAACAATCTTGCAACTAACAGATAGTTCTACCATCATTCCTGATGGTATGCTAGAAGATGTCACTGTCACATTACATTCATGGGAGTATCTAGTTGATTTTGTCGTACTCTCTCCAAAAATTAGTACTAGGGGATATCCTATCATTTTAGGACGACCATGGTTAGCCACAATAGATGCTTATATTGCATGTCGATTAGGGAAAATGACTATTTCAGATGGAACAAACACTAAAAATTTAATTTTGTATTCGCTTGCTTAGCCTTTGCTGCAGGATGATCAATTTGTCTGGCCAAATATGGATGACTCTGATATGGACATAGATTCTATTCAACAATTGATGATGATCTCATGGGACTCATTTGTAAACATTAAAGAAGAAGATGATTTCATTTATTCTATCATACTGAATGAGTATGGAACACAACCTGAAACATCTTCCAACCAAAAGTGTGTTTTAGAAAGCATTATGCCTTTATCTGCTAAACTGCATTATTTCGAGGCTGCATCGCCTATGCATTCACTCTTGCCACATGAGATAGATTCACAACCAATTGTGCAAATTTCAATGGCGGAAAAAGTAGTCAAAATAGCAGTCGTTCCAGGAAGAGAATTAAATATAAGCAAGTCCTTATCTTAGGCACAACATCATGATACCCTGCAACTGTTACAAAAGCACCAGGATGCTTTTGCTTGGGAGTATACAAATATGAAAGGTTTGGATCTTGCACTCTGTACCCATAGAATTTATATTAGTCTAGATTATAAACCTGTGAGACAACCTCAGCATAGGATAAACCTAGCATTAAGGGATATTGTCAAAAATGAATTGTAAAAGCTACTCAATGCTGGCTTCATACATCCTATTTCAGATAGCCAATGGGTGTCACCATTGGTTATTGTTCCCAAAAAGGGCGGAAAATGGCAAGTATGCATAGATTACAGAGAACTTAACTCTGCTACCAAGAAGGATCATTTTCTATTGCCTTTTGTCAATCAAGTTCTTGACAATCTTGCAGGAAAAAAATATTTTTCATTCTTGGACGGATTCAGTGGCTACAATCAAATCCAAATAGCACCAGAGGATCAGGACAAGACCACATTCACGTGTCCATGGGGAAAATTTGCTTATGCTATCCTACCATTTGGTTTGTGCAATGCACCTGCAACTTTCCAAAGAGCTGTCATTAGCATTTTTTTCTGACATATCTGCAGATTTTTTGGAAGTATATATGGATGACTTCACCACATATGGACAAACATTTGAAGAAGCCAAGGAAAACTTAGACAAGGTTTTACAAAGATGCAAAGACTAAATTTTTTCTTTAAACAGTGAAAAGTGATTTATGATGATGTAAGAAGGGGTGGTGTTGGGACACTTTATTTCCCCTAAAGGAATTGAAGTAGACCCAACAAAAATAGAAGTCATATGTACATTGGCTGTACTAGCTAAATTGAAAGAAGTCAGGAGTTTTCTAGGCCATACAGGATATTATCAGCGTTTTATCAAAGATTTCAGTCAAATTGTAGCACCTTTATATAAATTGCTCTGAAAAGATGCAAAATTTGTATGGGATTCAGAGTGTACAAAAGCTTTCCTATAGCTTAAGGAAGCCCTCTCAACAACACCAGTGCTCTGAGGACCAAATTGGGAGTTATCTTTTCACATACACATAGATGCTTCAAATCATGCCATTGGAGCGGTACTTGGCCAAAAGATAGATTCAGTAGAACATGCAATTTACTATATCAGCAAAAATCTTCAAGGAGCCGAGTATAACTACACTGTGACAGAGAAAGAACTGCTTGTTGTAATTTATGCTCTAAATAAATTCATACATTACATTATAGGCTACCAAATATTTTTACATATAGACCACTCTGCTATCAAATATCTGATGAACAAGCCAGCAATCTCTGGACGATTGGCTCGATGGTTGTTACTAATGCAAGAATTTGACATCACCATTATTGACAAGCCAAGAAAAGCAAATGTTGTAGCTGATTTCTTGTCTCGACTCCAAACACCTGATGATCCTCTAGCCATAGAAGATAGCTTTCCTAATGAACATCTCTTCCTTTTGTCAACACAAAACCCTTGGTATGCTGATATTGCTAGTTATCTAACTACTGGAAAAACTCCTCCACATTTTTCTACAAAAGAAAAACAGTTGCTAGCAGAAAAGAGTTTTAATTTCTCATGGATCTCAGGATTGATGTTTTATACTAGACCAAACCATGTAACACAAAGATTTCTTAGAGAGTATGAAACATATGATGTTCTTCGTGCTTGTCATGACGAGCCTTGTGGTGGTCACTTTGCTAACAAACAATATGTATTAAAGATTTTGAATACAGGTTATTATTGGCCTACACTTCACAAAGATGCGTCTCAGTATACAAGAAAATGTGATAAATGTCAAAGAATGGGTCGACCGACAAAAATAGGTGAAATGCCCTTGCAGCCACAGATAGTGGTAGAACCATTTGATAAATGGGGGATTGATTTTGTTGGCCCTATTTTACCACCATCAAAAGGGAAAAGTTACATATTGGTTTGCATTGATTATGTTACTAAGTGGGCTAAAGCAAAACCCATGAAGCATCCTCGTGACAATAATGTTGCCAAGTTTTTGTACGAATGTATCTTTACCAGATTTGGTGTTCCAAGAGAATTACAATCAGATCAAGGGCCTTAGTTCACATCTAATCTCATAACAACACTCATGGAGGAGTACAAAATTTGGCATGGAAAATCATCTCCGTATCATCCACAAGCCAATGGACAGGTAGAAGTGACAAATAGAGAGCTTGAACATATTCTCACTAAAACAATGTCTTCACATCGAAAAGATTGGGCAGCTAGACTTCTTGAAGCCTTATGGGTGTACAGAACAACATGAAAATCCACTACTAGGTTTACGCCTTTTGAACTCCTATATGGGAAGACGACTGTTATGCCCATTGAATTTGAACATAAAACTTTGCGGACAACTTTAAAACTTGATATCACCCTTCCTGCAGCACAATAGGATCACATTTTGCATCTCAATGAGCTGGATGAATGGCGAAAATCAGCTTTTCATAACACAGAATTAATTCAGAGTCAAAGAAAGCAATGGCATGACAAATTCATTAAAGACAGAATTTTCTGTTGGTGATTGGGCGCTCCTGTATGATTTACGATATCAGCATCACCAAGGCAAATTTCAGACTTGATGGATTGGTCCTTATGAAATCATTACAATTTTTAACAATGGAGCAGTTCAACTGTCAACAATTGATCCGATCAAATTCAAACTCATGGTTAATGGGCATCGCCTAAACTTATATCATAAACCAACAACCAGGGAAGAATTTCTTCAATAGTTCACCACAACAAAAACATCTCTTCCTGCAACCACTTCGTCTGAGTCTCCCACTCAGACGCTTGCAGCCCCTTGAATTTATTTTCAAGGCCTTCATAATAAAAATTCATTCCTTTTCCACCTCATTCCATTCCTTCTTCTTGTCTTTCCATCATCATGCCATCTCACTTTCTCTCGTACGACAATATTTAGACCATCCTTCCTATCGCACCTTAGGTTAGTCACATTCGACCCCTTTGCATTTATTTAATTTATCATTTATTTAGAAAAGCATTTTATTTCAATTTAAGAATTTGCAATCTTTACGGACTGGTGGGACCTAGTCTCTGTTAGGTTGGGGGGAGGAAAAATCGAAATCATGAATGCAAAATCAAGGAAATCTTAAGTTGGCATGTAGGATGTATAGGGAAGGGTCATTTTAGTAATGAGCTGGCACCCTTTTGTACTTCTGAAATGTGTGAAATAATGCAAAGAAGGCTAACTATTAAATCATGATTTCGCATAACCCCTCATTAATATGGCGTATGTTTTTTAGCACGATCTTTATCCTCATTATGGTCTGGTGATTAAAATGCCATCATGAAGTACTGAAGGATGTGATGTTTGGAAAGCATTGAATACTTTCAATTTCCCTTTGTTAAAACCCTTGCAGCTATCAGCGCCCATACTTTCAAAATCACTTGCAGTGAAATTGCCTATACTAGCATTTAAAAAAAAAAAAAAAAAAAGGGTGGAGAACCTCAACGACATGAACTAGCAGACCACAGAGTCTTGCTAGCAGACCTAGCAACATGTAATTTGTTTCAACAATGAGGTTGGTTGGCTTATTGTCTTAGTTTGAAGCAGTTTTTTCAAGAAATTGCGCTCCAATTTCATAATACATTGAGGGATGGATATGCAACTGTTAAGGGCATTCAGATAGAATTCACGTAAGAAGTGGTGGCAGAAGTTTTTGGTTTGCCCACAAATGGATAATGTTGGACATAGGACATGGATGCATGACAAGCAAAAGAGCAATTCTCAGTACTTGGAGATCCTCGGCTGGAGGAAAACAAAAAGCAAGGTACATTACGATTATCTCTCCCTCTGTAATTCATCCACCCTAATAAATTTATCATAAGATATTTTACTTGTGAAGGAAGGTATTCCTATTTGCATGCTGTTTATTTCAAAATTTTGAGTGGTTTGCAGCATGGGGATTGTCCTGTACATTTTCCGAGTTTCCTTTATAATATTATCAAAAGGCAAGCTACCTATGTACAGCAAGGCAAAACCCAGTCGGTAACCCACCATTGCTTGATTAGGTCTATAATTGAAAAGGAATTGACTAGGCAGCACTTGGGAACATGGGAGGATTTTATAAAACTAAGGACAGAGGGACCTAAAAGGGGTGGACCTAAAGGGCAAGGAATAGGGACAAGAGAGAAAACTGCTGTAGGAGTCAGGAAAGTAGTATATAGAACAACTCAAGAAGCTTTGGCTTCTGCTTCTGTACCTAAAACTGCAAAAAGGAAAATTTTGGCTGCAGAAGCTTCAACTTATAGGAAGCGAAAATCACGCACAAGTGTCGTAGAGGAAGGTTTAGAAGAAGTATCTCCAGTATCACAAGAACTTGCACTTAACCCAAATAAGGGGAAATCCATTGATAAGGGCAAGAAACCAATTTCTACTCCACGATGAGTCACCAGAATGTTTGGGGTAAATTTGAGAACTGAACTTCCTGCACCACCTGCTGAGCCTCCTATACCACCTATTGATGTTGAAACTCCAGTACCTACACTTGCACGGTCACCAGAGCACACAACACCTACTACTTTGAACATGAAAACGATCTTGAGAAAATTCCTGCAAAACCAAATAGCCCTATTAATGTTGATAGTGACACGGAGTCCTTAGAGGAAATAGTGTCCGAGGTTGGACAACCAGCGGAGGAAACTGATAATCTACTACCAGAGGAATATCCATCTGTTGCACAAGAAATGGTTCAGAAAATTGTTGAAACATTTCAAGTTAAAACGACTATTGCATCCTATCCTGTAGCGATTGCCCCTTCAGAAAAAGTTGATAACAATGTTGCTTGTCAACATAACAACTTTGTTGAATGACATCATTCTCAAGACGACAACACTGATGACCACCATCATCCTAAGCACCGCCTTGAAGATTATAGACCTGTTGTCCGTCGTCATACACCAACAGACATTTCTACACCATTAACAACCAGTTTTAGTTTGTACCAACAATTTCAATGGGAAAAAGCAAATTGGGATTTAGAAAGGAAGCAATTACTCAGAACTATCAGAGAACAAGCACAACAAATTGAAGAGAAGGATAGTGAAATTATGGTCCTGCAGCAATGAGTCATGAATATTACAGAGCTCACTCCAGAGCTTGTAAATTGCAAGTCCCCATCTCCAATTTACACACTATTCCTAAAAGAGAAAATGATTGATTTTCAGTTGTCTCGAATTACTCAGGGATTGAATCCTTCCTTACACACTCCCCAGGAATTTTATGCAACATTCAATTCAGTTTCGATGACTCTGCAGAATCTTCTTTGTGAATTATATGTTCATAATCTTGCTGTTCCAATTGATAAAGATTGGAATTCATTATACAGTTTAGGGCCATTATGTCATGGATGCAAAATGAGATTAGTCGAGAGAACCAGGCTGCTCCTTACAGGGAAAAGGAAATGTTTGAACCATTGTACATTCGGCCAGAGGTACAAAACACTTACAGAGTATTCTTCGATTGGCTCTTCGTTAACAATAATCGTAGTGCTACTGCCAAAATTCACCCTGTCCATGAACAAGCATTTCTGGATTGGGAGCAGCATTGCTCTGCAAATGCCCCTGATGCTATACAAGCCTCCCTTCAAAGATGGATCCGATTGCCAGAAGATCTGAAAATAAGGGAGTTGCACTCTCCCCAAAATTTGGAGTTGGCCATCAACAGGATTCTCGGGTTTATGATGTTAGGGAGAAGTCAGAAAAGTTATTTGGTACCTCTTCGTTTCCAACCGCCCATACTCTTACATCCTATGCTTGGAAAGTATGATTCATTTTCTAAATATAACATGATTGCCGAAGAACAGAAATGGGAAAGCTTGAAACAAAATCATGGATATTTTAATTACAGAGATGATGAATCAGGAGAGAAAATCATCAATGATCTCAGGCTACGGATGAGGATAAAAAACGTATAGAGGCTAAAGGGACTAGCCTCAGGACAGTTGGGGGGAAAAATGATGACATGAAGAAATAGAAGTCTTATTAGCCCTTTTTGTGAACATTTTTCTATAACATATTGAACTTTATCATCTTTTAGTATAAATGTTTTTGAACTTTTGATGTATAAAGTATGGACATAGGGCATAAAAATGACAATTGGAATTATATCTAAAAAGGGATCATTTTATGGTAAAAATCTTTTTTCATGAATGTTTGGTATGGGTAGATCTTCCTACAATAGAAGAGATTGTAAAAACTGTTAGTTGAACAATTAAATGCCTTTTCTTTATAAACTAATAAATGAAAATAAATGTTTGTGGGAAGTCTTGTGTGTGTTAAACATTGATCGCAGGGATACAAGCTAAGCAGGAGTTAAACAAACTGCAAAGGAATAGTGCTAAGGCATTGATGCTATTAAAGAGAGTGTTATGACACCGTTGCAGCTAGAAGACTTGGTGGTAAAGTCAGAAGGGACCTGTCTTAATGAAAAACAAAGTGAGACCTGATAAAGCTGCCGAGCAAGGAAGTAAGCATCAAAGCAATCAGTTAAACATGCAACGCATGATACCTAGATTCCTAGAAGCTGTTTGAAATCAGATAAACGAGCAGATCTAGCATTTGCTATGATCTCTATATTTGTGGGGAATTTAAGGGAGAATTAATGTCTTTCCAATTGCATGTTTGCAGTCTTAAAGTTGTAACTGACTTTCCTTCATGAGAAAGTCATAGTTTTAAATTTTTTTGTTCTTCCTTCCTTTTAAATAAGACCTCGTCTGTATCTATGAGGTTAAGTAGTGAATAGACAGACAAAGTTGATAGACATCTTACTGTTTTTCCTAAGTTATTGTAATACTGCATATTTGATGAATACATGCCTTCACTGAGTTTCTATACTTTTATCTGAGCTTATCTTTCCTTCATTCTTCTGTGGGGGCCCATGTGGAAGGTGGAGTTTACTTTAGTAAGTAGGAGTTAGACTCAGTTTTCTAAGTTAAAATAGAACTGCTGTTCCTGCAGCCACTGGAAACAGAACTAGTCACTGTTCCTGCAACAGTAGGTGCATAGATGTATGGCTAAATAATTAGAATTTCCTTCCAAGTATTTGATAGTTGTCTTTTCTTTGGATAAACTAGATTTCTTAATGGTTATTGCATTCAAGGTAGTAATTATTTTTAGTGAAAACTAGAACATATACTTTGCAGACATCATCTCAAGTTCACGCTCTCGGATTGACATTTAATGAAAATTAGCATAGTACTTTGGTAGTAAGGGATGTCCAATCCTGTAACTAAAAAGGTGTTATATTGATTAGACACATGGCACATTATTGACTACCTTAGTCCTATGTGGCTAGGGCTAAGGTCTACCTTCTATTTCATCAGCACCGACACTAACGTTTGTTTAGGCTTCTCTTACCCCTACAACTCAGGCTGCCTACTAGGTTGCTTTCTCATGAGGTCCTGAGGTAAGGTATGGGGAAACCAAATTAGAGACCAATAGTGCACTAGACAAAGGTGGACATCAAAAAGAGTGTTGGGGAACCAAGGCGATGACCTAGATTTTAGGCTAGCTACTAATCCCAAGCCCTCCCTTCCTTAATAGCCAAGACTGCTCTTAATTGACTTGAATTGTATTCATATACATAACACACCCACCCATTGATTAGCCTAGCCTATAATAGATCAGATCTATAATTGAGACAATTCAACAACTGGTTTTGAATAAAGCAGTGTTACGTAAAGATCAAGTTTTGGATTTATGAGTAGAAAATGGAGGGGCACCAGCCGAAGCAAAATAGGTAGAGGTTTAGGTTCACCCATTCCTTTGCGAAGAGACTAGTTGGAGCTTCCCCATTCCCCTACCTCTTTTTTTATACCCTACCCCTACTATCCCCCTACTATTTTAAGGTAAGGTCCCTCTACTATTTTAATGGGTAGGGCCCCTACCCCTACTAGTTGATTTCATCGCATTGGGGCCCTGCCCCTACTATTTATACGCTACCTCTACTCTAAATTTATGTTACGTAAATGATATAGTTCCAATTTATGAGGGAAAACCAGAGGGGCACCTATCAAAACAAAATTGGTAGAGGTTTAGGGTGGGCCATTCCTTTGTGAGGAGGATAGGTGGGGCGAGCCCCTCCCTTACCTAACTTGTCTCAATGGCCCCACCTATTTGGGTAAGGGCCGAGGCCCTACCCCTACTATTTATTCTTTGATCCCACCCCTCCCGAACTGGGTGAAAAGGTTAGAGTGGGTGGGTTGATTGTTAAAGCAATGCCCATTTTATTTTCGAATGGGCAGGGTTATTGTGAAAGCAGTGAAGAATCGTGTCCCTACTTTCCTTCTTGTCTCTTTGCTCTGTTGCCCATAGAATTTTAGGTTCCCTATTTTGAATGGAAACTGGGGGACTTGGAACAAAACTGCTGATCCATATGTGTCCACTCCATTTATGTTACCCCTCGTGCTCTGCTTTTCTGGTAAAGTAAATGTGCCCTATAGATAGTAGGTTGTCTCTGTCCTCTTATTTTTTCTATTCGTCCTGCTGATAACTAATTGGGGGGCGATGTGTAACAATTATAATAGTAGGGGTGTTCCATCCCTTGTATGTTTCCCCTTGTGCTTCAACACAGTCTAAAATTTTTATGGCAATCTACTTTCTCTATCCTTCTATAATTTATAAGGCTACCTGAGTAAAACCTTTTGTCTACCTACCTGAGGCTAGTAAATGCTATTGTCTTTCCTACTTGCACTAAGGGTAGTCAATCATGTTAGAATTCTTTAGAATAATTGAGAGGAGGGGTGAATCAATTATTCAAGGTCCAAATGCCCTATTAATACCTTTTTACTACTTTTAATGAATCCATACCCTATTCATCTGTTCAAACTTAAATAAAATATATAAGCAAATTACTGTAAATCAACATGCAAGGATAAAACATTCAAGATCAACACATGACACAATGATTTACGTGGAAACCCAATTTGGGAAAAACCACCAGTAACATGCTACTTGATTCTCACTCTTATGAAGTAATGCCCTGTTAAAAGCCTGCCTTGTTAAAGGCTTACAACACACTGTTAAATGTGACCTTGTTAGAGGATTTCACCAAACTATTAGGAATGGGCCTGGTTAAAGGTCTTTAGAACATTCACTTGGAATGTCACCCTGTTAAAGGATTTTTCTAATGGCTGTTAAACCAACCTAAGTCCATAGGATTTAGACTTACAGTTACAATTGCTAGAAAGTAACAATAATGGTCTTTTGATCTGATATAACTTACAACATACTTTGTAGATTTCAGATCACACTTTCAGTTCAATCCTTATGCTTGGCTTTAATCTCTTTAGCTCTGACTGCTTGTCTTCCTCTCAAGCTTCGTCTCCTTGAGTCTTCTAACTCATTCTGCCAATGCAATCATCTTTGTGGTCGTCTATACAAATAGAACTTCTATGCTATCTTCTCCTAGGCACATTCTTCAGCATTTCATGTTTTTATGCTTGACCTCTGTCTCTCTTTCCTTCTATCCCCTCTCGCTCTCTTCTTCTCATTAACTTATGTCTTCTTATATAGAAGTCTGATTTGCCTTTACTGCTCAATTCTCCCTCTTCAATTTTAGGGTTTCAAAATGGATTAGGTAGGATACAATGTATCTACCCCATATCTTGTTTTCTTCTTGAAACTTCGCTAGTTGTATCTTAAAAACGTTCTACATGGTGTTCTGTGCCACCAACTCACCATTCTTATCTTCCTTTTAATTCACAGATTTCTAGATAACAACCTTGTTGGCTTAGATCTGGCGAATCTTTGATTTCCTAAATAATGCAGCAACTCGGCATTATTGAGTTACTGGTGCTCAGCGCCTATACCAGCTCGGCACTTGAACTTGCTCGACACTTGAACTTACTCGGCACTTGAACTTACTCGGCACCACTCAGCATCTGAAGTTTACTTGGCATTAACTAGAACTTGCTCTGCTCTTACTAGCTTGCTTGGCTCCTTCTCTCTAATGAACTTAGTTTGAGCTTTACAAAAGAGTTAGCTAAAACCTTAAATCTTTGATATGTTTCAGTGTGCCCATTCTTTGTAGTATGTCATCAAATACATTCTTTCATCAATGGCTTAGCTGATCCTTGTACTTCATTACAACATCATAACTTCAACCTTTCTCTAGGTATTTTAGTTACATCTTATTAATTGCCTGCACCTTGACAATCAACTAATTGATAGTAGTTGGATCACTAAAGCAATTGTCATTCCTGAAAGTAGCAAGTTTGACATCAATGACAAAACAATGATTGAGGACATTCTTTACTAGTTCCATATTTTATTCCAACAATCTCCCTCAACTTTTCTTATAATTATTTCAATCATTTCCAAAAAATCAAACCATTATAAATAGTAGACTCTTTCCTATTGTCTACCTACCTTTCTCTTCATTGGGTAAGGTGAAAAGAAGAGTGACAAAAAACAGAGTGATCTGATGAGGGGCCCACCCTGCACTGCCATAGAATCGTAGGGCTCAATTATAACTACCTCCTCGCATCTTGCCTACCGGAATGAGCCTGATCCTTAGAAGATAAATATAGGGGGTAGGGAATTCAGATGAGTCTATAGAATGGTAGGGCAGAAGCAAAGTTGAGTTTGAGATTGACCATCAATGAATTGATCTACTAAAATGGTTCCGCCCTAAACAGGTTATTGGATCGCAGACATGACTGGAGAACCGCCCATCGCCCTACCCCTACTATTTAATAGGGAGGGGCCAGACCCTATGGTGATGAACTGGTTAGATTCTATACATCACATGCCACCACCTACTATTTTCATTTCATAGAATTTTAGGAAGGGTCGGGTATGGATTGTTGGGTATGGGGTGGGTCGGGTATGGGGCGATAGGGGTGGGGGTACAAGGGGTGGATAGATTTCCATGGGGGTACTATAGATGCAGATGGAAACTATATTATCTAGTTGTTCCCCTTATGCGAGCCCCCCCAGGAAATTTGAGGGGCACTGGCATACACCTATGGGGCCAGGGAATAGTGGGGATATGAAAAAAAACTCTTTCTAGGAGCAAAGAATAGTAGGGAATAATCTATTTTCGGGCCCCCTACTATTCTCAAGGTAGGGGACTCTGCTGGCATGCACCACCCAACATAGGCACTAGGGTTCTGCTTCGGCATCTTCTTATACCAAAGCAAGGAATACGATAGGTCAAATAAATGGTCTTCCTGTCGCACTTGGTGTTATGGATTTTCAGTTCATGGGAGGCAGTATGGGATCCATAGTGGGTGAGAAAATAACCTGTTAAATACAGTATGCTACTGAGCATATTCTTCCATTAATTCTCGTATGTGCTTCTGGCAAAGCTCATATGCAAGAAGGAAGTTTTAGCTTAATGCAAATGAATAAGATAGATGCTGTGTTGCATACACATCAAAAGGAAAAAAAATTTCCATATATTTTAGTTCTTACATCTCCGACAACTAGTGGGGTCACTACTAGCTTTGGTATGTTAGCTAATGTCAGAATGTCAAGCCAAACGCATACATTGCATTCGCGGGTAAAAGAGTTATTGAACAAACATTAAACTATATAGTAGATGATGAAGATCAAATATTTGATTCTTTATTTGATTTTTGAATGTTTGATAGCATGGCTCCACAAGCTCTTTTAAAAAATGTTCTGAGTGAAATAATTGAGTTATCCATGTTGAATGATTGAAAGGTCAGAATAATTTTTGAATTTGAAACTTAAATAGGAATTAAATTAATAAATGGTCTAGTTATGAATTTTCCATATTCTATTGACATAGAATATAATTGTAAATTATAATTATATATGAATTTTCCATATTCTATTGACATATAATATAATTGTAAATTATAATTATATGGTAAATTATATATGAATTTTGCATATTCTATTGACATAGAATATAATTCTAGATTATAATTATGTTGTAAATTATATATGAATTTTCCATATTCTATTGACATAGAAAATAATTGTAAATTATAATTATATTTTAATGATACATAATTTCTAATGATATTATATCATACAGATGATCGATAATTCGTAAATCGACTTTGTCCATGAAGAAGGGAGCTATAAAGATCATAAAAAAAGAGAGGTTATGAGCACTCTATCGGCATATTACTTTTTTATATCTTACGTATAAGATAAGATGACTAGCTAAGAGCTTGCTTCTTTTTATTTATTTTTGTATATTTTTCTCACCGCTAGCCAAAAGCACGACACTTACTGAAAAGCCAAAAGTGTATCCCCCGAACCTTTAGAATAGTAGGCAACTAGGCGCTTCCATCTTACCCATAACAATGTACACATTTCAATATCATAGGCATCATAGATATCATAGCCAGTAGAGGTATGGGTGGCAGAAGAGGGAGCATAACTAACTAGAGCAGAGGCATAACTAGTTTAATCATCTCCAACAAGGGCATAGGTGGCATCTTGTCTAGTTCGAAAGTTGATCTTGAAGTAGTTCTAGTCTAAGCCAATGAAGCTGCTTCGAGCGAGAAGTTGATCAGATGCTGACCCTACCCCCCTTTTTAGAATAGGCAATCCACACCTCAATCCACACCTCCATACCCTAGATGATTATAGGCACTAAGGGCAAGGGCAAGATCTCAGACCAGTGCCCTACTCTTCTTAACAATGTCTGAGCAGAGACCCCAGTCATCCTTCCTTTGCATGCACTGACATGCATCCATTTTCATCCAGTACTCCTCTCCCTCCAAGCTATTTGGGGTGGGAGAGCCCTAGCCCTACTCTATAATGGGGGAAGGGCCTCGCCGACCTATCCCTATGGTTATCCCTTACCTTCACTACCCTAGCCTATAATTTTGAGGTTAGGCAGATGAGTGCTGCAAAAAGCCTATCAATTCTATGGGCTATCAAGTGGTGAACATAGTTCACCCCTCTCCCCCATCCCTACCCCCACCCCCATGCCAACCCCCCCACCTTCCCCTACCATTCTTCCCCACCCCTGTAGAGCTACCCTTTCTATAGGTTCAATAGGGCTATTTCTAGTTTAGGTATATGGCATTGAAGGTGCCCGGGCTAACCTCACCGAAATGCATTTCTTATTCCGATCGAGCTGAGCATTGATCAAAACGAACCTTGTGTAGGCCCCCCCTTCATATTATTGTAGGTAGGGGTGTGATGGAATCTCTAGTTCCATTGACAAACTATGAGAGTTGGTCGATCGAGCAGTCCACCAAGTCTTGAAAGGGATTGGGACAACCCTATATTATAAAGGCCAAAGCAATGAGACTGAAACAATAGAACTATAGGCGAAAGGGAAGTGAATTTCTCTCGAGGGGAATCCGTAGACAAATTGATTGCGAGAAACAAATATCAATACATCCACCGATCGTCTGGTTCACACCTCTCATCGACTTTCGGTGCAGCCAATGAGAAACGATAATCCCATGGCGTCCTCACCTTTTCTGGCTCCAATCTAGGGTGTTCAGGAGGAAGCAGGTGGGAGGGAATGGTGCTAAGTTTGGGGTGTGCATTCATGCGGGGATAGGGAGGAGAGATTGGCTTCTCGTGCGTCAAGACATCATACCAACTGCACAAATTAGATCGATTGATGAATGGGTCTAAGGAAGGTGGATCCAGCCAGTAACACCCATATAGAGGTAGGGCCGGCTACCCTTGCCAAATAGTAGGCGAGTGAGACGAGCCTCACCATCTTGAATGGGACAGAAAGACTCGTCACAATCATTAAATTCATCATTATCATAAAATGAGAGTGACCTAGCAATCAGAACGACATTGAATTTCATACCACTACGTGGTTCACGGTCAGGATGGGGGGACGGGTGAGTACTCATCTCATTTGTGGTGAGTGCCCCATTTGTGGTCATTCCATCCTAAGAACTAGATTCGGGCGAGCCGCCCCTCCCATGGCAATAGGGGGGGTGGGAGCCCTTAAAATTCTATGGGGGCCACTTTGGTTGGTCATGAATGATCCTCCCCTAGTGGTGGCCAGTCTCCCAATAGCTACTACCCCCCCTCTCTCTCTAATGCCCAACAGATGCTACCTCCTCAAATGGTGGCTAGTCCCCAACAACTAGTTAGTGGTTGATGAGCCCATAGCAATAATCTGGGCCCAGGCAGGTAGGTACACTGCGATCGAGTTTCTTTCATCTCATTTGCTTGAAGTCCAGTGGCCTGGGGCAACTACTATTATTCTCAACCCAACCCTGTAATCCCCCCACCCTACATGTGAATGCACAGGGTGGCCCCTACTATTCTATGGGCCCTACTATTCTATTCTATGGATGGAGTTGTGAATCAAAGAAAATGGACCACAATGCAGAGACTCGAGCATAAATCAAGGTGGTTGTTAGTGATGATTATGACCCAGTTGACATGGCCAACTATGATCAACCAATGATGAAGTGGATCCAATTGGCCCCCTACTCTTTTAAGGGAAACTTTGATTAGCATATTTCCATGAGGTTTATGGGCCTCGAGGAATTATCTGTATGGGGCAACAAACTGCTCTAATCTTTGGAAGGAAGTAGCTTAACTAATAAAAAATGAGGTAGGTTCCATATCGCATAGATTCAAACCTCAAATAGTTCTATGGTTTGACTGGGCCTATAGTTTCTATGCCCTATATATATCTTATCTGCTGGTGACTTCAACTGATCCCTATCTATCAGGTGTTGCCCGCTGTAGGCAACACAGGATCTCAACTTGGTGCTCCCACTTTTGCTTCCACACCAACCTATGCTTGTACTTAAACCAAGCCCTCTGCATGCATACACCTCAATATGTTGAATCATACAACCCAAGAATTTTGATACACAAGGGCTAGAACTGGTGGTCACCTGGATAAATAAATGGAACTAGAAGGGAAGTGAGATGACAGAATCTATTGCTGTGGCAAACTTCTGCTATTGATGAATTGTATCCTACCATAGGTTCCATACCTGCTACTACAGGCTATGGATCTAGATATGTGTATCGATCGATCTCTACTTTAGGGCCGAGGCAATTATAGTTTCCCACCCGCCCCTGCATTGGGAAGCATTTGGCTTTGGATCTGGAAGCGCTTTATCTTCCACCCACCCAGAACTATTGTTTCCTACCCAAAGGCATCCTAAGTTCCCACCCCCTTACACCCTCCCCAACTTTCTACCCCTTTTCCATAGTAGGGTGGGTGCGTGCGTGTAGAGGTATATTTTTGTAGGGCCATAGAATTGTAGGGGTGGGGGGATGGGTATTTTAATTGCATCCACGTTGCCCTCCCTAAAATTAGATGGGGCCACCCTACTCTTCTATAGGCTAATTTTGGCAACAATATAGAAGATACCCATAGTTCATTGTCAAGTTCATTCCAAAGCCCTAATATAGCATCGAAACTGCCAACTAATGAAAGTTGTTCAAAATCCATCATTCATATTGCGTTGATCCATATATAGACGTTCCATAATAAGTCAATCTTGCAATGGAATTAGAGCCTCTGAAACCAAACCCTATCCAATGAGAGAGAATTCAATTGTTTCCACTATTGTAGGGGGTAGGGCGATTATTGGAAGGTGGGCGCTTTGGATGGAGGAATATCCCACTTGAAGATTGGAGCCTGCCGAACCGAGGACTACTATATTTATTGCTACCCAATATATTGTTTCCTAACACAAAAGGCCAGAAACGAGGGACCCCCTTGATCCATATAGATAAATATAGGGGGTACGGGCTAGGGGGTATGCAAGGTAGGGGGATCCTTGGATTTGGGCCTCGAGAAAGCCCAAAGATGAGTTCAGTGTTGCCCTAGGATCTCTATAGTAAGGAGTTTATCTATAGACTTCTCCCCTTCCCTCACTTCCGCTGATCTGACCCCTACTATTTATTCTAAGGGCAACCCTACTATTCTAAGGGAGAAGAATAGAATAATGGGCAATTCTAAGGGGCCCCTACCATTCTAAAGGGGTATCCCGCTGATGTCTTATGTCCCTCTGACCGAGCTGCACCTAACATGATGGCCCTACATGGAGGTAGTGGCGATGCACAGACAGGACCCAGGGTTGGCCTTGCTACCAAAAAAAGCCAGGAACATGATTATTGAGGTAGGCAAGTAGTGGGGTCAGTAGTAGCTCACCTAGGAGGATCCTTTTCATTTTGAGAGCTATCATACATAAACTAAGATTTTTCCATATCCCGTAGCAGACTGAGAATAATATGCCTTTTTTATCTAGTTGGGGCCTCTGCATTTGCATCACCAACACCCAATTCTCCTATAGTTAATGAGGCTAGGGCTCCAACTACTTTATCTCAAAAGGCTAGATCCCTACTATTCTAAAGGCTAGAGGTTCCCTACTATTCTAAGGGAGCACCCATATAAATAGTAGGGGGTTGCTGCTCGTAAGGTTACCTACTGGTTGTGCTCCATCCCCCACTCTCGATGTGAATGTTCGAGTAATGACTAGCAGGATAGCATTACCGAGGCAATAGAAGAATCTAGATTGTTTGGCCCTATTATTCTATGGAAGGCCCTACGAGGCTTTTGGCCCTAGTTTTTTTCTTTAAATATTATTTTTTAGTTTCTATAATTTATTTAGTCAATAGAATATTTGTTAGAGATGTTGCTATTTTTTCATGTATTTTTGGTATTTTTTGTATTTCTTGTATTAATCTATTTAAAAGATTCTAGTAAATATTATGTCAGGTAAATTGAAAATTATTAATAATCTAATTTGTTCACATAAGATCATATTTTAAATCTTCACTTTAAATTATTATTTTTCTTTTCCTATTTATTTAAAAAATAATTGTTTGTGATCTCCACATTAGCTCATGTTGTGATCTCTATTTATTTAACTATTGATTTTTAAAATTAACTTAGGTTTTAGTTTTAGAATTATTTTAATTTTTTTTATTAGTTTAATTTTTCTTTAAATATTAATTTTTAGTTTCTATAATTGATTTAGTCAATATTATATTTGTTAGAGATGTTTTTTTCATATTATTGAAAAAAATATTATTTAACATTTTTTACTAAATATTATGTTATTGAAGGCAAGAGCCTACAACATAATAAATTGCGAGTCTCTTATCGAATAGGTCTTGGGTTTGAAACTACTCACACTTAATGAATAATAATAATTAGTCTTGGCTTCGACCTCTTAATGATAAAAAAAATGTTATTAAAATTGAAAATTAGTAATAATATAATTTGTTCATGTAAGATTGTATTTTAAAAAATAAATTTTGTTATTGAGCACTTATCGGCTTATCGTTGCAAGCATAAAAGTGCACATCTACTAGTTTATATTGGTTTTTTTTTTTTTTTTTAAATATTATTTTTTAGTTTCTATAATTTAGTCGATAGGCTATTTGTGGGAACTTTGTTCTCGAAAATTAAATTTTTAATGAAAAATTTGTAAGAGTTTGGCCAGAAAATTGAAAATCCTTTCTGTTAATTATTTACCAGCTAGTTTCTTTTAACTCTTGTTTTAATATTTATTAGTTGTTATCTCCACTTTTAACTATTGTTTTTCTTTTTCTATTTATTAGTCATGATCTCCACATTAACTATGTTGTGATCTTTAATTTTTGATTTTTAAACTTGATTTAGATTTTAGTTTTTAAATTATTTTAATTTATTTTTTAATATTAGTTTAATTTTTTCTTTAAATATTATTTTTTAGTTTCTATAATTTATTTAGTCAATAGAATATTTATTAGACATATTGTTTTTTGTTTTTATTTTTTTCTTATTAATTTTCCATAATAGAAATTTTGATGGATTTTTTTAAATGATTATTTTTTTCATATTTGATAAATTTAATTTAAATAAATAATATTTGTTAATCTATTTAAAATATTTTAGTAAATATTATGTTATTTAAATTAACAATTATTAATAATCTAATTTGTTCAAATAAAATTATAATTTAAATATCCACTTTTAACTATTGTTTTTCTTTTCTAATTTATTTAAAAAATAAATACTTGTGATCTCCACATTAGATTATGTTCTGATCTCGATTTATTAAACTTTTAATTTTTTAAAATTGATTTAGGTTTTAGTTTTTAAATTACTTAAAATTATTTTTTTATATTAGTTTAGTTTTTTCTTTAAATATTATTTTTTTAGTTTCTATAATTTATTTAGTCAATAGAATATTTGTTAGAGATGTCGCTACTTTTCATATTATTTTTTTGTATTTCTTTTATTAATTTTTTGTGATAAAATTTTTGATGGTTTTTTTTAATGATTATTTTTTTCATATTTATTAAATTGAATTTAATTGTAAAATATTGAAATTATTGAACACGTTTCTTAAGCAATATTCAAATTTTCTAAATATTGTAAATTTTATATCTATGTTTTAATCTTCAACTTTTTCATTTTTGTATTTCATTTAAAAAAACTTATATTTACATTATTTAATGTTCATTCTACATTTTTCTCTTAAATCTCATCTCCTATCAACGCACTTGTTGCATGCACAAAAACATGCAACTGTTAATTTATATTTGTTAGAGACCTTTTTTTTGTAGTTCTCTTATTGAATTTTTCATAATAGATTTTTTGATTGGGTTTCTTTAAATGATTTTTTTCATATTTGATAAATTTAATTTAAATAAATAATATTTATTTATCTATTTAAAATATTTTAGTAAATATACTATTATTTAAATTAAATATTATTAATAATCTAATTTGTTAAAATAAGCTTATATTTAAAAAACAAATTTTATTATCAAACACCTATCAGTTTATCATTGCAAGCACAAAAGTGTGCAACTACTAGTATTAACCTTGTGAATATATGATATGCATCTCAAAACATCTCGAAGTACTCAAATTCATGACTTAGAATAATCGACCTAGCCACATACGATACACAAGGCATATATACACCACTAAAAATGTTTTTTTACTAATGCTCAGAATAATCTAGAAACCCTAGACAACTGTTGAAAATTCAAAATTTTTGAGGAATGGAGGGAAAACACATATGAGAAACCTAAGACAAACTCACACTCCTAACAGTGGCTCTAGTTCGGGACACTTATAATCTCAAGATAAGATAAAAATTCTAGAATCTATGGGTAAGAAGACCAAACCAAACTTGACTCAAAACCCTAAACCTAAACACACAACTACAAAAAAACTAATATATACATCCTACTGTTCATGGATATAATTATTTTAATTGAAATAATATTTCCAAATTTGTTCATGAACTGACAATTCATGCGTATTTCCAATTTAGATCTTGCAAGAAATAAGAACCCCACTTACTACTAATTATGTAAGGACCCATCGAAATTTGATTAAACTTTCCATGTTTACGCTTGTCTTCTAGCTTGGAATTCCACTTGAGAACCAAATGACCAATTTCAAACTTTCTGCAAGTTGTTATCTTATTATGCAATTGTTTAACTTGCATTTGTAATATTATATTATTCTCATGTGCATTCCTTCTTGTTTCATCCAAATGCATCTATTCATTTAATTCTAGTCCCCATCTCATCATCCATATCAACATCATATTTTTGAATAGATTTGTATATCTCCATGAGGTTATTATGAGGCAACTTTGCTTGAGTCCCATATACCAAGTAAAAAGTTGAATACACCTTTGCCTTGTTCACAATCACTATGTCATCCCATGTTGTAGACCTCAACTTAGAGTCCCATGCCTTTTTATTACTTTCTAGAGTCCGTTTGATGATTTTGATCAAGCTCTTGTTTTAGGACTCAACCTAGCCATTTCCTCGTGGGTGATTTGAATTGATTAAGAGATTTGAATGCCATACTTTAAAAAACATGTAAAATACCTCTAATCTAAAACACATGGCATTATCCACCACAATTCTTCCAAGACATCCAAATCTTGTAATTATGTTTTCCAACATAAAATCCTCAACCACTTTACTTGTTTCCTTCTAGTATGCAAAACCTCTACCCAGTTGGTAAAATAATAGTGGTAACAAGAATCCATGAATGTCCACCACTTGACTTAATTTGAATTTCACCAGTGAAATCCAATCCCCATTGTTGAAAAAGTGTGGTGCACTCACAATTCTCAAAGTAAGATCACCAAAAAGTTTCAATTTGTCTACAAACCTTTGCTAAGCATCACACTTTCTTAACTTTTATCATACATTTTTAAAGATTGTTGGCCACCATAAACAATGTCTAAGAAATGTAACGGTAGTAGTCTTAGGCATGTAATGACCTCCACATACAACCTCATGCATTTCTTCAACACACTTGCTTGCTTGTTCTTTATCTACACACTTCAACAATACACCCTCATTGCTCCACCAAACTATCCTTTGATAATAGTATACCCGATGGCTTTTAGTTTCGAAGTTCTTTTCTTGTTTTTATCCATGCTAGGTGGGAAAACCATCTTCTGCAAGTATTTTACAATATCTCTATACCATATACATTAATCCAAAACACAAATATAAGGTCTCTGATTTTCCTCTGATTTTTTTTATCAGATTAGCATTTAGATTTTCTTGTGACATAAAATTTGCCAATCCTTGACCTTTAACCAACTTTGTGATTTCAATATCCATGTTGAACTACTAATTTTTTTTATCCATCTACATCTTCTTCTAGACACTTCTTATTGAGTAAACATATCTTTAACAACAACATTAGGAACATATACAACAACTATAGCACCTATCAGATAGCACCTAAATGCTTTTAACTACTTTCACCAATGCACAAACTTGTTTCTCGACAATATCATTCTTTGACTTTGCAACTTGTAGAGATTTGTTAAAAAATGCAATAGGTTTCTCAAATTCTTCAACATTCTTTTGTCACATTACTGTAGCAACTCTATGGAATGATGCAAATGAAAATATTTGCATTGGTTTACTATAATCAAGGTTCCTTAACACTGGAGTATCCTTTAATGCTTTCTTAATATCTTGAAAGGCCTTTTTAGGCTCAGGATCCACTCAACCTTAGCTCCCTTTTTCAACATTATTGAAATGGGTTTGCAAATATTTGCAAAATTTGTCACAAATCCTCTCAAGAAGTTTCCTTGACCAAAGAAATATTGCATCCCTTTAACAATCTTTGGTCGAGAGACCTTCTCAATAGATTCTACTCTTTTAGGGTCAATCCTTACACTATCTTTAGAAATAATATCTAACCCAAGAGCTTCCCTTATGTGACTACAAATATGCACTTCTTTGGATCGAGGGAGATCCCATACTCCTGAGCTCTTGAATTTATTTTCTCCAAATGTATGCAATGTTTCTCAACCTGGTTGGAATAATAAGTCTTTGGAAAGTAGTCCTTGCATTTGTTAATCCAAAAGGCATTTTGACATAAATATAAGTTCCCTAAGGAGTAGTGAATGCAATCTTGTAATGTTTTGATTCTTTCACCACAACTTGATTGTAACTAGAGAAATAATTCATCATCAACATAAATTCACACCCTATGACTCTCTACAACATAGCTTCCATATTGGGAAATCCATAATTATCTTTGAATGAGACATAGTCAAGTTTTTGAAATCAACAAACAAACTTATTTTTCCATTCCTTTTCCTTATAGGGACCAAGTTTGATGCCCAAGAAGAATGTCTAATTAGTTTGATTATTCTAGCATCTCTAATTTTCATCAACTCCTCTTGCATCTTAGAGGCAAGGGTTGGATTTATAGGTCTCTGCTTCTACCTAAAAGGTTTAGCACCCTCCCTTAATGGAATAACATGCCAAAACAAGTCTTCTCTATAATATTTAAGGTCATCATATGACTAAGCAAAAACATGTCTATATTTTCTCAACAAATCAATGAGAGACTTTCTCAAACTTTGGTGATAATATTTTAACAATATATACATTTTTTAGAGCTTCTTTTGTTTCCAAATTTATCTGCTCTAAATCTTTAGGGTTGTTGGTTAACAGTTTGTCCATATTTCTAACTTGGCTTTACCTTGACTCTAGACACCCATAATGTGAGGAAAGAAAATGATGCCATCAACAAATGGGCTAGTGTATGTGTTCTATCACTGCCCTCTGAATTATAAGGTACAACTCCCTTATATGCAAGATATACTTGGAATGATGTTTTTATGTGATCAAAATGGTGATTATGGGTATGCTCTTAACCTAAGAGCAAAAGAGGCTAACCATAGTACTCATAGACATACGCAACCTAGGTGAGGTTTTAGGTCTAAGAATACATGTTGAAAGGAGATATAATGGAAGGAGAACATCCATGGCCCTAAGTGGCTCTCTAACCAGTAAAGGTTACCCAGTGGTAAGATCTCATCAAACTTTAATTCTAACTTCACATCACAAATGTAGGATGTTATGCAGCTTTGGAAAAGAGCATAAATACCTATGAAAGATGGTATACTATTAACAATATACTAACACTCTAGTTATCCCAAATACTAATAGCTTCACAAGTACTTGTCCTACAATTCTAGAAAGACTAATCTACATGCATGTTAGCTCAACTGAAGGAGATAATGAAAGAAACCTAGGCATACTAGTTCTAAGTGGAATTAAAACATAACATTACCTAGTTACAAACATCATTCTAATCCTTCATTCCATACACCTCTCAATTCTCACTCAGTAGTCTCTACTACAGGGGGAGAAAATGCATGAAACTTGCCAATTCTTTCTATTAACTTAGAAAATTAAATATATAGGCCCCCTCTCAAGGTTCTTGGCTAGTTATAGATTCATTAGTTACATTTAACAAAGCACTTGAATCACTCATAAGTCTAACAGTCATCAATTACAATTCAATACATCAGAGAAAGAAAGTAGAGATGATTAGAAACCTTCAAAATGGTTCATATTCCTCTCTGATATGTAACAGTCATCTTGGCATGAAAGCTTTTATTTCATATCTCAATGGTCAGTACAGGTTTGAATTCTCACCGTCGATCTTAAATCAACAATCAAGAATAAAATATAATAATCCTCTTTATTTTTCCCTTGTCGCTTCTTCACAACTAACACTCCTATGATGCCTTTACTCGATGCGATGATTGTTTATACTAACTTTCATGTATCCTTCATAGTTTCATGAATCAAAACCTCTGCTCATGGCTTAACCATGTGACAGTGTAGAATCTTATTTTCTTAACTGTCAAATAATTTTATTCTTCTCGCAACCTCAAACTTATTGAATATCTTTTAGCCTGCAACATTGCAATGATCTTTTAATGTTTAACTATTACCATTTTCACCGGGTCACAACTTAACAAGTCTCCATCTTACTAACCACAATGAAGTAGCGAAATCCTTTGAATCTGACTGAGTCTCTCCTTCACAACTATTAATCACTTAACATCTTTATCTCTCATGATGTTGCAATCACTATTTTTATTGACTACCTCACAACTTCACTGTGGTCTAAGGATTAACATTTCTTTCATTCGCGATGTTGTGACGAGTTCACACTTAACCACCCAAGCCACTTTTTGCAGCTTCACGACTTGAACTCTTAACTTTGCATTTAACCTCATGATGGTGCGATTTCTTGCTTTTACTCCTTTGCACCCTTGACTTTAGGTTACTTGTAATTTCTTGTGATAGTGTGATGAAGAACTTTTTCTACTTCGCTACCTTAACTCTAGGTCAACTTTAGTTGTCAGTGAACATGTGATGAATTACAATCTTACTACTTTAGTTACCCTTTTTGCACCTTCACAACCTTTACTTGATAGTTAACCTCAATAGCTATGAGGGTGTGATGACCATTTGAGGTTAACAGTTTCCTTTCGCCACAACGTCGCAACTTGAAATTCTAACTCATCTGTTAACTTTGCGATCATGCAATGAAGCCCCTTTTGCTACTTTGCCAGCTTAACCAGAAGTAAGTCTCAACTCCTTGTGATGGTGCAATTATTTAGACCTTAAATGTTGCAGTTACTTTTTGCAGCTTCACCACTCTACATGCCTTAAGCTTGATAATGCCTATGATGATGCAATCTTCAACTTATCACTCTTCGCAACATAAATTTCTATTAGGCCAAAGCTATGTTGTGATCATGCAATCTTTTCAAATTTTGGAATTGGACATTTAGATGTGATTTGTGCCATCGATCTAAGAGAAAATTTGGTCTTTTCCACCTTTGATCACGTTCTCAATATTTTTGCATATTTTAGTGCTCCTTCTACATCAAATTTAACTGATGTTTCCTCTAGCTTGTTCTCATTATCTGCATATTGTCCTTTAGCCTTGGTCCTCATATTCTTCATTGCTATTTCCTCTAAATATGCCTGTGATCTTCTTCATGAATGCATCCTATCTTCACCATGAATACTTGATCAAATCATTAGGGTTTTAGAACAACTTCCCTCTCATCTAGGAGATGCATAGACTTACCTTCCCTTTCCTAATCACCTAATATGAATAAATGCATTAGATTTCTTTTAAATGCTCACTTAGGTGCACACAAAGGGATAGATGAGAAGATAAGGTCCATAAGGGAAATATAGACACAAACATGACATGACATTGACTCAACCCTAATTCTAGAAGTTTGAAAAAATTTAGGGGACTGGAATCATGGCAACAAGGATCATTTAGTATTTTCATATTTACAACTCTATCTTTACTATTAAAGAATTTCTCAAGTACAACTATGCCTTTAGGCACTTTATTTGTCTTAACCTATAAAAAATTATTCCCAAAAGTAGTCTCTTTACCATCAATATTCTCAATGTATTCGTACAATCAAACTCTTGGTGAATAATTTTTCTTCACAATTTAAGAATTTAAGAATCTCTACATCATTATCAAAGACTTGCAAATTCTACACATTATCTAGGATATAAGGCCTTGTCATCACTTCTACCTCTATAATTTGAGAAAAAGTAACGTCTTTTGGCCTTAATGCAATATTACCTAACAAGTCAATCATTTTTTTGTTACTTCTATCCATCCATTCAATCCCAAATGCATCAAAATTTTCAACCTCATCCCACATTGCATTCCTATATTATTTTAATCTCTTGCTCTTGGATGTATATATGGACCTAATATGGGATATGACTATCTCAAAATCACCAATAGTCTTTAGTTATTTGATACCATATTTTGCAGCTAACCTCATGTCTATTAATAATGCTTCATACTCAGCAATATTATTAGTGCACTCAAAGATTAAAGTATATGAACATTTCAATAACTTAACACTGGGAAAAATACATAAAACTCTAACACCTGAACCTTCTTTAGAATTCACACCATCAAAATACATAACCCAAATGCCAGTGTCATAAGATAAGTTCTTCTTGTTCTTAGTTAAAAGAATAATTTCTTCTTTTCTCCCCAAACCAATTCTTCAACTCTAAAATTATCCATTCGAGTATCAAGAAAACATGTCATACTTTCATCTTTACTTCATTTACCTCAATCATGTGAGGTACTATATATTCTCTATTAAATCTCATGATTACACCTCCAATATGAAATTTAGCAAATGATAGATTATTGATATCTAAGCCTATGTTGTCTATCAGTGTCCAAACTCGTAGTCATTTACTTAGCAAGATTGAAAGATCATCATTGGGACCACGTCATCTAGTAAAGGCTGAGCATATATAAAGACTTGTTTATTTTGCATTACATGCCGAGCAAGTCAGTGATTTCCAAACACCCCAGTTGAGGTCGAGTGCATATGTAAGTTGAGCTATTATAGTAGAGACCAAGTAGATTGAAAAGTTAGTTTTGATGAGAAAATAAAGAAGGACATGTATATAGAAGTCGAGTGCCAGTATGAATGTTATTTATGATCGAGTATGAACACATTCATATGTTGTGCAAACCAGTTTCTTCATATGAGCAAGTAATTGCACAAACAACTATGTAAATTATTTTGGCTGACTTTTATATGATATTTAATGCTTGTAGAGTTAGTTAAGATGGAGAGTACATGCCATTATAGAAGGTAATGATCCCAAAGAATAAAAATTAACCAATTAGAATATCAGAAGGAAACAAAAAAAGAAGATGAATTGTAAACCATTGATTATGATCCAAAACTTTTGAAGAACATCTATTTAATGAGGATTCTAACCCTAGAATAAAAGTATGCATGTGATGAAAGGAGAAGAGTGCAAACAGAGAGAGATGGAATGTGTGGATGAATGAAAGTGCAAATGCGCAAGTGAAGCAATGAACAAGGATAGAATAGAAAGAAAGGCTAAGTCTAGAATTAGATTAGACAAGGGCAATCCAAGTAGTGAAGGATTGAAAGGATATATAAGATTGAGAGATTAGATCAAGACAATATACATAGGAGATCTAAAATAAGCTTGTAGAAAAAATTGAGGATCAGGTAATGAATCAGTTTTTAATAGGATTGAATCATGTAAAATCTCTTAACCAAGTGATTGTAATAAGTCTATGTAAACCTCCTAATATAATACTTAGTTAATTGTAAGTGTAAAATCAGTTAATAGGGTAGGACTTAATAGTCTTGAAGTTGTTAATAGGTTAGACCCCTCACAGGGTAGATCATATATTATGATAAAGCATTGCAATCCTAATAGGTTAACTTTATTGTTGCAACAATGAAGATTTGTGGGTTTCATCCCCACCCCAGTTTTACCTTCACATTGAAGTGTTTCTTGGTTACCAAATCATTTGTGTTATGTGTTGAATCTTTTATGGATACGATGTATTCATTTACATTTTAGCATTACAATTTTAATGTTAGATCTAAGATATGAGATGAATGAGGCGTGAGTTCAATAGTTTGGTTTTGTAAGTAAAAGTTTAGGATCCTAATTCAACCCCCTCTTAGTATCTTGTTTCCCATTAAATCCTTCGAACCATTGGTATCCGAGTGTAGTTCTCTTGGAAGAAGTCTAGAACAACTTAAGAGGACCAGATCTTGGAGATGGAGGAATACAAGTTGGGAAAAATCATTGAGAACCAGATGATTGAAATCTAGATCATATTGCAACAACTTGAAGGAGCAGGAGAAGAGTTAACAAAATCATTGAGGAAAAGAAAAGAGATAACAATTTAGCAAAATGACACACTAGAGTTAACAAAATACCGAGGAAAAGAAAAGAGATAACAATTTAGCAAAATGACACACTATACAAAGAAGTAGACACAAAAGGACTACTTGACAGTGGAAAGACTGGTAATACCAATGAAACAATAGAAGAACTATTGGAGAAGAATAATACTCTAAGTAAAGAGGAAAGAGAAATCAAGAGAGAACAAGAAACTCAATCAATAATACTATGTGAAGTAATAGAACAAAAGAAGAAAGTTGAAGAAGACAAAGTCATGACTAAAGAAGACAAACGACATATGGCAACTGGACTTGAAGAGAGATCATTTGAGGAACTGAGAAATGAGTTGAGGAATGAAAAGAAACTTCTAGAAATAATGAAAAAACCAAGTGAGGCTATTAGATACTTTGAAGAACCGATGAGATCACCTAGGTCAACAAAGGATACCTCTGGACTAGGATACAAGCACTTTACATCTACTGAAGAATGAGAATCATCAAAGAGTGGAGAACATAGAAATCAAAAATCCAAAGGCAAAATTACATGTAATCATTGTGGAAAACTTAGACACACAACCAACATATGTAGAAGTAAGAATGGTATGCACACTTCTAAACCTAAGTCTATTGGTAATTGTTCTAAATGCAAGAAGGTAGGACATCAAGCACATGAATGTAGATCAAAGAAAAATGATTCAGTCACTAAATTTAAAGGACATTTCTATAACTATAAAAAATATGGACATAGAGCTCATGAGTGAAGATTCAAAACAAATACAACTACCTGAAAAATAAGCACATACACCAAGAAAAGACAATTCCTATAATTGGGATTACAATACATGGTATAATTGTCACTATTGTGGAGAGTATAAACACATTCCAAAGAATTGCATTAAGGCACATTTTAGATTAAATTATAAGAAGTGGATGAATGGAGAAACAACATGCTTTAGCTATCTCAAAGTTGGACATATCAGTAAGAATTATAGAACGAGAGCACTAGCACCAAACAATGGAAATGAAAAAGTTGAAGGAAAGAAGACATGGATAGAAAATACAGTGAAAGCTGGGAGCATTTGAGCAAATGGAACAAAGATCACCCAATCCAATGGATCAAGTGATCACACCAAAACTAATTGAATGAAGAAGGTATGTAGGAACTATAAATTTAATGACATATCTTACATCAGTTCCTAACATAGATGTGCTAAAAGTTTCATATTTGTGTAAGTAAAGATGCATCAAGAAAAGATCCATAAAAAGAAAAGTGAAATAGAATCATTTACTACACAGAGTACCAAGAATCATGGATCGAGTGATCAGTTAAGACCGAATGAATTTTTATTGGCCAAGTAAGGTAATGATAACCAAATGTTTATAAACAAGTATAAAAAAAAAGCCAACTCTCTTACACCTACCAAGTACGAGAACATTTATTACAAATCTAGAATGGAATTTTGAAGGTATATATCAAATTTGAGGATTCATTCTTATTCACCAAGTGATTTCAAAGCTCATAAGTGATTTAAAGGTGATTAAGGTGAATTTAGTGACGAAGCAAGAAAATCATAGTGGAGCTTTGGAAAACTTGTTAAAATCAACAAGTGTTAATTTTGTTGCCAATTTTTTTCTGAAGATATCGTAGAAGCATTTGTTTTCATACCCTAAGATTGAAATGAGATCAACAGGTGAAATGCTGAAAGATAGAAACACTCAAATTGTGAGGAATGCCTAGTATCCTCCACTAGATTTTAGGAATAGCGTAAATATTGAGAAGATCGAAGATGATATTGGCACCCTATCGTTAATTCCACCCATATTGTTAACTATTTAGGATGTTAGATCCTTCCATCTATACAAAGTAGGAGATATTGGAGACTTTGAGATAAGTGCAACTTATGAGACACTATGCAACAATGGAGTATTAAAAGAAGAAAAAAAATCATTGCTAAGAAAGGGCTTAACCGTGCCCTAGAGTTCCAAAAGTTTTTCAATGTTGAATGGATAAAAATCATGTTGAGTCCCATCCATGATATGAAGATATGGCTAGAGGGAGCACCAATCAAAATCAATGTCATAATACGTTGAGTGACTGGTTACCCTACCTTGGATTGACCAAAGAGTATAAGGAGTGCAGTAATGAATGAAATTGAGAAATTAACCAAAGCAAAGTGGAATGGTAGAGGGATATCAATTTATGGAATTGAAGATCCTATAATTGAATTCATAGTTCAAAACACAAATTTTACCAATCTAGTAGATTGAATAGTGTGCCATGAGTTGCAGTGGACATGGGCTATAAAATTGTCAAGAAATATCATGGTTATGATCTTGCTGAGCTACAATTGCAACGACTAACTATGAACTTAGAAGCAATTAGGAAAGGAAAGAAAACATCATGTAAGTTTAGATCTTTTCTAGTAAGCATATTTTTCTATGTACATAACTCATTTCCTACAATTGGAATAGTTGCATGGGATAGAAGTTGACCTGCTATGAAATAGATAAAAAAATTGATTAATAGGTTGGGAGAAGTTTTTGAAGCTATAATGGACAATTATTTTGAAGAATTCAAAATTGAAATGAGAAATATAATGAAGATCCCTAAGTCGGTCGCAGATAAATATTATAATGAGATATGTTTTGTAGTAGATACAAATTTTGTGTATGTTTAGGCAATAATAGAAAGGATTGCATGGTTAAGGCCTATTCCTTATGAAGTAAATGTTGATGAAGTTACAACAACAGTGAATGCACTTTTGATTGAAGATGTTGATGCAAATGCTGAGTAATTTAGCACATATGAGACAATAATGGGAGAACCAACTACAAAATCTAGCATGCCGAAGACTGAAAAGAAAAGAAAGAGAATGAGTCTCAAGGATACAGACAATGAAGAAGGATAATGATCAAGACAACCTACAGAGGAAGATGAAGGAAAAGGAAAAGAACTGGCCATTGCCAAACCTAAGGCAAGTAGAGAAAAGTAGTAATTATTGATCCAAAGGTGAAATCTAATCTTAGTAGAGATGTGCATAAGGTTATCACACCTCAAAAACCAAAAGGGAAGATCATTACAAGATCAAAGACAACTCAACCCCCAGTTGTGAAAACAAAAGGAATTCCATCAAAGAAGAGACCAACCAACTCACCAAAGCAGAACATACAAGATAGGCCAAGGAGGAAAGTAATCGTAACACAAAAGGAGGAGGAAGATGATGACGAAACTGAGTGCAAAGAACTGAGAAAATTGAAAATCATGAAAAGACCCCATCCAATGATTGTGGATCAAGTATGTGAAAGTATTAGAGAATCAACAAATTCTATAGGATTTAAGGATATTACTTATGATTCTTTGAATAATGATGATCAAGTTGAACTTGAAGAAGCTATGATTGATATGATGATAAAATTTAGATGTACACCCTTGGAACTGGGAGATGGATTCCCAACAGGCTTGTATAAAAAAATAGATGCTAAACAAAAGTGGGCACTATCCACAGAAAAGAAAATAAGAGAAACTACATTGGCACAAGACTATGCCAAGTTTAGGGAAGACACACATGTCTATAGCCCTAAAATATTTTGTAAAGAAATTCATGCCAAGAGATAGGGCATATAAAATTTTGAAGAATAAATCTCATGAAGTTGAGTAAGATAGTACTCAAATTTGGAAAGAAGCATTTGGACTACTTACTCTAATATTAGAAGAAATAAGGGATGGTAGATATGCAATTGAATTTGAAGATTCATATGAGGAAGAAGTTGCTAAGCTAATAGAAGAAATCAGGAAACTACTAAAACAATGTGAACAACAAGAGGTTGTTACCATCAAAGATGTATCTGACAAACCTCTACTGAATCAAAATGTACTAATTTAGGAAGATATGCAAATTTTAATGTGACACACAAATCCAGTTTTGTTACAAATTGTAGATTATCCAAAGATTGAGAATGCGAAGTATGATAATGTTAAGGTTACATCATTTGTAGAGGATACAAGTGCTAAGAAATAGGGGAAGGCTATAATCATGTTTTCACAACTAACTTATATGCCTATTCTTCAAAAAAACATGAAGATAGAGGAGGTCAAGGGCATAGAGGCGACAGAAGAAGAGGTGACACCAAAAGGGAAAGAAACTTCACCAGCTCTTGTATAGCTGCCGAGTGCAATGCCTTTGGTACCATTGACTGGAACACCTAAAAAATAGGACACCTACTCAAGGGAGGAAAAAATAGGTATCAAGATCAATTGATAAGGGGAAATAATTGCAAATATCACTACCTAGTGATACAACCCCAAGATCTTAGGTTTTGACTCAATTGGTGGAAATGGAAGATGAGCCAATCAGTCTAGATGAGGTAATTACTTTACCCATGTATGACTTGAATTTTGACACTAGAGAAGATGTAGGAACTACAAACTTTGTTGAGATGCAAGGTAAAACAAGAAAAACTAAGGATAGAGCACAAGAAGAAACATATATTACATGCTATTGGAGACACTTTTGTGGATGCATTTGGCATATCTAATTTAGATAATCAGAATCGAAGTTTGGATCAACTAGTGTATATAGTTGACAGAGTTCAAGTCAAAGATATAAAGACCAATGATAAATTGATGTAGTGGTCTAAGAGAGGATTTGAGCATAAAGTGTTGGAGAAAGTCTCTCATGAACTTGTACATAGACAAGCATAAATTTCCAACCTAGTCACACAATTAGAAACAATTTTCAAGACTATTCATTCATTATACATGAAGCTGTGTGATTATGAGGCTTTTACACTAGAAAATCAACATTATATTGATGTATTACATGCTGATATGAGGGAAAATTCTATTTCATTGGGCAAGAACACAAGTTAAAGCTCACTCTTATATAATAAGTTGACATTTGGTCAATAGAGGTTAGCCAAGCTCATGGCTAGAGATTGTGATATAAGAAATAAGTTGATATTAATTCAATTCCAATTGTTACCCCATTTGAAAATTATTCATAAAGAAGTGTCTATAGAACAAACTATTTTGAAGAAGACACACATTTTTCACATGTTGAAGGTCTAATTGATTTAGCTGCTGAGCTAGAAATCCAATTTCAAGTTGTGGAGAAAATAAAGGACCAATGGAATAAAGACTATGCAAATTTTTTTGTAAGCCATAAACAATTTTTTGATAAGAATAAACTAACCCCAACAACCCCTAGCCATCAACGACAAAAAAAAGGGGGAAATATATTGAGAAATGAAAATCAGGGGTAACTAGAATGACAAGAAGGGGGAATAAAAGAAAAAATCAGAGTCAAAGACATCAAATGTCACATCATCATAATTTCTTGTATTATAGATTCAACTTCTAGTCCTAGGGGGAGTATTTTTGAATGAAATGACTATTCATGATAGTGTATTTTTTCCACTAATGTCAAAGGGGGAGATTGTTGATCTCTAAGACTATGTTTCCTATTAGTGTCCAAACACTTAGTCATTTACTAGGCAAGATTGAATGCTCATCACTACGATCGAGTCATCTAGTAAAGGCCAAGCTCGTATATAAGGACTTGTTTATTTTGCATTGCATGTCAAGACATTCAGTGATTGTTGAGCATCTCAGTTGATATCAAGTGCATATGTAAGCTGAGCTATTATAGTAGAGACCAAGTAAATTGAAAACAATGGTTTTCCAATCAAACATAGAAGAACATGTATATAGAAGCCGAGTGCCAGTGTGAATGTTATTTATAACTGAGTGTCACTACATTAAGATGTCAAGCATATTAATTTTTCCATTTGAGGTTGTAATTGCACAAACAACTATCTAAATCATTTTGGCTGAATTTTATATGCTTTGTAATGTTTGTAGAGATAGTTAAGATGGAAATTACATGTTATTAAAGAAGATAATGATCCCAAGGAATGCAAATTAACCAATCATAATATTAGAAGGAAATGAAAAAGGAAGATGAATTGTAAATTTTTGATTGTGATCCAAAAATTTCAAAGAACATATATTTAAGGAGGATTCTAATCCTAGAATAAAAGAGTGTGTGATGAAAGGAGAAGAGTGCGAACAGAGAGAGATGGAATGCATGGATGAATGGAAGTGCGAATGCACAAGTGAAGAAGTGAACAAAGATACAATAAAGTAAGAAAGACTAAGTCTAGAATCAAACCATAAAAGAGAAATCAAAGAAGTCAAGGACTATAAGGAGATATTAGATTGAGAGATCAAATCAAGACATTGTACATAGGAGATCCATAGTCAAATTGTAGAGAAAAATGAGGATTAGGTATTAATTCAATTTTTAACAGAATCGAATAAGGGAAAATCTCTTAACTAAGTGATCCTTACAAGTCTATGTAAACCTCCTAATAGAGTCCTTACCTAATTGTAAGTGTAAAATCCTTTAACATGATATGACTTAACAGTCTTGAAGCTTTTAACATGATAGATCCCTCATATGGTAGATCATATATTATGATAAAAATTTGTAACCCTAACAGGTTAACTTTATTGTTGCAATAGTGAAGATTTGTGGGTTTCATCCCCACCCCAGTTTTACCTTCACATTGAAGTGTTTCTAGGTTACCAAATCATTTTTGTTATATGTTGAATCTTTTATGAATGTCATATATTCATGAACATTTCAATATTTCAGTTTTAAAGTTAGATCTAAGATATGAGATGAATTAGATGTGAATTCAATAATTTGGTTTTATACATAAAATTTTAATATCATGATTCACCCCCCCTAGTATCTATTTTGTGTTGACTTATATATTCATGTACATTTTGTTTCACATTAAATCATTCGAACACATATCACACTAAATACTACCTCCATTGAAGCATTCCATTTCTTAGACAATAAAATGTTGTAATGTGGTGGAATATCTACCACTAGAAAAATCATTTCCATATCCCTCTTAGGGTGAACAACCATTCTAGGGAAAGGATTTTATTATACTAACAACTAGCACCTCTCTTGAATCCATATGCTGACACTTCCATTTGGTGTGTCAATTTTAAGCCCTAATGCTTCATTAACTTTTATTGGCATGACAACATTAGAAGCTCCTTAATCTATCATGCAATTTTTCAATACTTTCCTATTCACAAACATAGATAAAAATAAGGGTTCCATGTTATCCAAATACATCTAAGAAATATGTGAAATTGGTATAGGAGCATCCTAGGTGTAATGACGATCTTGTATTACCTAAAAAATATTTTTGTTTTGTCTTTATCAATAAGCATTGTTTTAGTATACAGTTGCAATTTGTGGAAATATAGTATTTTTACTAAGTTGATCATACAAGCTCAAAGTGTTTTGGTTTCACTGGTGGAGGTTCATCTTAGTTATACTAGCTTTACAATTGAGTTTCCTTGCAATGCCAAGTGTATTGGAGAAATTATTGAGGATTTTGGGTACAAAATATTTAAACTCATTTTGAAGGCCTTAGAGTCTCCAAAATAGGGCCGAACCTTGGCTAATGGTGCTTACACAATCTAGACATTGTAGTTCAAGATATGCCATTTCTGAAAAGTGGTTATCATAGGCCATCACAAAAATAGTTAAAAATTTATGGTCTCTAAAAGTTGGGGTACTTGAAAATATAAAAATAAAATTATTTGGGCCAACCCTAATGTATTAAAATATAAAAAATAGTAATAATTTATAATTGGTCAACCTCAAGGGTTACGACTAAATTTCTTGTAACTTCTTGGGTGGTAGAAAATCACCTAAATTAAGAAGGATTGTAAGGTTATCCAGAGCAATTTTGGGTGTTGGTGGTGGCTCTAGCTTACAAAGTATTGCAAGGAAAATGCCCATGTTTCTTTGTATGTTATATTTCTAATATTTTCAATTCCATACTTTTTGAGATAATAAGAAGCCCTTTTTTATTCTTGTAAATTTTTGTTATTTCTCCATTTATATTATGTGTTTGTGCAATTAAGGGAAGCATCCTTCATGTTCATAACTGTATAGATACATTGTTAATTGTGAGGTAGTTTGTAATAGGACTGTGGTTATGGATTTGAGTGATAAGTGCAAAAATTCCTCTATAAAGGGAATATGGTGTAAGAGGTGGAGGTGTGACACCTGAGGGTTTTGGAGCCCTCTAGACAAGATCCATTAAGGAATGAATATTGAGGTAAGAGATGAAGGCAAGGATGAATTGAAAGAAGGAAATGTTGAATAGGAAGGAGAAAAAGAAGCCAAGAACCTTAAGGAAGAATTTTTTTTAAGGGCCATGTCCAATATTGGAAAAAAACTCAAGATTGAAGTCCCCACATTTTTGAAAAATCTTAACCCTAAAGAACTGATGGAATTGATCAATGAATTAGAAGAATAATTTGAGTATGAAGATAATGAAGATCTTGACAGGCTCAAGTTTGCAAAGGCTAGACTGAAGGGTCACACCAAAAATTGGTGGCAGGAGATTCAATTAGAGAGAAATACAAGAGGAAAGGAGAATATCACAAGATGTGATCAAATGGTGGAAAAATCAAAATGATAATTCATTTCCATTGATTATGAGCTTGATTTATTGAAGATGGTGCAAGGGTTGAACTAAGTGGGAAGATTTGTTCAAGAGTATATAGAAGAGTTCTATCGAGTCCTCAACAAAACATGAACATGCCATGCAAAAGATGACTTGGAGAAATTTTCATGTTACGTTAATAGGTTGAGACCAAGTATTTAAGGGGAGTTGAGTCTTGTTAGAATGACTAATATTCAAGAGGTTTTTTCCCTAAGAGTGCAAGAAAAGTTGAACAAGAAGTTTGACAGTATGCAAAGTAGGAGAGGTTGCGGTGGAAGAGCTAGTAGATGGTCTTATGGAGGTTGAAATGTAGATAAGAAAAAGAAGGACAAGGCTAGAAATAGTTATTATTAGAGGGGAAATAATTTTAATCATTTCTATGATCAAATTAATAGGGACTAGAGGGGAAGAGGAAGAGGAAAAGGATCATGAAGAGGAATTTTTTCATGTTGAAAATTTGATTGAAAAGCTCACTGTTGTTGAAGATCAAAGAGGGAGATTGTTGTAAAAGAATTTTTTCAATCACTGTTTTTCCATTGATGTCAAACCTACTATTTGTAGGAATGACATTTTCTTATAAGATCCAAGTGCTATCACTTAGTTGATTGATGGAGAGGATTAGATCAACAAGATGTGACAAGAGCACCTAAGGGAAAGGTTGAGTTATGATGTTGTAATGAAGTGCAAAGATTAGTTAAGACAATGGTTAAGTAATTTACTAATGAAATAATCATAGATACAAAGGTTGGTCACACTTAGAAACATTAGATGAAGAGGCTGTAACAAGGATGACTGTAAAGCTTAGACTAAAATCTTTAATGGGTGCCGAGCAAGTTAGTTGAAGTTGAGAAAATTCTTAGTAGAAGCCGAGTAACAAACATTTCTAGTGTGTGCCAAGTGATCTTCAAGTGTCGAGTAAAGATCAGGTGCCGAGCATTAGAAAAGTTTCAGTTGATGTTGAGTGATCTTCAAGTGCCAAGCATCAGAAAAAACATAGTTGATGTCGAGTAACACAATATGTGCCAAGCACTAGTATTTCAATAGTGTCGAGCTGCTGAATTATTTCAAATAACAAAGATTCACCAAATCCAAGCTGACTTAGTGGTTACATTGAATTTTGTGAATGAATTGGAGGATAAGGATGATGATTTGTTGGCACAAAATCTTATGTAAACTATTTTTGGGCAAATTCTAAAGGATTATTCAATAAGTTTCTAGAGGAAATAGAATATGTGTTAGATACAATGTATCCTACCTAATCCATGCGAATTGAAATTAAAAAATGGAAGAATCAAGCGGCAAAAGGAACTCCAAGACTTCTATTTAAGAAGTCATAGACCAAGAAGAAAAGAGCTTTTGATACTGTTGCTGTTGAAGTGCCAAATCTGTGAAGTGGTTGAAAGGGTGTCAAGAAGGAGACATCTAGGAGAAGGAAGAGCACAAAGGCTCTGCTTCTAAAAGTGGTCATTAAGAGATGATTGCACCGGTACATTGAGTATGGAGACTCAAGGAGACAAAGCTCAAAAGAAGAGCCAAGTTGTTAAGAGTTGCAGAGATTGAAGGCCAAGCAAGGGTATGAGCTGAGAAGTGATCTGAGATTTGCAAGATAAAGTTGTATGTTGTAATCAGGTCAAGATTTTCTAATACTCTCTAGCAATTGTATTAGATCTGAAAATCCTGTGGACTTAGGTTGGCCTAACAACCATTTGTAAATCCTTTAACAGGGTGGTATTCCAAGTGAATGTTCTAAAGTCCTCAAACCAGACCCACTTTTAATAGGGTGGTTAAATCCTCTAACAAGGTCACATTTAACAATGTGTTGTAAGCCTTTGATAGGGCAGGCCTTTCATAGGGCATCACTTCAGAAGGGTGAGAATTGAGTAGCATGTTACTGGTGGTTTTTCTCAAATTGGGTTTCCATGTAAATCACTGTGTCATGTGTTGATTTCTTATGTGTTATGCGTACATGTTGATTTATAGTAACTTGCTAATTAGATAAGTTAAAGCTTGGATGAATAAATGATTGAATTGGTTCACTACACTTGAAGAAAATTTTGAATAGGACATTTGGACCTTGAATAACTAATTCACCCCCCCTCTTAGTTATTCTAAAGCAATTCTAAAAATTGGTATCAGAGCCATCTGCTGATTTAGTTTTAAAGTACTAGAAGCAAGAAGATCAAGATGTCCAAGAGAGAAGTTTTTGAGCTCAAAAAAGACAACTTTGCTACATGGCAGAGTTTGATGAAATTACACATTGGATCAATAGGTGACTATGCACAAACTTCAATTGGAATAGAACATTTAACTCCAATAGGACCTCTTACTGTAGATGATTTGAACAAAAATAAGGAGCATAATCAAGCAATGTTGGAGATTGCCTCTGCACTTAGCTATGCCGAATATGATGATGTCAAAGACTATGACACTACATTCAAGATGTGGAAAACCCTATCAAAAATCTATGGAGGAGATCAAAATGTCCAGAGAGCAAAGAGAGAAAGCATAAGAGGGAAGTTTGATGACATGAAGATGGAGGAAGGTGAAAATGCTACTCAGTATGTTGCAAGAATAAAAGAAGTGGTGAGTGCAATTAAAAGTCTAGGTGGTCAACTGTAAGAAGAAACATCCATTAGAAAATACTTGAGAAATCTGCTCCCTATGTATGCTATAAGAGTTTCAGCCATCCAAGAGCTGAGGTGTGTACAAGGGAATAGACTAACTTTTGAAGGAATAGTTGGAAGACTAACTACATTTGAGCTATCCAAATTTTGACAACTATAGACTTGAGAACCTTGAATCTACTTTCAAGGCCAAGATGAAAATAAAAGATACCGAGGAAGACATATCAAGGAAAAGGAGAAGAAAAGAAAAACATACATCAATTGCAATGAAGTAGGTCATATTGCTGCAAGATGTACACAGAAGAAGAATTACAAAGAAGGAAATAAGTATAGGAACAAGAAAAAAGATGATAGTAAGGACTATAAGGAAAAAGGTAAGAGATGCTAAATTGTTGAAGAAGAATTTGATGAAAATGATGATGAAGTAGTCTATGTAGCCATGAAGGATGAATTAGACAAAGATGAATATGAAGCAACAACATTGGTTACCTGTGTGAACAAGAATAACAAGTGGATCATAGACAGTGGATGCTCACATCACATGACAAGAGATAAAAGTAAGTTCATTACCTTTACTCAATATGATGGAAATAGTGTTAGATTTGGTAATGATGCTCCATGTCAAATCAAAGGAAAAGGCTCTATCAAATGTATAGAGAAAATTTCATGTGATAATGCATACTATGTTGAAGGATTAAACTACAACTTGTTGAGTGTATCTTAGTTAGGCAATGTAGGTTGCAAAGTGGAATTTGGAAACAAAACTGCCAAGATCTATGATATTGATGGAAATCCAATAGGAAAAGGTGAACAAACTAGGAGTAATCTATTTTACCTAGATATGAAAGAAGCAACATGTCTTATTCTTAGACTTGATGATGTGTGGTTGTGGCATAAAAGGTTGTGTCATGTTAATTTTGATAATCTGATCAACATTAGCAGGAAGAACAAAGTCAAAGGGTTGCCCAAGTTGAAGAAACCTAAAAACACAATGTGTAAACAATGTCAACTAGGGAAGATGACTAAATCTAGTTTCAAAAGAAAAGCATACACTTCCAATGAAGTTCTAGAGTTAGTTCATACAGACTTATGTGGTCCAATAGAAGTGCGAAGCTACCTAGGAGACATATACATAGTGCTATTTGTAGATGATTATTCTAGGATGATGACTGCTATGTTCTTAAAGAAAAAATTTAATGCATTTCAAATGTTCAAGTGGTATTTGGCTAGGGTTGAGAAGGAAATAAGAAAGAACCTAAAATGTCTAAGGTCAGACAGAGGAGGTGAGTTCACATCAAGATAATTTGAAGTATTTTGCAATGATAGAGGTATCAAAAGGAAAATGTGAGCACCAAGAACTCCACCATAGAATGGTATTGCTGAAAGAAGAAATAGGTCAGTGATTGACTATGCTAGAACCTTGATGATGGAGGAAAATGTTACACTTAAGTATTGGAGAGAAGCTGAAAGTACTACAATTTACACACTGAATAGAGTTCAAGTCAAGAAAGGTACAAATACAACACCCTTTGAATTGTGGTATGGTCATTCACCTAATGTTCAACATTTCAAAGTGTTTGGTTGTAAATGCTATATTCTAAAAGACACTAGAAATGGCAAGTTTGATGCAAAAAGTGATGAAGGAATATTTCTTGGTTACTCCACTAAAAGCAAGGCATATAAGTGTTTGAATACTAACACTAAAAAAGTTGTGGAGAGTGCAAATGTAAATTTTGATGAGCATGCAGAAGTTCAGGTTGATGAGTCAAAACAAATAGAGGATTATAGATCCTTTGTATACTTCTATGAAGGAATGAAAACTGAAGACAATGCTACTAATCAAGTTGGGAATTAGTAACAAACTTCAGTATTTGTCGAGTCTTAGCCTGTGAATGTCGAGTTGCATTTAGAAGTTGAGCTGCAAAATGTGGAAAATGCACATTCTGATTCTAAAAATAGTATGCAAGAAAGGAATGATGAAATACTAGATGTAGAAGGATGAGATGGCTCTAAAGCTAAAGGATCAAATATGGAAAAAAAGATTGAACTGATATTAGCCAAGTATGTAAGAAGACATTACCCTATAGATCAAATCATTGGTGATAATGATGCTAGACCAATGACAAGGAATAAAATCACGAATGAATCATGTCTACTGAGCAAAGTTGAACCCAAAATAGTTAAAGATGCACTACACGATGATGATTGGTATAAGGCCATGAAAGAAGAGATAGATCAGATTGAGAAGAGAAAAACTTGGTCTCTAGTTCCCAGACCAGTTGATAAGAATGTAATTGGTACCAAGTGGGTGTTTAGAAATAAACTTGATGAGAATGGTGAAATAACAAGAAACAAAGCCAGATTAGTTTGCAAAGGCTATGCACAAGAAGAAGGATTGGATTATGGAGAGACATTTGCCCCTGTTGCAAGAATGGAAGGAGTAAGAACATTACTTGCATATGCTGCATATAAAGGTTTCAAAGTCTACCAGATGGATGTGAAGTTAGCTTTTCTGAATGGTATACTAGAAGAGGAATTCTATATAGAACAACTAGAGGGATTTGTCAATGAAAATAACAAGGCCACCATCTGCAAGCTACATTAAGCACTATATGGATTGAAGCAAGCACCTAGAGCATGGTATGAAAGGTTGCACAAATATCTTGTGAAGATAGGATCTGAAAGAATAGATGACAATAGCAATCTGTACATCAAAGTTGAGGAAGGTAAAGACATCTTAATATTAAAAATCTTTGTTGATGACATAATATTTGGAGGAAAAGATGTTTTATGCAAAAATTTTGCTGATCAAATGAAGCATGAATTTGAGATGTCAATGTTTGGAGAAATCAAATTCTTTGTTGGATTAGAAGTACATCAGTTGAAGCATGACATATTTGTGACCCAATCCAAATACACCAAGGAAGTACTCAAAACATTTGGGCTAGAAGACTCAAAACCAGTTAGTACACCAATGGCAACAGGTCATAAACTATCCAAGAATGATGATTCTATAGAAGTAAATCAGACATTATATAGGTCAATGATTGGAAAGTTACAATATGTTGTACACAATAGAACTGACATTGCATTAGCTGTTGGAATAGTAGCAAGATTTTCTGCCAATCCAAGAGAAAATTATTTAATGGCAGTAAAGAGAATATTGAGATACTTGAAAGGAACTGATGACTTTGGTTTATACTACAAGAGGAATGAGAAGTTTGAACTGAAAGCTTACACTGATGTAGATTGGGGAGGTAACATTGATGATATAAAAAGCATCAGTGGAGGAGCACTTTTCTTAGGAAAGAGGTTGATCACATGGACAAGTAAAAATCAAAGTTGCACCTCACAGTCTACTACTGAAGCTGAATATGTGGCAACTGCTATAAAGTACGCCAATATTGTGTGGATCAAACATTTGCTACAAGGTATGAAGGAAGAGGTAATTGAACTTGTGACACTTTATTGTGATAATACAAGTGCTATCAATATATCAAAGAATTCAGTAATGCATGCTAAAACTAAACACATTGCAATCAAGTATCATTATGTAAGATAACTAGTGGAAGTAAAAAAAGTGAAGATGGAATATGTAAGCTCAAAGGAATAGACTGCTGATATCTTCACAAAAGCACTGCCTAAAGATGCTTTTGAGTATCTTAGAGGTAAGTTAGGGGTGATACCCTTAGCTAAGGCTATTTGAACCAAAAACCAAGTATGCCCTGGATCAAATTATCAGAATGCTTAGATTTTACACATTGATGTAGAGGGTGTTTACTTTGGGATCCATGCCTAAAGTAGTAGAAGTGCTGAAAACTTCTAATTAGTTACAAGAAAGGTGACAAAGAGAGACATTAAATGAACCTGTAAGAGCTATATTTGCATATTAAGATGCTAATATGTCTTTGGCATTTTTGTCAAAGAGGGAGATAAGTGAACAATTGATCAACAATTGTTAAATATAAAGGATCAAAGAAATAGAGGGAGTTTTTAGAGGTTGATCAAAACAACAGAAGATGAATAATATAGAGGGAGAAAGACAAACAACAAGGCTACAACAGCAAAGAGGGAGAAGCTGAAATGAAGCAATTAGAATAGTAGAAGGAGATTGTTTAGAAGTGTTACAATTTACTTTTTGGCATTTTAACTTACTATTCTAACCTGGTAAGTTTTTTGGTATAATAGTTTAGTCTGATGGTTGACCAGTTTGGTTTGCCATCAATGCCAAAGACGGTGATTGTTGAAAATTTGATTGAAAAGCTCACTATTGTTGAAGATGAAAGAGGGAGATTGTTGTAAAAGAATGTTTTCAATCATTGTTTTTCCATTTATGTCAAACTTGCTATTTGTAGGAATGACATTTTCTTATAAGATCCAAGTGCTATCACTTAGTTGATTGATGAAAAGGATTAGATTAACAAGATGTAACAAGAGCACCTAAGGGAAAGGTTGAGTTATGATGTTGTAATGAAGTGCAAGGATCAGTTAAGACAATGGCTAAGTAATGTACTAATGACATACTCATAGATAAAGAGGTTGGTCACACTTAGAAACATTGGAGGAAGAAGCTGTAACAAGGATGACTACAAAGCTTAGACTAAAATCTTTAGTGGGTGCCAAGCAAGTTAGTTGAAGCTGGGAAAATTCTTAATAGAAGCCAAGTAACAGACATTTCTAGTGTATGTTGAGTGATCTTTAAGTGCCGAGTAAAGATTAGGTGTCGAGCATTAGAAAATTTTTAGTTGATGCTGAGTGATCTTTAGGTGCCGAGCATTAGGAAAAACATAGTTGATGCTGAGTAACACAGAATGTGCCGAGCACCAGTATTTCAATAGTGCCGAGCTGCTACGTTATTTCAAATAATGAAGATTCACCAAATCCAAGCTGACTTAGTGGTTACATTGAATTTTGTTAATGAATTAGAGGATAAGGATGATGAGTTGTTGGCACAGAATCTTATGTAAACCATGTTTGGGAAAATTCTAAAGGATTATTCAAGAAGTTTCTAGAGGAAATAGAATATGGGTTAGATACAATGTATCCTACATAATCCATGCGAATTGAAGTTGAAAAATGGAAGAATTGAGTGGGAAAAGGAAATCCAAGACTTCTATTTAAGAAGTCATAGACCAAGAAGCAAAGAGCTGCTAATACTATTGTTGTTGAAGTGCCAAATCTGTGAAGTGGTTGAAAGGGTGTCAAGAAGGAGACATCTAGGAGAAGGAAGAGCATAGAGGCTCTGCTTCTACAAGTGGTCATTAAGAGATGATTGAATTGGTACATTGAGTATGGAGACTCAAGGAGACAAAGCTCGAAAGAAGAGCCAAGCTGTTAAGAGTTGCAGAGATTGAAGGGCAAGCAAGGGTATGAGCTAAGAAGTGATATAAGATCTGCAAGATAAAGTTGTATGTTGTAATCAGGTCAAAATTTTCTAATACTCTCTAGAAATTGTATTAGATCTGAAAATCCTATGGACTTAGGTTGGCCTAACAGCCATTTGTAATCCTTTAACAGGGTGGCATTCCAAGTGAATGTTCTAAAGTCCTCTAACCAAGCCCACTTTTAATAGGGTGGTTAAATCCTTTAACAAGGTCACATTTAAAAGTGTGTTGTAAGCCTTTGACAAGGCAAGCCTTTTACAGGGCATCACTTCAAAAGGGTGAGAATTAAGTAGCATGTTACTGGTGGTTTTTCCCAAATTGGGTTTCCATGTAAATCATTATGTCATGTGTTGATTTCTTATGTCTTATGCGTACATGTTGATTTACAGTAACTTGCTAATTAGATAAGTTAAAGCTTGGATGAATAAATAATTGAATTGGTTCACTACACATGAAGAAAAGTTTGAATAGGACATTTGGACCTTGAATAATTGATTCACCCCCCCCCCCCCCCCCCCCCCCCCCCCCCCCCAACCCTCTCAATTATTCTAAAGCAATTCTAAAATTTTGTGGAACATGTTTCATTGTGGAGAAGAAGGCCATAAAGCATATGAATATCCTCAATTCCAAGGAATGACATATAGGAGAGATAAAACCATGAAAGAGTTGCACATGTAGATGAAGATGCCAAGTCCTCACATTTTGAAGATGCTAAAAGAGGAGAAGTCCTAGTTAATAGAAGAGTCTTGTTAAGTGATGAGAATGAACCTAAACAAAGGAGGATCTTGTTTAATAGTAGGTGCAAGTGTGCGAATACATGTTGTGATGCAATTAGCGATAGTGGGAGTGCTAGAAATTTTTGCCAGAGAAGATGGTCACAAAGTGAAAGCTCAAAAGAGAGAGAGAAAACTGTGTCCATTCCAAATTGCTTGGGTGCAATATGATTAGAAGGTCATGGTTAATGAACAATTCCCAGTAAAGTTCAAGATTGTGAGGTACCATGATGAGGTACTATATGACATCATGCCCATTATGCATGTCATATGCTACTAGGAAAACTGTGATAGTTTAACAAGCACGCTATACATGATGGTCATACAAATACCTACTCTCTAACAAAGGATAGAGTGAGACATAAAATAAAGCCATTAAAGAATGTAGAAGAAAATGTATGTACTAATGCCATAATATGTTTAGTTGATGGAAGAAATTTCCTAGAGAATATGTGGTAGGAGCATTTGTATTTTTCTTTAATTCCAAAATTTGGTAAAGAAGAAGTAGAAGATGTACTTGCAGAAGTTATATATTTGATGAATGAGTTTCATGATATTGTATCTGATAATGTTCATAATGGATTAATACTTGTAAAAAAGGTTAGTCATTGGATGAACTTGATTCCAAGAGCCCAGTTTCCAAATAAGGAAACAAACAAAATGACACTAGAAAAAATTGAGGAGTTGAACATGCCAATATAAGAGTTATTATAGGAGGGATTGAATTGAGAAAGTTTGAGGCAGTGTGATGTACCAATAGTACTAAAGCATCAAATAAGAATAGAGAATGGAGGATGCATACAGATTCTTGAGCCACTAACAAAATCACAATCAAGTACAAATTTTCTTTGTCCAGGATGAATGATATTATGAACAATTTGAATGGATTTTTGTATTTCACAAAGATAGATTTAAAGAGTGAATATCACCAAATCTAGATCAGAGAAAGAGATGAATGGAAGACTATATTCAAGATAAATGAAGGGTTGTATGAGTAGTTAGTCACGCCTTTTGGACTAACCAACTCACTAAGCACCTTCATGCAACTCATGAACAAGGTACTGAAAGAATTAGTGGGAAAGTTTGTTATTATTTACTTAAATGATATTTTGATCTCTAGTAAGACATTGGAGGAGCATATAATGCATATTTTTGGGGTGTTTGAGAAGTTAAGGGAAGATAAATTGTTGACTAATTTGAAGACATGATATTTTGTGGATGAATTAGTAAATATGGGATTTGTAGTTTCAAAAAAAGGTCTTAAAATGGACCAAAGAAGGTGAAGGCTATCCTTGAATGCTTGACTCTAAGAAGTGTAACTGAGGTAAGATGTTTCCATGATTTGGCTAATTTTTTCAAAAATTCTATCAGTATTTTTAGCAGTGTCTATGGACCTTTGACTAAAACTATGTGAGGGGATAGGGAAGATTTTAAGTTAACTACAAGAGAGGATAAGATTTTTGAATTGTTGAAAGAAAATATTATGAAATTTTTTTTAGCACTTTGAGATTTTAATAAGGTGTTTCAAGTAGACTATGATGCTAGTGGTAATGAAATAGGAGCTATTTTGAGCCAAGAAGATAGACAAATTTCCCACTTCAGTGAAAATTTAAATGATGATAAGAGAAAATATTTCTTTATGATCATGAATTTTTATGCTATAGTTCATGCATTGAAGAAGTGGAGTGACCAATCAAGGGAAGTTAAATTAGAGACATTTGAAATGGGTTGAGTTTTTGTAGAGTTATAAATTTGTTTTGAAACACATGAACAAAAAGTCTAATAGGGTTGTAGATGCTCTTAGCAAGAAATGGATTTTTTTGAAAGAGATCCAGATTGAGGTATTTGGGTTTAAGGAACTCAAGAGTTTATACCTAGAGGATCTTAATTTTGTTGAAGCTTGGAAAGCTTGTACAAGACTCGTTACTCTAGATACAACCAAGTGATTGGATTTCAACATCCAGGATGGTACGCTATTCATATGAAGTCAAATATGCATTTCAAGGGGTTCTACATGGGAGTTTTCATCAAGGGGAAGCATAGCTCGAGTTAGTGAGAATCATTACTGACCATAATTGTCATGATAAAACTATTGCTCAAGTTAGTGAGAATCATTACTAACCATAAATATAGCAAAATGTCAAGAAGTATATATAGAGTTATAGAGTATACTAGATGAAAAAAGGAAAGAACCATAATATAGGGTTATTCTAGCCATTACTTGGACTAGAGAAGCTGTGGGAGGATATCAATATGGACTTTGTTCTTGGTTTACCAAGGACTCAATGAGGGCATGATTTAATTTTTTGGGTGGTTGAGAGGTTTTTAATTAAGATGACACATGTCATTCCCTAAAAGAAGGCTAATCATGTTGTTAATGTGGAAAAATTGTTTTCCAAATAAGTGGTGAGACTACATGGTCTACCAAAGACCATAGTTTTAGATCAAGACCCCAAATTTTTTTGGTTCTTTTGGTGCACATTGTGGAAGAAGTTAAAGATAAGTTTGAAGTTCATCTCATCACATCATCCACATACTGATGGATGGACATAGTTCATGAATAGGAGTGTGGAAATTCATTGAGATGTTTGGTTGGAGATAAGTCAAAGGGATGAGATCTGATTTTACCACAAGAAATTTTTTCATATAATAATTTTATCAATAGGAGCACTGGTAAATCACCATCCCAGATAGTGTAAGGAAGTGGTCCCATAAATGCTTCTACATTGAGGAAGTTGAAAAAAAGGGAGATAAGTAGTACTGAAGCTGAGAATTTTACATAACACTTGAAGAACATTGATGAGGAGGTAAGGAAACAAATCACTAAAATTAATACACATACAAGGCTAAGGTAGATGGGAAAATAAGACATAAGTAACTTTAGGTTGGAGATGAAGTCATGGTTTCTTAGAGAAAAGTGTGGTTTTTGGTAGGAACATATAATAAGTTCAAGATGAAGAAGCTTGGACCATGTCGAATATTGAAGACAGATGAATCAACAAATGCCTATGAAGAAGAGTTTCCCAATGAATTGAATATTTCACCACTATCTAATAATTCATGTCTAACAAATTATCATGATAGAGGTGTTGAAGATGAGGTCACATGAGCATAATAGAGTATTCTGACAACTACTTTAGCTTCAAAGGAGATTGAGGATATACTGGACCATTGTGTTGGTAGAAGCACAGAAAATTATATATTTGAAGAATATCTGGTGAAATGGAAATGAAGACCTATTAGAAGATTCATCATGGACAATAGGAGAGGAGGTTAACCATCTTTTTTTTTTCCCTCTAAACACTTAAGACTTGACATGGTCACTTGTCAAATTACCCCAGCTGTCTGATGCAGGAACATCCTAGGTGTAGGGGCAATCTTGCATCACCCAAAAAAATTTTTATTTCTATCTTTTCAATGAGAGTTATCCTAGTGCAAATTTTTTATTTATGGAAGCTTATTATATTTAATAATTTGGTCACAAAAACTTAGAATATTTCAATCTCGTAGGTGCAAATTCATCTTAGATAGATCAACTTGCTAGTTGAGTTTCATTGCAATATCATATGTATTGGTGAAGTTATTGAGGATTTTTGGTATAAAACTTTGAGCTCAATTTTGAAGGATTTAGAGGCTCCGAAAAAGGTTCAAACCTCAACTGACTGGGGCTTGCACGAGTCAAGCCTTGTAGATCAAGAGTTACCATTTCTAAAAATGGTTATAATATCCAAGTCTACAGTTAGAAAGTTATGGCCTCTAGATGTTTAGCTACCTAAATATATAATTTGTAATTGTATTGAGATGATTCTATGTAATAAATTATGAAAATAATATAATTTTAGGATTGGTTAGCCTCAAGGGTTAGGGCTAAATATCTAGAACTTTTCTTGGTAGTGGAAAACTATCTATACAAGGAAGGCCCATAGGGTTGTCTAGGGTAGTTCTAGGTAGTTATTTGTAGCTCTATCTTGTAGAATATTGTAAGGAAAATGCCCATGTGACTTTGCATATTGTGTTTCTAAAATGTGCAATTCCATACTTTTGGAGATAATCAAAAGCGCACTTTTTGTTCTTGCAAATTGTTGTTGTTTCTCTATTTATACTATGTATTTGTGGTATTAAGGGGAGCACCCTTCATCAATTCTATTTGTGCAGTTATTCATATAGCAAAATCAGTCAATAAGACTTGGTATGCAGAATATGAACTATTAAGGAGGAAGTTTTTAGATTCCATTAGGTATGTGGATTAAGGAACTTTTGGCACTAGAATTTTGAATTGTACATAAGTAACACACCTTTTCCATTGATGTCAAAGGGGGAGTGTTAGATTGTGAACAATGTAAGTTTATACAAAGAAGGAGAAAGAAGGATATAGTTAAGGATTAATATGATTAAGTTATATATGAGGAAGAACTAAATTTTGTATGGCCACATTTTTGCCAACTTTTGAAAATTTTGAAGTTTTTGAACACTTAACCCATTTTTCACGAAGTGTTGCCATCAATGCCCAAGGGCAAGAATGTTAAAAAGTTGGCTAGGTAAGTAATAAACTATTTAAATTAATGAAAACAAGTTATACATGGTTAAGGCTGCTCATGATGAAGTTACAGTTTGGTTATATTAGTATAAAGAAATTGACTAAGTATGATAGAAGAAAATAAGAAATAGTTAGATTATTTTGTGGGTACCATCCCCGCCGAGGTTTTCTCTTGGCTAGCGTTTCCCTTGTTAACAAAATATGGTGTTATGAGTTTTTGTGTGGGATGTTTTATATCACTTTTCAGTTTACTAGCTTATGCATGTTTATGGTTTATTTCTGATATCTATAATTGGTCAAATAGTGTTGGAATACTAATTCACACTCCCTCTCAATATTCTCTATTTCTAACAATATGTCTATTTTGTTCTTTCCAAGTATGCATAATGAAGGTTGAAGGGCCCACTTACAAAATACTAGAGAAAAGGGACTTATTTAGTACTAGTCTATAACTTTGTAATATTTCTTTGTTTTTTGTTGGGAATGTAATATGTTGATTTTTTTGCAAAGAAAGGACCAAACACTTTGTGCAAGATCATAATGTAATAGTAGACAATCAATGGTTTCCTCATGGTTCTTTTAAAAGGGAAATCCGAAAGGAGCAATATAGCCTATCTTATTCAAACTTTTTTCTCTAAGGGCATGGTCAAAAACCATTATCTAAGAAAAAGAACCTACTTTCAAGAGGACTTGCCTACTCCAAAAAAATATTAAGACACCAACCTTGATCTTTGAATTCTACTTCTAAAAGTTTGTATGGACTATTTTGCTAGTATAGCTTCATTTTTTCGACACCAAATGAGACAATCCAATCTATCTGAAAAAATAACCCTCCTCTCCCTCAGGACAACCCTCAACCAATCTTTTAAGCCTCATGGCACATTTAATTTGATATAATCTTTTCAAACAAGGTTTAAATTTCTTTTACGGTGAAGAGGGTGTACAAATTTTGGTCATTGTTCATTTCTTTTAGTCAAGTATTTATTGTTTATCTTATTTTTTAGTTAGCCTAATATCATACATTATAGAGAGAAGTCTATGTTTTTAAAGGGTGCATTTTTTATAGGCTTCGAAACATTATGTTGTTCTTTTAAATTATATGACCTCATGTAATATTTTAAATTTTAAATTTTAGAACTCTAATTATCTTTTATTTGATGTCATTTGACACATTTTGTCATTTTTCTTGGCCATTTTCTCACTTTTTGGAATAACATGCAATTTGTTTGTGGCTATCTCTCTTGGATGTTTTGATGACTTGTTCATATTTTAGTGTACACCATATGTTGTTGTAAGGACACACACACACACACACACACACACACACACACACACACACACACACACACACACACACACACACACACACACACACACACACACACACACACACACACAAACAAAAATAGGTTTTCTTATCATAATGGAGCCCACCTAATGTGTAGGAATTTTTTGCATAGTGATCATGTATGATATGTATTACATATATTCTAAGTATTTCAATATTTTAATTTTCCTCTAGTGGAATAGGTTTCAATATTTAGTTAAATGTTTACTTGTGCATATTTGTAGCAAATACCTATGCAAGGGCCAAAAGGCAACTGATTATACAAATTTTTAATATTTTGTTTGACAGAGGGTTTAGACCTTTGAGACAACCCATCGAGGCATAAAGCCTGCAAGCTACTAACTAGCAAAGGCCACCACATAAATGATTTAGGAACTCGATACAGGCCCACTCATGCCTAAAACCTCTTCGGCTTAGAGCCAAGGATTGAGGGGTATCCACGCTATCAAAATCACCCAGGGCATGATCACAACCTCATCCCTTATGATGTCGGAGCCTTGCACTCAACAAGACTTGATTCCTGGTAGGCTCTTTGTGAGCCATTCAACTTCACTAGTAGACCAAGGGCCCATTGATTGAATTTTTAATATTTCTAAATAAATTAAAATTCAAAAAATTATTGTAATGTAAATTTTAAATAAATAAATAAAAATAAATTATCTAATCAAGTGCACATTGGCCCCTACATAGACATTGTTAAATTTATGTAGTTTCTTATAGACAAAGATGTTTGGTGCTCAATCAATTACAATTTTCATAATTTGAATTCTACTCATGTAATTAATATTAATGGTTTTATTCTAATATTTCCAACTCATTTTTTGCATATTTAATTCTTATAATGACCAAGCCTTTCCTTCATCTCATAGAATTTGATTGTTCAAATTTTATACAAAAAATTTGAATAGGTTTTGGTGCTTAATCTTTGAATTTTTATTTACTTTATTGTAATTTATATTTCTTTTATTATATATTGTTTCTTTTGATTATAATTTAAAAGTAACTTATTTAAGTAATCAAATATCTTAAATGATTTTTTTTCTAACCAACCTCATTGTTACTCCTCGTTAATAGTTTCCATACTTTTTAATTGATAAAATTATTATAAGATAATTAGAATACTCAAATTCCAAATATTTTTTTTAATTTTATAAAATAAAATAGATTTTATTATCGTGAATTGTAATTATTTGTAATTATTAACATGCAAGTTTCATGGTGTGAATTTGGCATGGTGACACCGATGAAAACTAACAATTTTTTGACCTTCCAAAGGCCTTTTGATAAATCTGTGAGGAGGCCTCTATGAATAATTTAAAATCAAGAAATTATTTTTTGAACCAAAATTATAACCATTTAACATGAACCATTCTCAATCACTGCTAATTTATCTTTTCTGAGGATATCGTGCTTCAAAAAAATCTGTTATAAAATGGGGAAAATGAATTAGATCATGTAAGCAATTATCCAAGCAATATATTGATGCATTTGAAGCCAAAATTATATATTGTTAAATGATATATGGAAAATCCTATGTTTTTTTTGTAATCCACTACTTGTGTATGTAAAACCTTCTCACTCATAGAAAATGATAATAGATATTGAATGATGAAGGGTGCTCCCCTTAATACCATGATAAATAACATAAACAAAGCACAACACAACTTGAGAGAACAAAATATGGGCTTCTTATTATCATTGCAAATGCAAAATTATAGATTTACAATAAGAAAATCCACATAGGTACCTTCCTTACAACAATCTACAAGACATAGCTATGACTATCACCCAAAACTGCCCTAGACAACCTAGGGGCCTTTCTTATATAGAAAAACAAGCCCTAACTCTTGAGGCTGACCAACTTCATATTATGTCATTTCATTATACTTTATTACATAAGATTGACTCAAGACAATTCACAACTTACATTTTTCAGATAGGTCAACTTTTGGAGACCATAACTAGAAAATTATTGACACGATGGGCTATTATAAGCCCATTCTAAAATCCTCAACTAGAAATCTACATCAATTGTTTGTACAAGTATCCATCAATTAACATTTTACCTCATTTCGGAGTCATTTAGGTCCTCATTTTTGGACTTGATGTTTTGATAGCCAAAATTCATAACAAAAATCTGCACTAATTGCAACTATACATATGACATGACAATAAAACTCACCTGACAGACAGATATGTCAAAGATGAACCTCCACATATGAGATTAGAAAAATCGGAGCACATAATATCAACTTACTAAAATTAGTGAGCTCTCACAAATAAAAACTTTGTACAAAATAACCATTATTAAAAAAATATAAAAATTGGAAAACTGGACATATAAATAGTTTTGGGTGATGTAAGATTGTCCTTATAGCCAGGATGCTCCTCCATTAGACACCCAGGGTAATTTGAGAAGTGACCATGTCACATCTCAGGTGGTCAGAGGAAAACCAAGATGGTCAACCTCCTCCCATGCTAGCCATGATGAATCCTCCATTTGTCTCCCTCTCCATTTGACCAGATACTCTTCATATGTTCTATTCCTTGTGCTTCTTCCATTATGACTGTCCAATATCCTCAATCTCCTATGTAGCTGAAGTAGATGCCATAATACTCCATAGTGCTTCTACAACTTCATTTCAATCACCTTCTTCATAACAATTTGTCAAATCTAAAATGTTAAACTTTGGTGAAATATCTAGTTCAACTAGAAACTCTACTCCATAGGAATTTCTAGAATCATGGCTTTTCACTATTTTTCATGGTCCAAAATTCATTTTCAGCCTATTATAAGTACACACCAGAAATCTCTCCTTCCTCAAATGAACTGTGACTTCATCTCCAATATGAAATTCCTTTTACCTCCTTTTCATATCTACTGACGAGACTAGAATATGGTCTATTTTATCATTTCATTTCAATTGAATTTACAAACTTTCTAAAAACTTTGATGTTTAAGAACATGATGTTTATGCTAATTTTAGACAAATGTGTACATAATTAATTTCTAGGACTAAAATGAATATGTTATGAAATGATATGTCATTTGATTACAAAATAGTGATAATGATGTTTTTCTTTGTTAGCTAGGTTGGGTAGTTCTCCTGCAACAATGTGACATAGGGTAAACTAATTTAGATGACATATTTTAAATTAGTCTTGATGTATGTTATTACTTTGGAGGCACTAAAATTTTGTAGATCACCTAAGTAGAATTAGCAACCCAAGAAAATGGTGGTAAATTTCATTAATGACCTTCCACATCACCAATCGTTTCATTTGTAACAACTAGTACCTATTTTTAGGAATGTGGGAGTCTTGATCCAGGTGTCATGAGCTCCTAAATTCATGTTCCATTTGATGCCAAAGTTAATACATCTCTTGTAATATTCAATGCCGTCCATTATTTCCTAGGAATTCTATTCCTAGTTTGTGCTTAAATAATTGGAAGCTTGTGTTCATGAAATAATAATTAATTAGTGGTTTTTAGTAGAAGGAATAATTTTTTTGAGTTTGAGTACTGAATGTAATCTTGTTGTTTATCAATATGTATGTTTACTATTGTTATGAATAAAAAGATCATTTCAGGCTTCCATCTTTGAGTAGTTCTACTTTACTTCTCTATGGGGGCCCACACAGGAAGTGAACTAATTAATTAGCATAGGATTTACCTTTAGTTCGTAGAACTAGAGTAGACTCTACTGTTCCTGTAATCATTGATAGCAGAATTAGTGGACTATTCTTGCAACATAGGCAGTTGAAGTAGTTCTTAGTTGTATTTTTATGCTTTGTTAAAATAGATTTGATTCTTAGCTTTAGCATAGATTCCCTGTAGCATAATCATTTGAATTTTTGTAGAATAATTCTTAAGTTGAGAAAATTTTGAAGCATATACTTTGCAGACACCATTTCAAGTTTATGTCCCTAGTTGATAAATTAACTAAGTCCAAATGAGTTGGGTTAGAAACATTCAAAATGTCTAATCCTAGATTAAGCAGTCCATTGCTATAGTATTTTGATCTCTTTCTTTGGCCAAGCATTTTTGGTGCCGTTGCCGAGGATGGTGTTAATTCAAACCAATCTTTGTAGTTTCACTTTTATTCCCTGTAGAATGGAGTTTAGTGTTAAAGAAGCATGTTATGCATATAAGAAGAGACCACCTTGGGAGATTCCTTCCTCATAGTAATAAGAAAGAACCATCCAATGATGTTCATCCTGAACTAGATGAACCCTAGAGGAGAGTAAACCCAACATTAAAAGATATAGTCAACATAAAGTTACAAAAACTTCTTAGTGCTAAACTTATCTATCATATTTTTGATAGCTAGTAGGTGTCACCTCTAGTTATTGTTCCAAAGAAGGGAGGAAAATGGAGAGTATGTGTAGACTATGGGGAGCTTAATAAAGCCACTAAAAAGGATCACTTTCCTCTACCATTTATTGATCAAGTACTGGATAAGCTAGCAGGAAGGAGATATTTTTCATTTTTAGATGGTTTCAATGGATATAATCAAATTTAGATCTCTCTAGAAGATCAAGATAAGACAACGTTCACCTATCCATGGGGAACATTTTCTTACTTTGTCTTACCATTTGATTATTTTATGCACCTGCAACTTTTCAACAAGCGGTACTTAGCATATTTTTTGACATAGCTATTGATTGTGTTGAAATCTATATGGATGATTTGACCACTTATGGTGACACATTTGAACAAGCTCATGCCAACTTAGAGAAGGTGTTAAAAAGGTGTCAAGAATAAAACCTTTCTCTTAATAGTGAGAAGGGTTATTTCATGATGAAAGGAGGAGTTGTTCTTGGCCACTACCTTTCCTCTTATGGAATTCAATTGGGCCCTGCAAAGATTTTTGTAATTACCAATCTACCAATGCCAACCAAGAAAATAGATGTCAGAAGCTTTCTTGGACATGCTAGTTACTACAAGAGGTTCATCAAAGACTTCAGTAAGCTTGCTACCCCCTTGTACAACTTACTCAAGAAGACAACTGAATTTGAGCGAACAAAAGACTGTGAAGTAACATTCCAACAATTGAAGGACATTTTGACTACAACACCTATTCTTAGAGGACTTGATTGGAAGCTACCTTTTCACATTCATATTGATGCATCTGATAATACTTTGGAGTAGTTCTGGGGCAAAAAGAAGGTATTGTTGAGCACGCTATTTACTATATTAGTAAGAATTTGTAGGGTGTTGAGCTGAATTATACTGTCACTGAAAAAAATTGCTTGCTGTTGTGTATGCACTTAAAAAATTTTTGCATTAAAATCACAAGCTATGAGGTTTTTGTCTACATTGATCACTCTACTATTAAATATTTGATGAACAAACTTGGTATTTCTGGTAGATTAGCACATTGGCTACTCCTCATGCATGAGTTTAATGTGAAGATAATAGATAAACCAGGCCAAGCCAATATAGTAGCAGATTTTTTGTCATGACTTCAAGCACTTGATGATCCTATAGCCATAGATGATAGCTTCCCCAATGAGCATCTATTTTCAATAGAAAGTTATAACCCATGGTTCACATATATAGAAAATTACCTTGCTACAGGAAGAACACCACCACACTTTGCAACCAAGCAGTGCTGTCTCTTGGTGGAAAAGAGTTTCAATTCCTCATGGATAGCTAGGTTGATGTTCTACACTAGACCATATCAAGTAACTCGTCGATTTGTAAGGGAAGATGAAACCTATGACATCCTATAGACATATCATGATGAACAATGTGGGGGTTATTTTGTAGCAAAAAGAACAACCTACAAGATTTTAACAACTGGATACTACTAGCCTACTCTCCATAAAGATGTAGAAAAGTATACAAGGTGATGTAATCCATGCCAATGCATGGGAAGGCCCACTAAATATGATGAAATTCCTCTACAACCATAGGTGGTGGTCACACCTTTTGACAAGTGGGGTATTGACTTTGTCAGTACAATAGAACCCTCTTCTCATGACAAATCATACATCTTAGTATGTAATGATTATACAACTAAATGGGTTGAGGCACAAGCTATGACACATGCTAGAGATCACTTTTCTATATGAATGCATATTCACCAAATTTGGAGTACCTAGAGAAATTGTCATAGATCAAGGAGCTCAATTCACATCCAACCTAATTGTAGAACTCATGAAGAAGTATATGATCCATCATGGTACATCTTCCCCATACCATCCTCAAGCTAATGGTCAGGTAGAAATCACAAACATAGAGATAGAAGCAATCCTCACCAAGATAGTTGCTATTCACAAATAGGACTGGGTTACCCAGCTTCCTGAAGCAATTTGGGGTTACAAGACTACATGGACGAGCACCACTAGATTTACCCCATTTGAATTACTTTATGGTAAATCTACTTCCATGCCTATAAATTTGAGCAGAAGACTTTAAAAACTACTTTGGAATTGGATATTGATCTTTCAAAGGCTCAAGAAGATAGGTTACTGTAGCTAAATGCCCTTGATGAATACCACAAATTTTCCCTACATTATACTGAGATAATTCAATAATAGTGAAAGAAACGGTATGATAAGTTTATCTGTGACAAGAAGTTTTCTATTGGAGACTAGGCCCTACTTTATGATTCCTGTTATCAAAAAACTCCAAGAAAATTCCAAACGCATTGGCTTGGACCATATGAAATCATTTTTTGTGTTTGAGAATGATGCAGTGCATCTCTCTACCATTGATTCTATTTTCTTTAAACTACTTTTTAATGGGCACTATTTAAAACTCTACCCTAAGCCATCTAGTCGTGAAGAGTTCCTGCAGTAACTCCAGCCATCTATTGATCCTACAATTCCTACATCAATTGCAGATGAGTTTCATGCTCATTTGCTGTCCTCTCTCTAAGAGCATTTCAGCCATCATAATAAACTACTTTCTTAGTGAAAGTATTTTCTCCCTAATAATTCCACCTCACTCCACTTTTTCTCATCTTCCAGCTCACCTCATCCTTCATCAACTTGCATGACAGTATCCTCTGACAACATGAATTACAAGGTTCATACACATACTCAAGTTAAAAAATTTTCTTAATGTGTTGTTCTATTTTTAGTTACCTTTTTCACTAGCAATTGTAGGAGTTATTGCCTAATTTAGTTGGGGGGAAGGGTATTATATTTCATTCATTATTTTTTTGTGATCATTGAATGTTCATGCTATTCTTTATATGCTGCCACATGATTAAAAAAATGATGTTATGTGACAGTTACCTTTATGTTGCACATTTTTGCAAACTGGTAAGTACGAGTTCCAACTAAGGTACTTAATGTAGAATTAAGTGATCTTAAATGCTAAAAACATCAGTTTCTTAAAACAAGTACTATCACTTGTCTTCTTGTCTTGTTCCAAGTTTTTCCATTTTTGAAATTACTCTTGTAATCACTCTGGAGGAATAATGGGGGGTTGTTGAAAAGAAGAGAACCAGTTGACCATACAACATTGTTGGGAGATCTAGTTTGCCTACCTATATTTCAACCTAGGGTGTGGATGAATTACATGTTCAATCTATCTACGTGGGATGAGGAGCTTATCTTAGAATTTTCATAGATGCCGAAGGATGGTTTTTCCACAGTCAGAGGAATAGGGTTCTGTTTTCACCCAAAATTTTAGTTGAGATAATGGAATTGCTTCTGGTAGGAGAGGAGTTTTCAAACACATTGGACCCAGTGTTGGCCATAGCCCAATTTGTAGTGCACATAGACCCACAACTTTAGATAGACTGGAAACAAGGTACAATCCTCACATCTTTACAAGAACTGTTTAACCAATGTGCTATCTATATTGTGAGATATTTTACTTATGAGGGGAGACATTCATATTTTCATGCCACACATTTCAAAATTTTGAGTTGCCTAAGACATGATGACTACCCTATGAATGTTCCTCATTTTATGTATCACATTTTGTAAAAAAGAGTTGTTGTAGTGCAAAAAGTAACCTTGAAAGATGTTTCACACCACTGTTTTATTAAGCTCACCATAAAAAAATCCCTCGGGGAACAACTTGAGATATCTTGGGATGATTTTATTTCAAATAATGTGCAAAAACTGTTAGGCAACTTGCAAAGAAAATTGAAGATGAAAGAGAACCTTAGGAAAATCCTATAAACTCAACACCAGGCTCTTCCTTGTCTAGACCAAGGATCACAGAGAACCCCAATTTCCACTCCTATAGCTTCTACCTTCGAGTTAGGTCCAACATATGATAAGGGTAAAAGTAAAATTAAAATTTTCCTAAAAATTGGCTCTCCTACAGTTCCTAGGGTTTATAAGAAAAACAAAAGGAATGTGCAAGATGTTAGATTGTGGTGACTGATCAGGAAAGTACTGTACATACTTCATAAATAAATTTTTTTTGGGCAGTAGCCGACATATTATGGCCGACATATGGCCGACATGTTATAACCCTAAAGCAGTTTAATACTTGTATAAAAGGGCTTAGGGTTGGGTATTTTTCATCATGTTGTGATACAAAATTGGTTCTTGCGGCGGTATTGAGCTGTAAGGGATTACAGATTGTAATCAGGTTGTAATCACTGGATTGTAATAAGATCGAACTTGCTGTTTGGTGGACGTAGCCCAGGGATTGGGTGAACCACGTTAAATCTTGGTGCCTTGTGTTCATCTCTGTGTGTTCTATTATTTTCTGTTATTGGTTATATTTGCATGTAGTTTTTATTTCTGTCTGTGGTTTATCCTAACAAGTGGTATCAGAGCAAGGTTGTCTTTCAATTATCCTCTGCAGGAAAGTCTCACGGTTAAGTGGGAGTCTCACAGTTAAGTGGGAGCGATGGCAGATGAGGGTAAGTTGAGGGTTGACAGGTTTAATGGGTAGAACTTCCAGTTATGGAAGATGCAAATGGAAGACTATTTATATCAGAAGGATTTATGGAAGCCGTTGGAAGGAAAAGCCAAGACTCAGGGAACTATGTCAGAGGCTGGATGGGATCTTTTGGACAGAAAGGCACTCAGAAGCATTCGGTTATGCTTGGCACCATCGGTGGCATTTAATATTACAAAAGCAAAGATGACAAAAGATTTGATGAAAACCCTATCGACACTGTATGAAAAGCCCTCCGCTTCAAATAAGGTATTTCTCATGAAGTGTTTATTTAATATGAAAATGGTAGAAGGTGGATCTGTTGCAGATCATTTAAATGAGTTTAATACTATTACTAGTCAATTATCTTTTGTGGGTATCAATTTTGATGAAGAAATTAGGGCTCTCTTGATTTTGTGTTCTTTGCCTGAAAGCTGGAATGGCTTGGTAATGGCGGTGAGTAATTCTGTTCCTGGATCTAGTACCCTAAAATATGATGATGTGATCGGTGTTATTTTAAGTGAGGAAACTCGTAGAAAATCCTCAGGTGGATCTACATCAGGAAGTTCTTTAAATGCACAAAGCAGGGGCAGAACGACTGAAAGAGGAAGTAACTCTGGAAATTGTGCAAAATCAAGAGGAAAGTCAAAGGGGAGGAGGTCTCAATCGAGAGGACCAAATGATTTCTGGTACTGTGGGAAACTAGGGCACAAAAAGAAAGATTGCTAGAATCGAAAGAAAAATGGAGATAAATCAGATGGAGACAAGGAGGCAAATGTGGTAAGTAAAAAATCCGAAGAGGATGCTTTGCTTCTGTCTTTAGAGAGTGTTGACGATTCATGGGTTTTAGATTCTGGTGCTTCATTTCATGCTACACCTCATAGAGGTTATTTCATTGATTATGTCCAAGGGGATTTTGGGCTTGTTTATTTGGGGGATAATGAACCCTGTCAAATTGTTGGAAAGGGAAAAATTAAGATTAAGTTGCAGAATGGGAATCATTGGCTACTACATGAGGTAAGACATGTTCCAAAACTAAGTAGAAATTTAATTTCAGCAGGGCAACTCGGTGATGAGGGTTGTGTAGTTACTTTTAATGATAAAAATTGAAAGGTTTCAAAAGGTTCCCTTGTAGTAGAAAAAGATGTGAAAGTAGGCACCTTATATCTTTGTACAGGTCATATTGTTCCTTCTACTTTGATTGTTTCAGAGAAAAATGAATATTCAGGAACAATTACTGCAGTTGAGCAGGGAGAACAAGTAGTTGCTATAGATTCTGATACAGCATTGTGGCACAATAGACTTGGGCACATGAGTGAGAAAGGTATGAAAGTACTTCATTCAAAGAAAGTTTTACCAGGTCTGAAATGTGTGAATATGGATTTCTGTGAAAGTTGTGTGTATGGAAAACAAAAGAGAGTGAGTTTTGTAAAGACAGGGAAGGAAAACAAAAAGGAGAAATTAGAGCTTGTACATACAGATGTATGGGGACCGGCTCAGGTATCTTCCCTTGGTGGCTCTCATTATTATGTTACATTTATTGATGATGCAACTAGAAAAGTATGGGTTTATTTCCTTAGACAGAAATCTGATGTATTTCAAACTTTTAAGAAATGGAAATGCTTGGTTGAAAATGAGACTGGTAAGAAATTAAAATGTCTCAGATCTGATAATGGTGGTGAGTATTGCAGTCATGAATTTGAAGATTATTGCTCCACTAATGGTATTTGTAGACAAAAAATTGTTCCAAGGACTCCACAGGAAAATGGAGTGGCTAAACGCATGAATAGGACTATAATGGAGCGCACAAGGAGCATGAGGTTGCATGCTGGGTTGCCCTTACACATGTGGGTGGAGGCTGTCAATAATGCAGTATATTTGATTAATAGAGGTCCCTCTAATCCTTTGGGCTATGGTATTCCAGAGGAAGCATGGACTGGGAAGAAGGTGAGTTATTCTTTTCTCAAGACCTTCGGTTGTGAAGCTTTTGCTCATATAGACTTTGAAAATAGAACCAAGCTAGAAGCTAAATCAAAGAAATGTGTCTTTGTTGGATATGGCATTAATGAATTTGGTTATAGGCTTTGGGATTTTGAAAACCATAAAATTATAAGAAGTCGGGATGTCATATTCAATGAAAAAGTGTTGTACAAAGATCTGTTGCAGCAACATGAGAAGAAAGAAGATGATTATGTAGTGCTGGATGATACTCCAAAAGATGATGTTCCAGCCATTCCTCATGATGTGCAACAACTGCAACAATAAATACCACACACACCAGTGAATGTTAGATGGTCAACAAGGCAAATTAGACCTCCACAAAGGTTTTCTCCCTCTTTGTATTCTATTGTACTTACTGATGCTGGTGAACCTGAAAGTTATGATGAAGCTGTGCAGGTGGATACTAAGATTCAGTGGGAGTTTGCAATGAAAAATTAAATGGACTCTTTGCTAAAAAATAAGACATGGGATTTGTGCAAGTTGCTTGCAGGTAAAAAGGCTTTACAGAATAAATGGGTTTATAGGTTGAAAGAAGAGGAAGGAGGTAAGAAAAGATTTAAGGCCAGGTTAGTTGTAAAAGGATTTGCATAGAAAAAGGGAATTGATTTTGATGAGATATTTTCTCCTGTTGTTAAAATGACTTCTATTCGTACTGTTTTAAGTCTTGTGGCTACTAAAGATTTGCATTTAGAGCAGATGGATGTTAAAACAACCTTTCTCCATGGTGATTTGGATGAAGAAATATATATGGCTCAGCCACAGGGTTTTGAGGTCAAAGGTAAGGAGAACTTAGTGTGCAAATTGAAGAAAAGTTTATATGGCTTGAAGCAAGCACCTCGGCAGTGGTATCTGAAATTTGACAGTTTTATGCATAAGCATGGATATAATAGATGTCATTCAGATTACTGTGTTTATTTTAAGACATTGGATGATGATAGCTACATTATTTTATGTTTATATGTTGATGATATGCTTGTAGCTGGGTCTAACATGGATCATATTAAGGGGCTAAAATGCCAATTAGCACATGCATTTGCTATGAAGGATTTGGGGGCAGCAAAAAAAATCCTTGGTATGAAGATTTGCAGAGATAGGAAGAATAGAACATTGACGCTATCTCAAGCTGATTATGTTGAGAAGGTGTTGCAACGTTTCTCTATGGAGAATGCTAAAGCTGTCAGCACACCTTTACCTGGTCATTTGAAATTGACTAAGGAGATGTGTCCCAAGACACAGGAAGAGGAGGACAAGATGTCCAAGGTACCCTATGCTTCAGTTGTAGGAAGTTTGATGTATGCTATGGTATGCACTAGGCTAGATATTGCACATGCAGTGGGAGTCGTTAGCAGGTATATGAGTCATCCAGGATTTGAGCATTGGAATGCTATCAAGTGGATTCTTAGATATTTGAAAGGAACATCCAATAAGTGTTTACACTTTGGGGGATCTACTACTGATTTACAGGGCTATGTAGACTCATATTTGGCTGGAGATATTGATACCAGGCGGAGTACTACAGGTTATGTCTTTACTGTTGGTGGGGCAGCCGTGAGCTGGGTTTCTAGGTTACAGAAAATTAATGCTCTCTCCACTACAGAGGCAGAGTATGTTGCTGCTACAGAGGTAGCCAAAGAGATGATATGGCTTCAGTTCTTCTTGGAAGAATTGGGACATCCTCAGAAGGATAATTATTTGTTCACAGATAGTCAGAGTGCCATTCATCTTGCTAAGAATTCAGCTTTGCATTCTAAGACCAAACACATACAGTTGCGGTACCATTTCATTCGGTCAATTTTGGAGGATGGACAGTTAAAGCTAGAGAAGATACATACCAATGACAATCCAGCAGATATGTTGAAAAAGGTTGTAACAAGGGAGAAGCTGAACTCCTCTTCAGCTTCGGTTGGTCTTTTAGACTGAACATGAATAAAAGAACAGTAGAGTCCAGGATGGTTTGATCCAGTGGGAGCCCCATATGGTAGTGGTATTGCTACAGGATCACTCTCCAAGTGGGAGATTGTTGTTTAGTGTGGAGCCTGATCAGTCCCCAAGTGGGAGATTGTTAGATTGTGGTGACTGATCAGGAAAGTACTGTACATACTTCAAATTTTTTTTTGGGCAGTAGCTGACATATTATGGCCGACATATGGCCAACATGTTATAACCCTAAAGCGGTTTAATACTTGTATAAAAGGGCTTAGGGTTGGGTATTTTTCATCATGTTGTGATACAAAATTGGTTCTTGCGGCGGTATTGAGCTGTAAGGGATTACAGATTGTAATCAGGTTGTAATCACTGGATTGTAATAAGATCGGACTTGCTGTTTGGTGGACATAGCCCAGGGATTGGGTGAACCACGTTAAATCTTGGTGCCTTGTGTTCATCTCTGTGTGTTCTATTATTTTTTGTTATTGGTTATATTTGCATTATTTTTTATTTTTGTCTGTGGTTTATCCTAACACAAGAAACATCTCTAAAACTTCCTACAACTTCAAAGGCAGTAGAAGTACCCCGCAGGCATAGAATTTGAAGGAGCCAATCATCTATAAAACCCAATGAGGGTGTGTCTTTTCAATCCCCTATGTCCAAAAATGTAACTATTGAAAAAGAGAAATCCTCTTCTTCAGATAAGGATAAGATCATCATTGAAGATGGTTCAAATGAAGAAAGTGCAAAATGTGTGTCTACAGTAGCAGGATCATCCTCAGTCCAACCGCCCATCATTTCCATAGATTCAAACAATGACGACAGTTTATTTGATAGAGTTACAAACTCTCCTCCTGTTCTTCAAAGGAGAGAATTTCATGAAAAAGATATTGGAATAAATATGGAAACAATTAATACTATTGCTGAACAGATTATTTTGCAAGGACTTGATGCTTTAGCCTCTGCAGCCCAGCAAGTTGTTCCTCTTTGTTCTTCACCTGCATCACATGTTACTTACCATCCTAGTTCCACTGTTTCATTGTTAAGCATTATTTCACTGCTATCTAATTAGTTAATTCAGGAGAAGGAAGAATGGAAAATAAAGAGAGAGAGCCTTGACAAAACCATCTTCAATCAAACTCAAGAATTGATTGAAAAGGATGCAGAGATTGAATAATTAAGTGGAAAACTTACAAAAGTTACTACCATGATTTCTGAATTGATATCTTATCACTCTTCTTCTCTTGTTTATGCTCTCTTTTTGAAAGAATAATTCATCAATTATCAGACGACCTATGTAATGCAAGGTAAAAGTTTAACATTGGATACTCCTCAGGAATTCTTCCAAGATTTTCATACTACCCCTATAGGCATCAATAATTTACTCTATGAACTCTTTTTACATAATTTAGTAGTCCCTGACACCAGAGATTGGAACCCTCTACTTTATGTGGGTGATATTAAAGTCAGGGCATTGATGTCTTGGATCCAAAATGAAGTTAGCAAAGAAAATTAGGCCTGCTAGTACAAAGAATTAGAGTATGAGATTCCACTTATTCTTAGGCCTAAAGCCAAAAATATTAGGACACTGCACTATGATTGGTTGAAAGTTGCTCAATCAAAATCCAAAAACTAGATTATTTCTCCTATAAGGGAGGCAACCTATCAAGAATATAAAGCTATGGCAGAATAAGATCTTCTTGCAACAAAGTAGGGAAATCAATGGCACTGGATAGGATTGAGTGAAGACCTACAGAAGAAGGAATCTCATTCTCTGTTGAATCTTATCATGGCTACTTGGTGAGCACCCTAGTACATTAAGCTAGGGGAAGAAAGGAAAAGTGATTGGATCCCTTTAACTTTTTAGCCTCCACCGCTATTGTCCCTGTAGCTTGCCAATAAGCAAGATTTAGAGAAATTTGATATGATAGAAGAGCTCCACAAATGTAAAGGGTACATGAAGAGTAAAGGCTTTTATTGGAACTACGCTATAGGAGGTAAACAAAAAAGTGTTCCCTCAAATTTTAGGATGGTAGCGAGGGTCAAAAATTTCATGTTTCCTTGAGGACAATTCAAAGTTTTAGTTTGGGGGAATGATGAGACTAGAATATGGTCTATTTTATCATTTCATTTTCAGTTGAATTAGCAAACTTTCTAAAAACTTTGATGTTTAAGAACATGATGTTTATGATAATTTTAGACAAATGTGTGCATAATTATTTTTTAGGACTAAAATGAATATGCTATGAAATTATATGTCATTTGATTACAAAATAGTGAGAATGGTGTTCTTGTTCCTTAGCTAGGTTGGATAGTTCTCTTGTAGAAATGTGACATACGGTAACCTAATTTAGATGACATATTTTGAATTAGTCTTGATGCATGTTATTACTTTGGAGGCACTAATATTTTGTAGATTCAAAGGTGAAGTCACCTCAGCTAAGCGGAAGCGACAACCTGAGCAAACAATGGTAAATTTCACTAATGACCTTTCACATCACCAACCGTTTTGTCCATAACAACCATAACCTATTTTCAGGAAAGCAGGAAATTCAGGGGTCATGAGCTCCTAAATTCATGTTCCATTTGGTGCCAAAGTTAATACATCTCTTGTAATATTCAATGCCATCCATTGTTTTGGTAGTTGATGGAGTCTAAAATCTAGGAATTTTGTTCCTAGTTTGTGCTTAAATAACTAGAAGCCCATGTTCTATAAATAATAATTAATTAGTGGTCTTTAGTAGAAGGAAGAAGTTTTCTCAACTTTGAGTACTGAATGTAATCTTTCTATTTATCATAATGTATGTTTACTATTGTTATGAATAAAAAAATCATTTCAAGCTTCCATCTTTGAGTAGTTCTACTTCACTTCTTTGTGGGGGCCCACACAGGAAGTAAACTAATTAATTAGCATAGGATTTACCTTTAGTTTGTAGAACTAGAGTAGACTCTATTGTTCTTGTAGCCATTGATAGCATAATTAGTGGATTGTTCCTATAGCATAGGTAGTTGAAGTAGTTCTTAGCTGTATTTTTATGCTTTGTTGAAATAGATTTGATTCTTAGCTTTAGCTTAGATTTCCTGGAGCATAATCATTTGAATTTCTGTAGAATAATTCTTAAGTTGAGAAAAGTTTGAAGCATATACTTTTTAGACACCATTTCAAGTTTATCTCCCTAGTTGATAAATTAAATGAGTCCAAGTGAGTTGGGTTAGAAACACTCGGGATGTCCAATCCTAGATTAAGTAGTCCATTGCTATAGTATTTTGATCCCTTTCTTTGGCCAAGCATCTACCTCAAGCTTATACTATGTATTCATATTTGTAATGTGTTCCCTCACCTCCTCATGGATGTTCTTCAAATGTTTAGCAAAATCTTCTACTTCAACACTACTTATCTTTCCTTTATCCAATTGCCTCCACTAGTACATTATAGGTCAAATTTTGACCTAAATTTTTGACCAACTCCTCAAGAGAGTTGTTCAATAAATTTTTAAAAAAGTTTTTATGTCCGAGTTGGTCAAAATTTTGACCAACTTGGGCTATACATAATCAAAAATTAGAGATCATGAAGTTCATTCATCCCAAGGTCATTTCATGACATTTGTTTATCGCTCATCATTATGGAAATGAAAGGCATTTTTATAGGCAGAGAGGTTCAATAAGAGTTTCAACCAGTCTTTAAATGGTGAAATGGTGAACACAATGCCTTTATAATGAATATAGATATTTGACTAGTTTATAGGTGCCAAGGCACTAGATGATGCAGACTATGAATTGTTAACTGTTTATCATCTTTTCTGCTGTCATATTGTACTAGTTTCTTGGTATGGAGTTAATTTTTTTCTTGCAATTAGTTGAATTGGGAAATGTATTATTTTATGTATTTCTTGGTATGGATTTTTCTCTTTTGATTTTCTATCAATAAAAGACTTGGGTATTATATAAGTATGTTTCTTCATGGCTAATTTATTCCTTCTCTAAGGTTTCTATGAGGTGTTGTATTTGTTGAAGAGCTATGATTTTATTGTGCTATGAAGAGTCATCTATATTAGTCATGACTTCAAAACCCCTTGTTAAGACATGATATAGGTACTTGGGATAATTCTAGTATTGAATGAAGATTTTTTACAGCTTCTATAGATCAATAAATAGTTGAATTTGTAATTCTTTCCATCATGTAGGTGAGAGGTATGGCTTTTATATTTTGTGCATGGATTTGGATGCCTGTGACTCTAGAAACTAAGATCTATATTAAAAAATCCAACCATAATACTATTTCTTGTGCAAGATACAAAGAGTGTACAAGATATAGATATACCCATATCGATAATGTGATTGTTGATGCTGGAAGGTATGTGCTTCCTTTCCATTATTACAATATTGATTGCTATCTTGACAATGATTTAAGTAAATGCTATTTTACTTCACAGTGTCTATATCATTGAATATGGTTATAATTATTAAATAATTCCCCCTGTTTTAATGTGAATTACTATAAAATCACTCTTAAATAATTCCTTTATAATACGAGGACTTGTGTATATCATATATGGTGTGAAATATAGAGCCAATTCCTCATATTCTAGCACATGTGGTCAGATTGTTGAGCCTTCTGCATTGGTTGGTTGAACAAAAATGTTAAAAAAATATGGAATGTATACTATCCACAATAAGTTGCCAAGAATTAAATTGTAAACTAAGGCAATAGTGAACAATAGAGTGTGTGACATATTGCAAATGGTTCAATGCCTATTTAGTCACTAAACTCACAGTCACTTAAATCTTTATTATGGGAAACATTTTGAATTCTAGTTATGACTCTTTAACTCCCTAAAATGTAATAGATGAACATTTTTTTTCTATTGCTACCTTTGTGGTTTGTTATGGCCTGAGTGTTGATGCCATTTTATGAATTACTCGTTGCTCATTGATAGAGAATGTTATGGTCACATGCTATTAAGTTAAGACAAAACTTATAATGTTGGTTATAGATTAAAATGTGGCTTCCCTCCCATGAAATTTGAACATCTTCATGTACAAAAAAAAATGCATAAAAAATTACTTTATACAATTTAGAAAAACTTGTGCTTCTATTTTTGTTTGTAATTAAGTAATTGATTGTACACCAATGTAAAGGATTTGGAAAATTAAGTGCACATAGCTCTTGTTTAGGTATGATTATCATTTGAACATCTTCTTTTGAGCTTGTGGTATACAACGAATACTAAATGGATTTGCATGATTATGTTTAAGATTTTCATGTACTTGCGCATTATTAGTACCCAAAATTCTTGTTAAATCCTAAACTCGATTCTTTAACTTTATTGGTGCTTGATGATATTTCCCTTGTATAAAAATTGCTACTTATTTTTATTATAACTTCTACATTAACATGGGTTAAGAGTGTGTAATATACTCTTCTTGGTTAATAGGAATTAAATATAATCTCACTCTTGTTAGAATAGACAAGGAAGAACACCATGCTTAATGATATAGACTACAATACATGCGATGAATGTGTATATACATCTTTAAGAATTACATACTCTTAAAGGTTTTCACCCTTTTATTAAAGGTTGGGCCCTTGACATTGTGTAGTCCACATAGGTTGTTCATAATCAGTTGTATAACCTTCTTCAATATGTTTCCATTATAAGGTGCAACAATAGTTGTTATTCATATGATTTAACTATGACAACAAGTGCTCCTTAATCTCACATCTTTACAAAGATGCTCCATTACTTTTGTTGGACCAAGGCAATCATCAAGGTCTCCAAATCCTAATTCAAACATTTCTAGTCAGACTAGTCCAGTCTTGATAAATATGAATCTAATTCTTCCATGTTTAAAATGAATATAGTTCTTCCATGTTAGGATAACTAAAACTAAAGTTTTTTTTAGCTCTAACATTACATTCTAGATTTTTGATTTCCTATAGGGTACATGTGCCACAAACATTATATTTTGGATTTTCTATAGGGTATCTGCAGTGCAAATAGGTAATATGTTTCTCGATCTAAATATTCATGTGCTGATATCTTATAATTTGGTTTTATAATGTGGGTAAGTACAAATTTTTAATAATACTTTATCCTTTTCTTTGTTCTAGGTTATACAAGATTTAAAAAACCCTTAATTTAATTTCTTCTCTCACTGCTTATGATTTCTTTCTATTGCCACAAAATCCCTCTTTGGTCTTTAGGGCTTATTTGTCCTAGTTCGTGTTGCATTGGATCTCTACTAGTTGGTGTTGCATTGGATCTCTACTGGGTAAGTACACATTTTTGATAATCTTTTATCCTTTACTCCATTTTATTATTTAGGTTATGCAAGATAATAGAACCCTTTATTACTTTTGAATCGTATTTTCCAAGCTATCCTGTGCATTTTATTTTAAGCGTTGCATTATTTTTCCCTTTCTTCTTTTCACTATAAGCTCAAAATTTTCTATAGATTTGCTGCAACATATTTAAAATGGTTTGTTCATAATATTCATCCTCTTCATGCATGAAGTTATTCAATTTATATTCTTGTTTTTCTCTGCATATCTATTCTTTTGTGAATTCATAGGTTGTATCTTCCAACACTATCACCCATACACAATGTAGACCAATAATGTGGAAATGACTTAAGTAGAAGTCACTTGAGTATATGTCAAAAATTATGGAAATTATATCAAAATAGATAGTATCTTTTCCTCTTCTAAGATTATAAATTTTAAAAACAATATGTTTACAAATTGCTACACAACACAAAATTCCCTAAACCAATGGAGAACTTTCAATACCCCAAGACCAACTTGAGGCTTATATCTATATACAAGGAGCTCCTGTCGAATAGATATAGATCTATTTTACTTCAGTACCTTGTACTTTCTATTTTTGTAGTACTATTCTTATGGTTAAAGAAAGGGTGCAAGCTGCTTTTATGGAGCCTAGTATGAAAAATCCAATTAGTTGAACTCGACCTTCTTAATTTCTCTCTATAAATAAAATTCTAGCTTTTAGTTTTGAAAGAGTCTAGCCATTCCTACCAATTGGTAGTGATTTTCTTCTGTGGGATAAATTCAGATTTCTATATATATAGTTCTTAGGACTGCATACATATATCAAAATCCAATGCATGCTTGAACTATTGTGATTTGTTTATTTATATCAATTATCATACTTATCTATAGTACACTGCAATAAGAAAGAATGAAGATATAATAATTTGTGGGGAATTATGAAGAAGATAGCATCAAAAGTTTCAAATTCTATAGAAAAGCCCTTACATTTTGATCAAGAACTTCTTGACAATAGTTTGTATGTATTTGTCACAAGGGGCTTTTTAGGAAGATCACTTGAAGTAATTACTAATATAGAGTATGAGAATATGTTTATGAAATTTTTTAAGTACAAATAGGTTTATTTAAAGTTTAAAGTATTATAGAAACCTTGCTATGAATAATAAACTCACAAAGTACAAATTGAAGTGCAATTTCCAAAACAAGAACACGAAATGGCTTATAAAGATCAACAAGGCCAAATTAAATATCTTCTTATATTGGTTGTGGAGTATGAAGAGAAATTATTCCATGCTGAGATTCCACATGCACTACATGTCACCAGTAGCCCTCTTGTTTAGATCAAGCAAGGTTCTCAGATACTACTACCTCTTGAATCAATGTGCTCATATAGGAGGGGTCATTGAAAAGAGTAAATGCATCCAACCCTTTGCACAATCACTTTGTCATTACAACACTTTCAAGGGTGACATTGAATCCATAAAATTATGTTTTTCAAATTCCAATCAATTGTTAGATTGGAAGTTTTCTAATTTTACATAGTATAGTATACTCTATGTGGATTTTTTCCCTACATTCTAGTGCCAAATTTTCCTTGTAATTTGGGCATTTTATAAGTTGAAGTTTGGGCAACGTGGAGTTTCAATTCTTGATGTCATTGGCACATACTACACTTACATTTGACATGAGCTTTATTTCCTCCTGGGCATGAATTTTGAATCTCATTAGAGGTGTTTGGGTCATATCTTTGGAGCAGTGTATACTTCTAATCAATTTGTCTATGGTGCTAGGCATGACATATGTAGTTCAGGTGCAAACTAGACATCTTCAGATGCAAAGAGTGGCTGCTATCAACCAAACAGTCCCAGATATGGACTAAGAAAGGTTGACACACAAGTGATCTAGTGTAAGAAACTAAATTAATAGGTTCGCTATATTTAGTAGTATAATTTCTTGAGCATTTAGTAGTTGAATCATAGCATATGGTTATAATCTTATAATGATTGTCATATTGTAATGTATTGCATATAATAAAAATCAATGAATTCATCCTGTCTTGGTAACTAACTCTATTTTGGTGTAAGGTATTTTCTTACATTGCATACATATATATGATTTTGGCATTACAAGAAGTAGAGAAGCTGTAATTTCTAAGCATCCAAGATACACACTCTCTTAGTTTGTCAATGTGAGCTAGTTGGTGGTGTAGGAGCACCTAGGTAGGCTGGTATGAAACCTAAGGCTTCCTTTTTTTCTAGCTTGTATCAATGATTAGCCACATCATTAGTCTAATAAGAGGTCCTATTTGGTCCTTAGGTGTGTTTAGGAGAGTTGGCAAGACCCAAAATGACCAAGTTGCTAGAAAGTGCAAAATATTTTCAACTAGGTGACTTAGGTTCTAGAAAGGGTAAAATGGTCTAGGTTCCCATGGACTTGGATATATTATTTTAGGTCCTTTAATGCATATTATATGCCCACTTGGTCTTTGAAACAAGTTTGGAGGTCTAACTTCAATTTGGGAAAAAGTTGCTAAAATGTTGTCATGTTTTTATGACAACATTTTCTTGTTGAGAGCAATATTTTTGCAAGATTTTGAAAATTCATGTTTGCAATGCTCTAACTATTTGGAATAGTTATGAAATTGAGGGGTGAAACTTTAAAATCACGAGGAAAACCTTTTCAATTGGTTGGAAAAATTGGAGAAAGTACTGTACAAACTGTGCACAACATTTTGGTTGCCATTCTTGATGTTTTTGAAAGCATTTGAATAGAGTTGGATTGAATGATTTGAATTTGGTGTTGGGAAAGATCTATAATATTTTTTTCTATAGGTGTGTAGTTTTATTTTGCTTATTTCAATCAATTTGTAGTAGTTTTGAAATTCTTTTTGTTTTTGCTAGACTATTGGTTGAATAGGGCAATGTTTTAAATATGGGATCTTAGGGCCACTTCCTACCATTGGATTCCTCTAGTTTTTTGGGACTTGGAACCAAGGTCCATGTACACTATGTATCAATAAGGAGGGCCCTTGGAAGTACCAACAAGCATTTATAAAGTGATGCCCTAGGCAAGTAGATGCAACTTGGCTAGGGATCACAGTTTGAAAAATAAGTAGTGGAGGTGATTGAGAGTGAAAATACCTCAATTCAAGCATGTAGCATCTAAGAAGGAGGTCTGAACTAACTCCATTACAAAGGAGATGTTTTGGAAAGCTCTCTAAGGTGGTTTTTGGTGTCATGCCCAAAATTTACAAGACAAAACACAACATTTTTTTTGAGGGATAACTTATGGAAAGATGTATAGGACTACACATAGTAAATTGGGTTATCATATGGTTAAGATTTAGAATACCTAATTCCTTGACTTCCAAGATTTCAACATACCTCTAATTCTGTAACCGAGGTGGCCCTTAAAAGATGTCATGTCATAGCACACTATTGGATATGGTCTGAATCCAACAAGAGTAGGGTTACGATAAAATTCATCCTTGTTAAGCTACATATATGATTTTATAGCCATATCATGGTTTGGACTATAGTCTATTTTCATTGCCAAGGAATCATGGTTCTAGGGTGAAAGCCTTACTATGTTATAAGAACTTTGGACACATGGAGTAGATTCACTAACAATTGTGTTGCTACGCTTCCCTTCGCTAATGTGCCATGCTTACTTCCGCAATTAATAATGTATATTTATATATATGAATAAAAATTATTACAATTGTATATTATGTTTCAAATTACAATTATTACAATTGTATATTGTGTTTGCAACTCTCCTTGGGATACAATAATTTAATCATATAACTCAACGATAGCCTTTTTCTCTTCCAATTTGATCATGAGCATTTTTGAAAATATGGAAGCTATTTAGTGGCTCGCTTAAATATTAATTTCCAATCTTATATTTATAGAAGTTGAATAGTGGGAAGTTAATTTATACCCTAAATATATGATGATCATCTTGACCCAAGAAAATAAAAGGAGGGTGAGAATGCCTGATTGGTTGATGGGTAGGGGCCAACCACAATAGATGCTAACCAATACCATTGGGTGTTTAATTGAAATGGATTTCTTTTTTTTTCATAAGGATGTGTGATTACTCAGTAGATTTCAAAATTCATAGTCTGTAGTAAGTAGTTTTTTATACCAAAGGTCAGTTGACTAGAAATAATTCTGTAGCTTTTCACCATTGCATGAAATTTGCCACAGTTCATTTGTGATTTTGGATACATTGGTCTATTTCTTTTTCTTCAACTTTCCTATTAGGAGATGGATGAAGAGGAAAGCTTGTTTAGAACATTGATCACTTTTTTAGACATGATCGTAAAAACTAGATTGTGACAGCCAAAAGTTAATGTTTTCAGTCATGGAAAGATTGTTTTTGTGCTTTTCATTTATAGAGAAATTGGTTGATGGTTTGGGTAAGCCTATATAAAGGGAGATTTCTCCAATGTGATAGAAAATAGTAAACATTAGCAATTATTGATTGTCAGGTAATTGTACATGCACTGAGTCCTAATTATTTCAAATATTGTGAAATGCTATACATTTATCGTGGTCATGTTATTGGTTTTTGTTCTTATTACAAGTCACAAAAAGATTTAAGGTTTTCTTAAGTTCTATGTCTCTTGCAACCTAGATCTTATCAGGGAAATGAGTACTCAATCCAAGCAACTGATTATGGGGATTTCCATTAGTGTGACTGTTGGCATGATATTAGTAGCCTATTTCCTCCACTATATCATATGGCATAGAAAGCATTATAAGGACCAACTAAGAAGGAATATTCAAAGTGGTATATCACTTCCCATCTGTGTTAACAACATTGATTCAAGTACAATACTTTCAAAGTCTGTTATTGATCATGGAGCAACTCTAGCATCCAAACAAAATGACCATTCAACTTGGTGGGGAAAACATGAGAAAGATTTTGTTTCTTTAGCCTTTGGGATTCCAAGATACTCATACAAGTATGTCATTTTTTGTATTTTAGATTTGTACAGTGTATCTGTTGATGGGATTCATGGTTGACTTACTTTTGATTTAATCTTTGTTTGTAGACTATCTTTTATTAATTATAAAATGTATTTAGTTGACCTACTTCATACTTGAGTTGCTTTTGATTTGGATTTTGTACATAGCTTTTCTTTCATCAAATATTCAATGCACTTTTTTGTTATCTTTTTAAAGAACTAAAATCCTCTTTTACTAATTGGAGATACTGAGAACCTTTATCTGTCAAAAATGTCTTATCCAATTCCACACAAGATTTTCCCAAGAAGAATAGCTGTCACAACTCTTTGATTACAAGTTCAACATTATAGATAATGAATAATATTGTCATGATTGTATGGACTTAAGACAAGCCTGAAAACAATGACATAGTTAAGTTTGTAAGCATTTGAGCTCCATAAAAAATAGTGACTTAATCAATATATTTATACACCAATACAATCCATTACTTGGCTCTTGTTTAATACCCAGTTTCATAGCTTCATTTAGTCATAAATTAGTAATTTAGACAATTAAATTACACTCGATTTATAGAGGGTCTTGAATATATCTTGATTTCAGACTTGATATTTAATATTCAAAAGAGTTTTACATACATTGATCATTCTACATTATTTAAATATACAATCAACATTGGTTGATTGAAGGAACACATTATCATTTTCTAAGTATATAAGTATTGATGGGGAATCCAACTCATCCATAATACCAAACATGTTAACATTACAAAGCCAATCTCTCCATTGAGATATTGTGATCTCCCTAAACTAGTTTAATTGCAAGTTGAGATAGATAGTGCAAGTATAAGAAATTGAAGGAATATCTAGATATCCCTAACTAGGGACATTACACAAATTCATTAGTGACTAGAATTATTTAAAGGAAATGTCATGAGATCCATCAATGAAATATTTAATAAATTAGAAATATTCAATTATGTAGTCCTTTTGAAGAAAAAAAAATCTGTGCATACTTGCTTCAAAAATTTGAAGCTCATATTTTGCTTGGAAGAACAGTTGATAGCTTCCTAACAAAAATGTATACCAAGGCTAACAAATAGAGAATTCCAACCTCCTCACCAATTTCTTATTCTCAAATTATATAGTTAATTATGTCCCTCATCTTAATTGATGCTTAACTACCCATGTTAGCATTAGTTTTCTGATCGATTTACACACAAGTTTTCTGATTTATACATAATCATTAATATATCATTGCTGTTTGTTATTATATATTGCTTCTTGTATTACTATGCTCTATATTATTATTATATCATTGGTGCTCAAATTGAGTTGCTTGTCATTATACTTTGCAATGACTAGGAACCTGCATTCAATACGATGTCCCTTTTAAGTCAATAGTAGAGTTTATTAGACCCAAAGTAAATAATGAGACAACTTGGCTTTAAATAGTAAGTCTATTGTATGTACAATGTAGAGACTATTACAACTTTTTTTATGGTTGCAGATTCAAAGTTTCCATCAAACATAAATTGAAATGGATTTTGATCTTGAAGTGAAACTGCTAAAGGGGTTGTACATTTGTATTTAAGTTGGATACAAACTGCTTTCATGACATGAATTTGGTTATCGTTTCTACATTATAGGTCTCAGTAGTCTCAACTTTTTTACAATTTCCTAATGGATATGAAACAATTCTTAAAATTTCTTTTCCAATACATATCATATTTACTATCATGTAGATATTCTAACATTCTATCTTTAGTTTCTAGGCTTTGGTATCCATATAATCTATTTCATTATAATGTAAAGCTTGTTCAACATTGATTGATTATCTCCAAGATGTAGCTTTTTATTTTCTTCATCCAATGGTTAAGATATTTAGTTTTCAGGTTGTTGTTTAATAATACACCTAATTAATGTCATGATTTCTTCAATTATTTCTAGCATATATTACATTTTTACACTGGTTTGAACCTTAGTTATCAACAATGACAATTGCACTAACATATTTTGCCTCTCAATAGTTCCCAACAAATGAAATAGAAAATGTTGATAGGCCATTTTTCCAAAATACACAACAAAATATGTGGTACATTTAGCTTGATTTCTGACATGGTTCTAGAACACATATTTTCCTTTATGGCACCCACCCTTCATTCCAGGACTAATTGGTCAAGTTTCTTCCACTTCTATTGTGGTGGCCAACTTGTTGCAATGTTTATTGCTTCCTCCAATGAAAATAGGTGTTGTGGCCCTGTATTAGAAGCATTTTTGAAAGAAAATGAGTCACTCAGTGATTGATCATCCTCATGGTTGACAAAGATTATCTTTTGAATTTCAACTATTGCAACTATTAGTTGTAGAATGAGGGGTGATATGTGATGAAGTGTGTAGAAGTAGTGTTTTAAAGATAGATTTTAGGTAGATCACTGTCACAATGAACTTTGAATAGATCCCCTATTTATTAACACCATCCACTCTTATAATGTCAGGGATACAAGGCATATCTGGTAAGTAATAATAGTGTTGAGCATAGGTGTCATGTGGAAATTTTTCTCCAAGAATAAGAACTTCTAAAGGCTTTGTAGCATTGCCACATGAACTTCAAGTTCCATGTGATGCACATTAAGATGAAACAAAATAAGGAAGGGGGAGCTACCTTGCCTAGATTGGAGGATCACAAACTAGAACCAGGACCATCTGAGCAAGGGTGTAGATGGGAAGAGAGTGATGGATAGAATAAGTACAGAGATCTTCATGAAGAACCTTGCTTTAATTGTATCAACAAACACCATTTCCATCATCCCCAATGTTGATAGAACCCCATTGCAAGCTTGCTTTCCTCCTTCCATTGAATAACCAAATTATCAACATTTTTCAATCAAAATCCAATCACCCATTGTTGTTTCTCCTCGACAAAATATGGCGCCAAATTGTTTATCACTTGGGATAAAAGAGGCATGGGACATAATGGTAATATTTTATGATTAGTTTCTAAGTAGTGCCTGACTTTGTAGGTAGTAGGAAATTGATTTCTAGAGATATCCTTTGCAACTATTAGTTCTAGAATGAGGGGTGATATGTGATGAAGTGTATAGAAGTAGTGTTTTAAAGATAGATTTCAGGCAAAAGTAGTGAGCAATATAGAACCTCCAGAAATCAATTTCCTACTAGCTTCATTATAATTGATATAAGAATTACGAGTTGCAGGATCTGAAGGTATTGTTATTTAAGGAGTTCTTTACTTCTTAATTTCTTGTAAGAGCTTTCTATCTTCTATGGAGTCTTTTTTCTTGGAGCCTATGCAATATACATACTTGGTTATACGCTTTTGGCAAATCAAAGTAGCTTGGCATCCAAATTCAGAAAATTCCTCTACAACCAAAAGGTCTTCAATGATAACTAAGCCAATATTAGAAGATGAAATTTGATGTCCTTTTGGATACAAAATTATTTCTCTTGTATCATCCATTAGAATGTCAAGACTAAAGGACAACATGAAATCTCCTATAAAAACAAATTCTACAGCCTACTCAAATGGAGAAAAAATAAAGCATGTGTATTAAAGGTAGATGTTGATTGTAGAGATTGAAATCTAAAGCCTAGTATTGTAAATATTACACATACGAAGTAATGAAACTCAATGATACAAAGTACAGGAAAAGAGTTGGCAATGCAATTGAATCAAATATAAAAATGTTAATCTATCAATTATTGGCTTATTACCTTGCTTTTGATGATATCAAATAGAAATTTTATGGGTTAGCCTAAAGAAAGAACAATATGTTTTCCACCTTAGTATTGAACAGAATAAAACTAGAATAAGTGATGTGCATCTAGGTTCTTCATATTGCCTAGCTAGAATTGTCAAGTTGAAACTTTGAAGTTTGAAGCAATGACTGGAAACAATCCCTACTTAAGACCATCTGAATATTGCTACACCCAGTGTTCAGATCTAGTACTAGAGACTTTTTAAAATTAATAGTCATGTGTTTTATTAATTAGAATAATAGTAGTAAGTTAGGAAAACTTTATTTTGATCATGTCTTACCAATTTAATTCTGTTTAGTGGATCGTACCTATACATTTTTTATAACATCTTGATTTGTATTTCAATATTCTCTTACTGTCACCTACGCCAAATCTTGATCCATCTTAATAATCATTTTTTACACCTTAAGTCATTTGTGTATATGTATTTCATTAATTATTCTACGTGGCTCAAAGAGGTTGATAAATTTATTTGTTCTCATCAAACTCTAACTCAATTCAATTTTGTGTTTTTAGCTGAACTAGACATTTTCCTAAATCTTATGTGGCTCCTTGTGTATCATTGTTACTTGTCTTTATTATTGTCATAGTTTATAAATATATTAGCCTCAATGAGAATTCCTTGTGGATGTATTTCCAAATCAACATCTTCCAAACCCTATATCTATTTTATCGCAGTATATGGTGACTCATCTTACACATGCCGACAACATTGCTTTAGAAGCATTACTAGGCATTCATTGAGGGATTCACTCAATCTTTTTTTTTTTTAAACAACTTAGTTTGGTGGAAATTTTGACCATCTCTTGAAAATTTTTGACCAAGAATTGGTCAAAATTTTAACCAAGAATTGGTCAAAATTTTAACCAATTCTTGATAGTTTTCTACCAAGAATTGGTGGAAATTTCCACCAATTCTTGAAAGTTTTCAACCAACAATTGGTGAGAAATTCAATCAATTATTGATAGTTTTATACCAAGAATAGGCTAAAATTTCCACCAATTCTTGAAAGTTTTCTAACAAGAATTGGTCAAAATTTCCACCAATTCTTGAAAGATTTTGACAAAGAATTGGTGGAAATTTTGACCAATTCTTGAAAGTTTTCCACTAGGAATTAGTCAAAATTTTGACCAAAAATGACAAATCAGAGTTGGCAGAAAAATTTTTTTTGACAAATGTATTTGTCAAAATTTTGTCCACCTGCAAATTGGTCAAAATTTTGACGAGAAAAATTACCACCAACTGGTTGGTCAAAATTTTGACCAACCTGGGTCAAAATTTTGACCAACATTCATCGAAAATTGAGTCCAAATTTACTAGTGACAAAATCCAAATAAAATAAATGCAACACAATCTATAAGAACTTCAACACAATACAAACTTTGATTTCACGAACAAAAGTTTAACAAGATTACAACACCATTATGCAAGTGCAAAAGAAGGTCATGTCATGGGCACCAACCTTGATCCAAGCTAAGGCAATAGTAGTTGGTGAAGATCTCCTTCCTCCTTTGTCTTTCTCCTTCCAAAACCCTAGTTGTATCTAAACTTAGAGAGTGGGCGAACACCCCACTAGTTTGTCTAAGTCCACTAAAAAGACTCTCCCACTATCTCTTTTGGAAAAAAACATTAAGCGACTATCTCTTACAAGTTTGTCCCTACCAAATTTGTAACTTTTGACTACGATGAAAGATGGGGATGAACTAATGTTACAACTCAATTTTCGAATTGGTGGGAGAATGCATTTGGTTAAGGGGTCCCCTAGGCTAGCTAAGCAATAAAATGGTCAAATTTAGGCCCCTAACATGTTATGCTAACATATGGGTAGCTTATTTTCACAAAAATGGCACTTTGGGACCACATATTGACCCTCTAAAATCTTTGTCAAGTTTGAATTCGGGTTTCCCTTGATGGTGACCCATCTTATCCTTTCTCCAAGTGGATTTTCTTAAATCTTTCAAAGGGCATTAGTTTAAGGTTAAGTGTTGCCATGACCAAAGCCCTAGGTGACATGTCATCAACACATAAACAATTACAAGTGTCAAGTGACACATTTAAAAACATTACACATCACCATGACATGTCCCTAATGTATTTATGAGACTAAATTTATCACACACATGCAAGCTTACCTTTATGGAATAAACACATCACAACGAGGCTTTCAAATCTTCCAAAGATTCACCTTGGGTGGACTGTATCCACATAAGTTTGGATCATTTTTCCATGAATAAATTCCATGGTTCAATTGCCTGCACACTAAACTTGAGCATCAATAGTCCAATGAAAACCATATAAACATACATGTGTATAGATGCAAAATAATTTTAACATTTCAAAATCAACATATTCAAAATTTCATAATTAACCTCTCTTTTTCTAATCATTTCCATATATTTAAGCATTCAAAACAATAAGATATCAAAATTTGCATATCAATATTAATCTTTCCCAATCACGATCAAATTAATATTTTGAATCATGCTATATTCCATTTTCTATAATGGTGATGAAATGTTGAATTTATACTGTTAAGTCAACCAACATGAAAATTAGTTTTGAATCCATATCTTAGGTCAAAATCACCAAAATGTATACATAACGACTAGTATCCTTTGATTTAATTTAATATAGTTTGATTACTAACAATATCCCATTATCATTATGAGATAATACATTATAGGGTGTAACCATTGGGTGAGGAAATCAGGATGTTTGCATAGTCATGTCACATTGTTTCAAAATCAATCATAGGATAAAGCCATTACATCTTATCAAGCTCTACAATGTAGATCCTTATCAAATTTTGATAAGAATTTTTATCTATGACTATCAGTAGTATTCATAAGGGTGGGTGTTGATTCATATTTAAATAATAACCACCTAAATTAAAATTATCCTCATAGATCAAGAAATATCATGAATTCCATCAACATAATTCCTAAGTTATGATGCCTCGAGCCTTTATTCCATAGGGTCTTAGCTTATTAACTAATGGATTTCAAATATGATACTTAACACCACAATGACTAAAATGTGTATAAGTATCAATAAGATTTTAGGTTCATTATTGTTAAGGAAAATTCCAGTCATGGCATACTTAAATCCTAGAACCTACTTACCATTGTTCTATCATAACGTGTATGTTAACAGTATAAAATTCACGTCCTATACACAAGCGGCAGAAACATGACATTACATCTCCCTATTATTCCTAGGTCTAATCATATTCATGTTATTAAGATTTATAATAAGGTATTAGGAAAGGGGTCTTACATTTGGAGACAACAACCACTAAACCCTTGAAACCCTCATTTTAAGCCTAAAATAGTGCTTTGGCTGTATGAATAGGTTGGAAATTGGAAAATCATAAAATCTCTATGTACTTTGAAAAGGGTATCCATAATGCAAATTTTTGTGTGGAGTTGTTAAGGAGATTTTCATGATATCTTAGTTTTGAGTCATTTGGAGGGCTAACCCTAGTAGCCCATTTTGCAACATTTTGATGTTTGAACAATTGTACAAGGAATGTACCCATGATCACAACATTGGTTAGGGTCTTCAATGTTATGAGGGACCTATTGAAACCCTAGGTGATTGGTTGGCACCATTGGAGGTCATAAATGGATTTGAGGATTAGTTGTGGAATGGAGTAGGCTAGTAAGTAATACGATGTTACTTTATTGGTGTGTCCCCAACTGAAGGAATAGGACCTCTTGAGCAAGGTCCTAGGAAACATAGGGTGAGCAAAAGCCCTAGTTGGTTTGGTGAATGACCTAAGGAAGCCCTGGGAGCACTTGGGGTTCGAGAGCAAGGTTAGGGTGTCACATCAGTTAGGCTCTTTACAAGTTGTTCTTAAGTTATGTTGGGTTGCCTTATTAATGTGAGTTCCATAAAGTAACAATCGAGATGTTTTTGGTAAGATCTTGTGATGAGTTCATCTGTGAACTCATAATAGGTTATTGTGTGACAATAATCTTGAGTAAAAAGGAAAATTTTCCACTAATCATTTTTAGGGCAAGTAATTAAGCATATGTTTATCATATTTAGTTTTTGTGTGAAGGTGTTTTCATAACTTTCAAATGCTAGCACATTTCTATTAATAGTGAATCCACATCATTACAAATAAATTGCAGTAAACTATGGTACCAAATTGCATACAGTACCATGACAACCATCTCCTAAGTCAAAATTATATAGATTTTCTCATAGCTATCATGTTAATAACATCTGGTGAAACCAAAAAATTTCAACCAAGAAGATACATACAGATGGAGCCCTAATTTTCATTAAAATACTAAAGATCCATATATTATCCTCTAATTGTTGAAGACTATGTATTTGAAGAAAAGGAGTCCTCAACATATCTATTAATGAGGTTCTACGAGGATTACATAGAGCACAATAGAGTGGTCACATTCAAATTTATTGGACCATCTACACTAATTGAGAGGCTAGTCCAATTTACTATCAAACTTTGAAGTTTCTCAGTGCTCATGCTTGCAAACTATATTTTGATTTAAGAAAATCATGACTTTTCTTTGTCACCTATTTCTTCCTCTTGTTTAGTGCCTAGTTTAATTGCTTCCTTAAAGTGGGATTTTGAAAAATCTTTCTGATTGATAAAATCTCATATGCAACAATTATTTCTAATTTGGACACGAAGGATTTAGAATCTACTGATTGCATTACAACTGACACATTCACATTTTTTTTATACTACTAGAACTACTGGTTGTAGAAATATTTCTAAAGAATCACTTGATAAAGTACAATTGAAGAATGAAGAAGGAGGATTCTCTAAAGAAGGCTAGACAACTTATTTTTCTTATCATCAGATTATTCTGGGTTCATTCTTGAACCACTATAATTTGAAAGGAGTCACATGTGAATATACCCATGTCTCTTGTATCAACTACTATGGAAGTTGTCACAACCTTTTGAAAGGTTTATGAAGGATAGATTAGATGACTAGATTTCCTAGTGCCATGGATGTGATCAACTTCCAATTACACATACTTATTATTTTATCCATCAATAAGGAAAGCTTGTAGTATATGTTCTACAACTTTGTTCTAATCTAATTTTACCTAGTGTAAAGAAAGGGAAAATATAGATGTGGCATTTGTTAATGTTTAGTGTCAGAAGAAGAAAAACATGGATTACTTGAAATAATAGAAATTACTCCTGATTCCATAAATCACAGGGATATAAGCATATATATATCTATGTGTGTGTGTGTGTGTGCGCGCGCGTGTGTGTATTAACACACACACACACACACACATATTCCTACATCCATGTAATGTAATATGGATTATCAACATTACTATAATCATGTTTTATTGATTGATTGGTAGCCTTCATTATGATCGAGCTCCTTTGTTATTTGGGAGACAACTCATTATTGTGCCATGTTATTGTCGGGCACATTCATATTAAGTTTGTTTGTTATTTATTACTAACTTTCATGCCTCTGAAGAGGCATGTCTCTACGTGGCCCTTGGTCCATGTAGAGACATGACTCTTCAGAGTCATGTCCCTTTCTATCCTATATATATGAGCATGCTACCATAGGGAAAGCAATCAATCCACGATATTCAAAGTACCTACAGTCAACAAACAATATTGCATAAACATTCCTCATTGTTATCATTATTATTTCCTATGTTATACAACACTTAAATTTTTATAGTTATAGTTTGAAGGAGGAAGATAATACTGTGATTGCTACCAAAAGAAAAGCAAATACATTATGCATTATTCAAGTAAGATATTCTCTGCAAGCATTTATTTTGTAATTGTTTTATCTATCAGAGATCCATAATATTTAACATGGTATCAAAGCTATACTGATAGGAAAATTTTTGCAAAGTATTCATTATAATCTAAATTTCAAAAGTTAAAGAAAGAGGTTTTAAAATCAAAACAGCAAAATGGCGAATCACGTAAGAATTGAAGATAGGCTAGATGGAGCATCAAACTTCTCTTTTTGGAAAATTAGATTATTAATAGTGCTAAGAGAAATGGAATTAGAAAAATACATTGAATCAAATTTACCCATGCTTGAAAGTGAATTTGAGAAAGTAATGTGGAAAAGACATAATAATAAAGCAATGAAGATCATCATAGACTTAGTAAATGATCATATACTTCCATCTATAGCTAATCTTCAAAGTGCATATGAAATGTTCTGCTCCATTCAAAATACATTTGAAATTAACACTACAAGTAGATTATTAACTTTAAAACAAGATCTACTTTATATAAAGATGAAAAGTGTAGAATCCATATGTGTGCTAGAAAATGTGACCTGCAAGAAGCATGGGTTAACAAACAAATATTAGCTAAAAACCTTGAAATTGCATCAAATACTCATCAAAATGAAAAGCACAAAATATCAACTAATGCTTGCTTGGGTTTTGTAACCATAAGCAACCAACAAATCCAACCTTCTAGCCACCTCTACAGCTCAACAAAGGCACCCATGAGAGGCCTTGTTGGTGTGTTAAAATGGGGGGATGTTTGATGTGCTCTCCGAAACACAACAATAAATGAATCTCTTGAGTGAGTGAGTGCAAGTGTGTATGCAAGTAAGGTATGAATCTAGACTAAATGAGATGAATAACACCTCAAGAAATGGCTATGGAGAGAGCCATTCTTGAAGGCATTCAAGGATGAAGATGATATGTAATGAAAGAACTAACTAGATATGCAAACTATGATACAATTGAAAGCTAAAATGAAGCTACAAATGCATGTAGAAACTAGATTAACAATGCATGATGTAAACTAAATCAGCTACCAAATTGTTAGTATGAACCTACAAAATCACTATGAGACTCTATCAATGCAAGCTCAAACTACCATGAAAGCTCAAACTATGAATGCAAACTCAAATCTCAAACCAACATGGTAACAATGCAATAAAAATAAGATATCCAATGCTTGAGACAAGCCCTCTATTTATAGGCTTGAGGGAGGGCTTGGTGAGGTGGCATCCATGTAGATGCCACATAAGGTGACATGCAAGCCATGCAAATGGTCAAGAATTCAAAGTTTGCTCACACATGTGTGAGAAAACTTGAGAAGAAGAGTGGGAGACAAGAGTGCAATCTCACACATGTGTGAGCACACTCTTAGGCTAATGAGGGGGATTAGGGAGATGATTAGGAATTATTAAGTGGGATTAGGCTTAAGAGGATGAAAATGATGGGTGTAGACTAGGCTCTAGGTTAGGTTTAAGACTAAATTAAATGAAATTCAATTTAATCATGGGTTTAGAAGAATTAATGGAATGTGAGAATTTAAATAAATAAAATTTATTTAAAAAGGGGGGAAAGATGGAGGATCATGTGTTAAATTAATTTAACACATTAAGGCTAGAAGTATTTAAATAAAATTTAAATATCTAGGAGAATGAACTCATTTAATTAATTAGCTTAATTAAATAAGTAGAGGAATGTGAACAATATAATTAATTAATTACAATATCACGAAAAATATTAAAATTAATTAATATAGTGTTTAAGGACAATTTTGAGCGTTTACATTTTGCCCCTCTTTGATGTGATATTGAAACAATATCATATCAAAGAAAAGAAAATATAGGTTGCCCTAGAGAAGGAAGGAGTCCTATGGCGACAATAGAGGAGGGTGCCCCCTCGCAAAAATTGCACAAAAAATAATTTTTTGGCAATTTTTGCGAAAAAGGTCTTAAGAAAGAAGGAAAAGAAAAAAAAGAGAATAAATGACATCATTTGCATGACTTGCAGGTAAACAAGAGACAGATACGGCTCAGGGAAGAGCGTGGCTCAAATGGGGTCCGCAGGGGGCCTATATAAGCCTCCGAGGGGCCCAAAGAAGGTCATTGTCACACTGCGAGTAGAGCACATAGAGCTGATATGGGCCCCATTGATCGATTGCAGCTTGGTGAGCACGTGCGAGAGTACCAGCGAGTAGCCAAGATGGGTCCACCGGTAAGTCATCTGATCCTCTTCGTGTGTTGGTAGGTTAGGGTAGACTAGGTGCATTTAGGAGGCCATAAATGCACTAAAAAAAGGTCCGGGCAGAGATGACAGTCTCTAGCCTATCTTCTACACAGATGACAAAGCAGGGACCTCGGCGTCCGCAGAGATGACAGGATACATCCCGTCGTCTGCGCAGATGCCAAAAGACGGAAGAGGGCCCGTAGAGACAACATGATCCAACCTATCATCTATGAGGATGACAAAGGGCAGCAGAGATGACAACAATACATTGTCATCTCCGCAGACAATAGAAGATAGACAAACTGATGTTTGCGCCAATCAGTGGCTCTGCAGATCGACGTCTACTCAGATCAACATCTCTACTGATTGACGTCTACGCAGATCATCGTCTCTGCTAATCAGTGTCTACACAGATTGGCGTCTGTGCCGAAGAATGGCCACGCCAATAAGGGTAGAATAGGGGGAGGCAAGGGAAGATGCCCCACTGTAGGGACATCACAGGCTAGCAAAACTGACGCTCTGCATGTCTCTGCTGCAGGAGGAGACGATGGTGTTTAGGTCAAGGGAGCACTATCCTCCAACCATGACGATACAAGAGAGGTTGACAGATGTAGATTGGGGGCATGTAGGGCTATGCAAGCTAGAGCACGTTCACGAGTGGCCAAATTTGAGGGCCCATTCAACGCAACTATCAACTCTCATAGAGCGATGGCACACACCCACTGGGAGTTTCCATCTTCCGACGGGAGAGATTACAGTCACACTCCTAGATGTGTGGTAGATCATGCAAGTACCGATCAGAGGTGCATACCCAAAGTATGTATTGGAGGGGTTAGATCCATTTATAAGGGAGTGCTTTGGCCAACGGCGGCAAAGATTACCCATCCAGCGATCATGGTTCTCGTGGAGGGGTACACTAGAGTAGAGGCTACCGAGGCTTGCAGTATACCTAGCCTCACTGATATGGCAGATGCTGCTAGATCACGCAGGACATGGGTGGTTGATCGGGTGGGCACGAGTGCTAAGCACTCTGCTATAGGAGGAGGGAGCAGTCTACGGCTAGGGATAGACTATCCTGGCTGAGTTATATCATGATTTGCACATGTGTGCATATTGGACCCAATGCACTATGGGACCAGGATTGATGCTACTAATGGTCTGGTCATGGGAGCACATTGGATTCACACAACCGATTAATCAGTGAGAGACTAGGTAGCCTGAGGAGCCATATGCCTGCAGATACCAACCTCCTATCTAGTATACATCGACAGAGTCTATGGGATTCTAACGTCGGTGTATAGATGAGATCATTATGTTCAAGTGGACTCCCTATGACGGGGTAGAGCGGTGGGGGCAAACACTAGTAGCAGGTGGGGAGGATGACACAGAGGATCAAATGTATCTCCTGTACACATAGACTGACTGCTGGATCATTGGCCGATCTTTACATGTGATTATGTGCTATACACCTTCTCGGGTGCAATGGCAGTTTGACAAAGTATAGGATACAGTACCAGATAGATTCTTATACCCTGTGGTGTCATGTGAGTATGGTTAGCTATGGGGACATGAGACCACTGTATGATTGGCTCGAGCATCTTGGATGGGGATGATAGCAGTGCCATGGGTGCATGGTTAGGATAGAGGAGACGCAGGTATGACATCGACGTACACACAGTGGTGGGCAACCCACCAGTTGGTCAGGCTTACAGTGCTAGGGGCACCGCCACCAGCAGAGCAGGCATAGGGGGAGGGAGATGGAGCGGGGGATGGTGGACAGGCAGCTATGATGCCACGACCAGCATAGGGGGCACAGGAGGGACCGCACGGGCGCACAGTCCGAGCGAGGAGAGGGGCAGGGGCAGCACTAGCACGGGGCCAGCACAGAGAGCACCTCAGGCATAGGCACAAGCACAACCCCAAGCACCACTGTAGGAACCTCCACAAGCACCACCACAGGGATAGGTACAAGGAGAGGACCTTGAAATGGTCAGGGCCGAGAGGGATAGCCTGCGGACAGAGGTAGCTCGACTACAGGGGGTAGCACAGGTGCAGCAGGCACGAGCTATCAGCTTAGAGCAGGCCATGGGGGCCATACAGGTAGAGCTGTAGATGCAGAGGGCCAGAGGAGATAGTGCATAGGAGGCCTTAGTGGCCCTATAGTCATGGGTGGATGCAAGGGTGGGCACCCATGCAAAGGTGGGGGATCGAGCAGAGGCAGAGAGGCTCCGAGCGGAGGTAGCTGCCCTACAGGCTGAGCGAGCCACCCATCAAGCACAACTGGACAGATACCGCAGGTAGTGGGATATAGCCATACAGATGGTACAGCTTGGGGCAGCTATTGTAGTGATGCAGGAGGCCCTCACAGCTAGCCAAGCAGAGACACGGGCCATACAAGAGGTAGCCTATTATAGGTCACTATATAGGGAGGCCGTGCTTGCTAACCAACAACAACCAGATTTTGAGAGGGGAGCCAACTCATGGATCTCAGGTGGCAGAGCTAGATCAAAGCAGTCTGTAGGACAACAAAGACCTCCTCGAGGGGGGGATACAAGGGGGGCAGGGTCCTCATAGCCAGCTACTTGATTATATAGGATGATCAATGTTTTTGATAGATATGTGCAGATGCAGCTATTTTGATGATGCATTTGTGCTACATGATTCCACATGATGTATATGGACTGTACAGACATTATTTTTTGAGATATATACATGACATGATTTGATGATTCTATGTGTATGGATGTATGTGATGCATATGTATGGATTTATGATGTGGATACTAACGTTGGTGATGCAGGATGTGATGCTATGTGATGTTTCCTATGATGTATGCATATATATATATATATATATATATATATATATATATATATATATATATATATATATATATATATATATATATATATATATATATATATATGATGTCTAACATGTGTGTGATGCAGATTTATGAGATGTATGTAGGGATGCACTATATATATGTGAGATGATGTATATGCCCCTAGATGTGATGACTAAAGTGTATGCAATTAATGAACTAATGCAATCTGATAAAATGAACTAAAAAAGTCTAAGGAACACTAAATGAGATGAATCAAATGAATATTAATGTAATAGAAAATGGATGAATGAAATAATGGGAAGTTAATGCAACTTAATGGAAATGAACTAATAAATGAATATTTGTCATAACTGTTACTCATAGAAACCTAGTAGCCTAGCATAGGAGGGGGGAAATAAGTAGGACCTTGTCTCAAGCACAACTCGAATGAAACCTTAGACTACATGCATCTTAACTACATGATATCAAGAGATTCCGTTGTGTTTATATGGAGAGCACACCTTAAGTTGATTTTGCAAAATGAGTTTATGCATTATATGCTATAGAAGCATAAATGTCATGACTCTTTTGCGTGGACTTAGACATACAAAACCATAGAGACTTTACGACAATAGGTGTAGTTTGCATAGTCATGATGGATGAAATGTCATATATGCAATGGAGAGGTCTGGGCACACCCAAAGTCTTTTAAGGATCTTTGGTGGGGCATGTGCTAACCCGTTGCCCCCATTACGCAACGCATTAACATAACCTGAAACTGACACACATGAAGTAAAGTCTCAAAAATAGATCATACCACAAAAACATGTGTAGTTAATGACAACTATTTTGGTACGACCAAAATATGGAAGATCAAGGTGCACCATAAAACGCTATCACTAGCACACAAATAAAATCAACCAAAAAGAAACCTCATGACCAAGTAGTCATTCAGTCCACAATTCTTGCCAAGAACCTTAGGTCTAGAAGTGAATGTCACAATGTCACCTATAGGAAGGATTCATCCTAAGAGAGTGTGTCAAGTTGAAATGTCAAATGATCATAAAATTGTTTGTTTTCAGCAAGGGCTATGAAGCGAACAAGTTTCTTGAAGCATTAAGTCTTAAATGGTGATTTTGTGTAGGTCCAAGGGTGGTCACTGTTGTGAAAAAGCTTAGCGTAATGGGATGACAATCACTCAACAGAAAATGCCTCGTGAACTAGAGGTAAAATTGTAAAAGGCCTACCCAATCTGAAAGACGATCATTTAAGTATTTGTAAGGGATGTGCATTAGGTAAAAATACTAAACATTCCTTCCCTAAAAGTGATCATAAATCCAAATCCATTCTTGAACTTATTCACACAGATCTCTATGGTCCTATGTCAGTTGCCTCTCTTAATGGGTGTCTTTTCTATATAATTTTTATTGATGATTACCCTAGGAGAATCTAGATCTATTTTCTAAAGAAAAAGGAGTCATCTGAAGTCTTATCCAAATTCAAAGAATTCAAAGCCTTAGTTGAAAACCAATTAGGTCAAAAGATCAAAACCCTAAGGTCAGACAATGGGGGTGAATACATATCCGATATCTTTAAAAACTTCTGCATTTCTGTTGGGATTAAGAGGGAGTTTTTTGTACCTTATAATCCTTAATAGAATGGAATAGCTGAAAGGAAAAATAGATTTATAGTTTAATTAGCTAGAGCTATGTTACATGATCAAAAAGTTCTTTATTCATTTTGGGATGAAGCATCTAATACAACTATCTACATTCAAAATTGATGCCCTCACTCCATATTAGATAATACCACCCTAGAGGAAATATTCATAGGAATTAAACTAGATTTGAGCCACCTAAGAATATTTGGATTTCCAGTCTATGTTCACATACCAAAAGAGAAAAGAACTAAATTGGAACCATCTGGGAAAAAAGAAATATTCATTGGATATAGTGAAATTACAAAAGGATACATGATCTACATTCCTGGGAAAAGGACAATTGAAATTAGTAGAGATGTAATATTTGAAGAAGACATAGCCTTTAAAATTTCTAGTAATAGTGATGAATCTATTTCTGAAGAAGCTCAACCCACAGAAATTGAGAGGGAGGATGATTCTGACTTCTCTTCCATGTCTAATCATATAGAATCTGAAAACATCAACAATAACAATAAAAAGAGACCTCTTTGGGTGAAAAAAATGTTAGAAGAAAATCAAGTTGAACTAGATGAAGTAATTCAAGAAAGCAAATGGACCAAAAATTAATCTTGTTATGTTGCATTACTATTTGAACTTATAAAATCTGAACCTACTAATGTTGAAGAAACACTTCACATCAATCATGGAAGGAAGCAATGATTGAGGAATATAACTCTATATTAAAAAATGATGTATGGGATGTTGTACCAAGACCTAAGAACAAATCAATTGTCTCTTCCAAATGGTTATTCAAGATTAAACATGCTTCAGATGGTAGTATTGAAAAATACAAGGCAAAATTTGTAGCCCAAGGTTTCTCTTAGAAAGAAGGTATTGATTATGAAGAAACCTTTGCCCCTATTGCCAGATACACTTCAGTTAGAACAATCTCAAAAATTACAACATCTAAAGGGTGGAAAGTACATCAGATGGATGTCAGAACAAAATTTTTCAATGGGAAGATTGAAGAAGAAGTTTACATTGAACAACCAGAAGGGTTCAATACTTATGACAGTAGTAGAGCCTAGTATAAAAGAATAGATAACCACCTATTGAAATTAGGATATGCCAAAAATGAAGTAGACCCAAATCTGTACTTCAAAATTGAAGGTGATGATATGATTATTCTTGTATTATATATTGATGATTTTCTAATTATAGGTGAGGAACATCTCATAAAGAAATGTAAGCAAGAACTTACTGTAGAATTTGAAATGAAAGACTTAGGGTTACTTCACTAGTTTTTTGGATTAGAAGTCTGGCAACTAGACAACTGTATTATACTGAATCAAAGAAAATATACAATTGATATCTTAACCAAATTTGGAATGATGGAATGTAAACTGGTTGCTACTCCTATGGAAATAAATCTACACAAATTAAAAGATGATATGAACAAATCTGAGGCTGCAGATCCTACTCACTATAGACAAATTATTGTATCCCTAATGTATTTGGTCAATACTCATCCTAACATATGCTATGCAACTCACACCTTGAGTTAGTTTATGTGTGCTCCTAAGAAGATACATTTACATGTAGTCAAATACATATTGAGATATCTAAAAGGTACTATTGGAATGAGAATCAAATATGATAGAGTTGACATTGAACTACTAGGATATTCATATTCTAATTTGGTTGGAAGCTCTGTTGAGTGGAAGAGTACTTCAGGATATTGTTTCAGTCTTGGATCTGGTATGATTTCCTGGTCTAGTTAGAAACAAACTTCAGTAGCATTGAGTTCCACCAAAGTTGAGTATATTGTGTCTTCCTTGGGTGCTAGAGAAGCAATATGGCTATGAAAGTTGCTATTAGATCTCTTCAAAAGACATTTAAAGCCCACTATGATTTATTGTGATAATAAAAGTTGTGTTAAGCTTTCTTCTAATCTAGTATTTCACAATTGCTCCAAACATATTGAAATTCCATTTCATTACATTAGAGATATAGTGAATCGAGGAGTTATTCAATTGAAATACATATGTACAAATGAGAAAATAGTTGATATCCTTACCAAGCCTCTTGGTAAAGTGAAAATAAAATACTTTAGAGAAAGACTTGGTATGATTAATTATAATTTTAAATTTTTGAAATAAAATATTTTGAGTTTATGCCTCTATTGGTTAGTAGCATTTGATATGTAATGAAAGGTGATGATCTTTCATGGATATATTCACTTGAAGGAAATTGTTTACAACATGATTATCTTGTAAATAGTAAACCTTTGTATGTATTATATGGGTATTTCTATACATTGCTTAAGTGCAAGTAGAGATTATATGGGCATCTCTAGACATTGCTTAAGTGCAAGTAGAGATTATTAGTGTATCATGGACATCTCTAACACTTCTTAAGTGCAAGTAGAGATTATTTATTGTTCATATTATGTTGATCACATGATGATTCTAACTTATTGATGTTTTACTTCTCCCTAGCTAAAGAGGGAGTATTAATGTTTAGCATCAAAAGAAGCAAAACATGGATTACTTGATATACTAGAAATTACTGCTGATTCCATAATCACAGGGATATAAGCACACACACACATATATATGTGTGTGTGTGTGTGTGTGTGTGTGTGTGTGTGTGTGTGTGTGTGTGTGTGTGTGTGTGTTAATATATGTACACACACACACACACACATGCCTACGTCCATGTAATGTTATATGGATTATCAACATTATTGTCATCATGTTTTATTGATTGATTGAAAACCTTCATTATGATTGGGCTCCTTTATTATTCGAAAGACAACTCATTATCGAGCCATGTTATTATTGGGCACATTCATATTAAGTTTGCTTTTTATTATTACCAACTAATATGCCTCTGAAGAGGCCATGTGGGCCACATAGAGACATGAATCTTCAAAGTCATGTCATTTTCTCTCCTATATATGAGCATGCTGCCACATGGAAAGCAATCAATCCATGACATTCAAAGTACTTGCAGTCAAAAAACAATATTGCATAAAAATTGTTCACTGTTATCATTATTATTTCATCTACTATACAACACTTCAATTGTTATAGTCATAGTTTGAAGGAGGAAGATAATACTGTGATTGCTTCCAAAAGAAAAGAAAATACATTATGCATTATTCAAGTAAGATATTCTCTGCAAGCATTTATTTTGTAATTGTTTTATCTATCTGAGATCCACAATATTTAACAACATCATTATCTAAGGTGTGAATGGAAAGATGTAATTCCATAAGGCAACCAAAGAGTAGTGATTTGTGATGAAAATTCAGTGCTCTACTTTGGAAAATCTTTAGACCTAACTTTCTTAAAATCATTCTGATGCACATATCACTAGTTGTGGACATTGCTTGCATAATTGTAGAAGGTGAGAACTTCTTCGTATTCTTCTTCAATCTTATGTATGGGAATGTTGTATCTGTTAGTTGTTTTCTTTAGTTGAAGGATCTCTTGGAATTTTTTTTTGAACTACATATGAAAAATGTGAGAAATCATGAGCATTGGATTTCTAATAAGATTATAGTGGGCCTGTCTATATCAAGAGGTGCATCTAAATAGATTATGTACAACACATCATCTTTGGCTTATGGATGATCATGTAAACATGAGAGTCAATTTTTATAGTAACAAGGAAGTCAGATCACAAGTGATCCAAAGATTCATGCAACACTAACCAACACATACAACACTAACCAAGCATCTGCCACATTTTAGTCAAGAATGCTGATTCATTATTCTACTTGCAACAACAATTAACATGTTGATTCATGGTCAACTCTATGGTATGGAACATGGTATGTTGTGGACCATTAAAATTTTAATCTAAAACACTAAAAGGCACCTTGAAAAACTTCTTGATTTCACACAATGAAACATACAAACAATATGCTCACTGCAATATGAAATTGTGCAGTATTTATTATCAATATACATAGCAATCAACTCTTAGTAAAAAGTTAATGATATCATGCACATCTTTATTAGTTCTAAGAATAATTTTACCATGTAAGAAACTTAAGAACCACTATAATCATGAGATATGAATTGCATCTACTTTCACCTTTTAAGAAAATGTAAAATTGTTGTTTAAATGAAGATTCACATTTTTAGTATCGAAGCCTCTTTCAAGTAGTTCCATTTGTTCCTTTTTGGTGTTCCATTTTCTCAACTACTATTTTTTTTGTTTCATCCAAGTTTTCCTCCTATTATTAAGACCCTCTTTCATCACAATTTTAAGAAAGTGTTGGTTATCCATGTTTTGAACCTTATTTAAAGAGCTTATTAGTCAAGTTATTAATGACGCCTCCAATAGATAAGTGCCCACTTCCAATAATAGGGTTTTGTATCGTATTGATATTTTAACTTTGAGATTGCTTGTGATTAGGTGCTTCTAAATCCTCTCTAACTATCTCCATCCACATATTTTGCCTCCCCAAACATCACAACCATAAAGAACAACTAGCATGACCAAAAAACCTAAAAGTGTTTCTTGGTTTTCTAGTCACAAATCTATGCATTTTCACACCTATTTTGGAATAGATAAAATTTTTTCCACCCTCTTACAAAATAGATAAGATGTTTTCCACCGTCTTATACAATTCTCTCAACAAGATTATAATGGAAGCAAATTTGCTAATATTTGTATTTGTTCACCCTCTCAAGCTGGCTACTTTAAAAAAGAAGGGTAATTTGATTTTTTTTTTCTATAAAGAGAAAATCATGACCTGCATCCCTACCTCTTTAAAAAAGTGTTCTAAAGCCCTTAAATGATCTCTATTAATCCATGAGTCATTTTTAATATTAAGATCTGATCGTCAGTGTTTAAAAGTAGCTTTGCTACATATTGTATCAATTGGATCCTTTCTCCATCCATTTTGTTTAACCAAGTTCCTAATTTATCAATGTACAACCCAAACAGTGAAAGGGATAAAGAGCATTCCTACTTGATGTCAATATCACTACCTGAATATTTGGGCATTCCTTCACTAATATCGATTTTGGCTCTAACTCTCACATGTAGTTTATAAACTATGACCCTATACATGTTTAGGATACTAATTCTTCCATTTTGTTCCATGGCTTGTCTCTAGGCACTATATCAAAGAATTTCTAAACTCCACAAAACAACAATATATGTCTTCCCCCTGATTGTCCCTCAATCAAATCTTAAATCAATTTAAATTTTTTATGGATTGAAATCCTTTTAGATTTTTGCTTCTTCTAACATTGAAAGTAAGGAAATTGCTCTACTAGGGTTTGTACAGTTTGCATCTGAGCCCCTTCTGCCTCATTATTTGTCATTCCAAATTTAGTGTAGAAATTTACTTTAGGATATAATGGCCTTGGCCCTCTCTAGCCCAACAGTTGTTGTTGGTGCTGGAGATGTTGCTGCATGCAAAAATGGCCCTGTCAAGCAAATGCTCGTGCAAATTTGTGCCTAAGGTATTTCACGAGGTAATTTCTCTCTTGACCTAGTTTTGAATATTTATACTTTCGAATCTACTTGTTAATGGCTAGAAACCCAAACCCTTATTGTGTATTTTGTGGGTCACACTCCATCTGAAAGCACGTTGCGTGAATGGGTCACTAAGGTCTGGTCCCCCAGGGGATTCACCTTGAAGGGATTCAAAGCCTCACTAAGAGATTTTTTTGTTTCATTTTGGTAACCCCTCCCAGCCTGAGAGCTTTTTAAGCCATGGGCCATGGATAGTTTGCTTGTCTTTGCTTGTTTTTTAGAGATGGTCTCGAGACTTTTGCATATCAGATGACTGCAAACTTAGGGTTCCAATTTGTGTAGAGTTCCCTAGGCAACCCATCCCTTGTTAGTCTTTCCTCCTAGAAATTGCCCAAATTGTGGGAAAAGTTATTTGTGTGGAACCAGACAAATTTTCCAATGCCTGCCCTCAATGGAGGGTCTGTATTGAGGTTGACCTCTTTAGGGACCTTAAAGAATCCATGGAAATTCAGATTAGTGCTACCACCTTTACCCAAAAGGTGCTTTACTTGAATCTCCCAAATACTTGCTTTCATTGTCAATCTACTAACCATAAGATAAAGGATTGTCCTCTTCTTGAGTGCAATCGCTCTTCAGTTCAGGAATCCTAGCTGGCTTCGGTCATTAAAAAAGATGAGTGGATAATGGTTGTCAAGAAAGGCAAGGGTGCTGCTAAGCCAAGCCTCATTTCTCAAGAACCTAGCCATCCCAGCTCTAGTGTGGCTCCTCTTGAGGTAAAAGCACATATCTGTGTCACTGTTTATGATACCAAAACTTGTTTTGGTCAAATCTCATTTCTCTATCAAAACTCAATTTTTTTTCAAAAACTAAAAATACCATTTTATATATCTTAGATTCAATATCATCATTATATAAATTTTTGAGTGTTTTGATTAGTTATAATATGTTATAATCTCAAAATACTATAAGTTGATATTTCAACATTTGAGAAGATGCTCCCTCAAAAATGAAAAAAAAATAGTAAATCATATCAAAAAAATTAAAAAATTATATTTATCTCTAGAGTAGAGAATCCTCTTCACGAATATGTAATTTTTATTCAAGAAGGTATAGATTTGATAGGAAAGTTTTGACAAGACGAAAAAACTTTTGGATTCTAATAAGGTCGAACTTGAGTACTTATAACGAAGAAAATATACATCAAAAATAATTATTTCTTTTTTTGTTCACTAGCTATACATGTCATGTATAAGATATTTTCAAATTAGAAAAAAAAAGATGATTTGCATATACTTGTTTGACGGGAACTACACCCTATATTTTTTACAGTTAAAAAAGGGACTTCAAAATAAAATAAAATGAACAAATTCCCACTCAAAAAAATTATAAAAAATATAGGCATAAAATTCATCCAATTCTACACATTTCATTAGTTTACATCATCTTCATATTTTAAACACAAATACCATTTTTTTTGTCACTAATGTTAAACTGTCACATTTTGATATCTTGTTTCTTTATAAAAGGTGACAAGTTTGTGCTTTTACCCCTTGTGCCCATGACACTTGAGGTTGCCATGGTTGTGTCACCACCTATTTCAAACCTTGCTTTGTAGGGGATAGAATAGTCAGAGGTCCAAGCTACTTGGGTTTGTGCACCTCAAGCAACTTCTATGATTTCCTCTTAGTCTCTCTATTACTCTTGTAGCCCTGAAAGCTAGAATGTAGTTTCTATCACTAGGGATAAACGTAAAACCATCACTTTGGGTGATCCCTCATTTGAATTCTCTAATTTCTTGCTTAATAGCTTTTCCTTTCTTGGGGATGAGGATAATATTCAAGTTGGTTTATAATGAATTTTCTCTCCTAGAATGTGTGGGGGCTAACAGACCTCCCTAGAAAATATTCTATTCATGATACCAAGTATAGGGTTGGCAATATTGATGTTCTATGCTTGCAATAATTCAAAGTCTTTGGGTTTCTTCACAACTTAGCTTGCCATGTGATATGGCCAGATGGTGTTAGTTTTTCTTCTCAGCATGAAGCTTGTTGAGGTGGTGTAGTCACTCTCCTCTCCCCTTGCCTTTTTCCTTTTTTATTTCACATGGTTCTGACCCCATGTAGAGAGTTGTTTGGATTTTTCTATCTTTTCAAAATCATTCTTTTGGCATTGTCAATGTCTATGCCCCTAATGATGCGATTGAGCACTCACACTTGTGGAGGTGGCTACCTGATTCTTTACCACCTACCCCCTAGATATTCTGTGGATATTTCAATATGGTTGAGCTAGCTATTGATAAAGTGGGCCTTTTTCCTTTTTGATGGTCAGTTGGAGAGCAAGGAGCCTAGTTTTACATGTGGAACAAGTTGGGTCTTTTTGATCCCAATGTTCATCACCGTCAGATTGATGGTGTCTAGTACATATGGTCCAGCTTTTGAGAGAGATATAACAAGGTTCTTAAAAGGCTAGACCATGCTATGATTTCTGATTAGTCCCTTTTTTCCTTTTCTCACACAAGTCTGCTACCTATCACTCCACTACCTAATGTGACTCTTTCTAACCATTTTCCCATCCACTTCTCCATTAGCTAGCATTCCACCCCTTCTCATAATTGTAAAACTCAATTTTACCTTAATACTTTAGTGCTATCACATCCGCCCACCGCCACTCATATTTTACAAACTTGGAATCTTGAACCTAGTCCCCATTCCTCCTCTGGGTGGATTTAGTGGTGGAATGACACCATCACCCATATTGCAAGGTTTCTTTGCATTTATAGGAGGTAGTTGGCCACTTACCACAACATATCCTATGAGGCCACTACCAAATATCTTTGTACAACCACTGAAGCTCTAGCCATGAATCCATTTGACATGAATATCTACATTTGGCTTACAAACCTTCGCCACTAGAAGCAAGTTGTAGACAAATATACTGCTCGTAGAGCTCAACCCAAGGCCCACCTTCACTAGCTGGAGATTGGAGATCAAGCTTCCAAGAATTTTTTTAATGTGTTGAGGGCTTGCCATTTTGTGGTGGGGATAAAATGCATTCAGTAGGGTCAACACTCCTTTTGTGAGCTTCCTAACATTCTCTAAAATTTCATTCACCAATATGAAAAAGTTTTCATGGTTCAGGGTCATTGGAAAGCCCAGAATCAAGCCTTGTAGGCTTGTTTGGATGTCACTTCTAAAAGACTCCCTCCAGAAAAATATGCATTTTGCAAGCGGAGGCTCACTTTAGTGAACCTCAAGGAAGTTGTCTTCTCCATGGTGGATAATAAGGCCCCTGGTTGTGATGGTTTCCCTTATGAATTTTATAAAACCTTTTGGGATCAGATTGGACCAAACCTACATCAGGTTTATCATGAGATTGGACCAGACCTACATCAGATTTATCTTGAAGCCTACAATTCCTACTCTCTCAGCAATATTATTAATAAGAGAAATATCAAATTCATACCTAAGGCAGGTGACCCTAAAGATATTTGCAATTAGAGGCCCATTACTTTGTTGAATGTCTCTTACAAGATCATTGCCAGGGCTCTCTCTCTCAAAATCTGTCATCTTCTTCCTTAGATTATTCACACTAAATAAATAGATTTTATCAAATCTTGTTATATCTTGGACAATATAATTGTTGTGTGGGAAGGGATGGAATGGGCTTGACATTCCAAGCAACAAGTGATCTTTCTCAAGATTGATTTTTCCAAAGCTTATGAACGGATTGAGTGGCTTTTCATCCTTGCAATGCTTCAAGCACTTGGGTTTGGCCCTACTTTTCTACAGTCAGTCCAGATGCTTTTTGGGGATGCCTCTACTTGAATCTCCATTAATGGCCACTAGTCTCAAGCCTTTGGGCTTTATCATTGAATTCTTGAAGGCTTCCTAATGGCAACCTCTTTATATGTGTTGGCGGCTGAAGGTTTTGGGTATTTTCTTGTAAATGTCATCTTACAAGGGAGGGTTTGTGGTATTTCCCTCTTGGATTCCCCTGATCAACTTGTGAATGGCCATTTTGTAGATTACTCCTTCCTCACTCTCATTGAGGATGAAGAGAATGCTTCCTTTTCTTTGCAACCTCTTGACACATTTTGTCTTGCTTTAGGGCTTGCTATTTAGTGACATAAAACCCTTTGCTATAGGCAGTCTTCTCTTTCTCATCCTGCTTGACTTGGGCAATATCATTGGAAATGGGTTCAACATGGGGAAGTTTTTCATTTTTTGGGCATCCCTTTTTCTTTCCAAGCCTCAGTCATTGAGCTCTAGAATGCGGTTCTTACAAGAATAGAGAAGAAGCTGGTGTATTGGATCACCAAACCTCTCTCCCTTATGGGAAAATTCTAGATTTGTTCCAAAGTGTTGACTGCCACCCATGTGTACTATTCCTCCTGTTGGGATCCTTCAAAGGCCTCTTATGTCAAACTTGAGTTCTTATTATGTGATTTCCTCTAGGCGTCAGATGCTTCTCATTAGGACTTTCATAGAGTTGCCTGGGATTTCTGTTGTCTTCCCAAAGAATCTGGTGACCTAGGCTTGCTATTCACCCAGAAGAAAGGTACTACTTTATGTGCCAAATGGATGATTTGAGCTCTTTCCAATAATGAAGCTCAGAATATTTTTTTGATACATTGCATTTCTTTAGGATTTCTGATTCACCAGCTAGCTTGGAAGGGGATTGGTTTTTAGACCCTTCTTGTCACCATTGAACCTATCTAGATTCATGGCACTTTTTTTGCCAAGAGTATTTGGAAAGTCTAGGAAGTAGTTAAGCCTTGGCTTCACTGGGTTGGTAATGGGTTCAAAGATGGGCTCTCCATGAACCAACACAATCTTTGGTGGTCACCATTATTTTCTATCCAAGGTGTTCTCCGGCTAAGGTGCATGCACGGGGCTAGTGTTCTACATTTTTTTAAACATGGCGTAAGAACCCCTAAAGATCTTTTCTCTAGAGTTACTATGAGCTTATGGTCATGGGAGGATATGAAAGTGCAATTCTAGCTCACTCATCCAGATCAATAGACTTTTGATCTTCTAGTTTCTACGGTGCCTCCACATTTGTTACATAAAGCTAGCATTCAATCCTCTCGCCCTTGGTGGAAAGACTGGAAGTGGTATCCAGACACCTAGTAACCAGCTAAAAGCTTAGGTTGGGCTATTGATGGCTGGTTCCTCACCTACCCATGCTTGAAGTTCTCAACCAATGATGGCATTTGCAATCTTGTCATCGTACTTGGAGTCATAAGTTCACCACTATGTGACAAGCCATTACTAAGCCTAAAATTGCACATTTTTCCTAGTGTATTCTTTTCTAGGACTTGCCTTTGGACCCCTAGCTGCGACACTTGGGTGTTCCTGACCCTGTTGCCCTTTCTATGGTCAACCAGAGACTTTTTTTCACATTTTTTGGTTCTATAGATGAGCTTAGTGTTACTAGTGATTGATCCATGATCTCTTATGCCCCTTCTGCCCAGAACCTTTCTCTTGGCATGTGGTTCTTCTGGGTGACAACACTCAGATTCCTCTAAGATATGGTATGCTTTCAGATTAGAGATCTTATTTACCATTTGGAAATATCACAATTTAGTTATTTATGCTAACAACACACTTGACATTAATGTTTCTATGTATTCTAAAGCATGTCTTTATAACAATGTCATGTTGCAAATTCAAGTACAAATAGATAAAGTGGCTCTAGAGGTGGCTCACCTATAGAAGCTTTCGGCTCATTGGGGAAATGCCCCCTATATGGTAGCTTATGTTTTTCCAGATTTGGCCCCTAATGATCGTACTCCTCCTCACGGTTGTCATTGAGGATAGAGCAATTTTGCTCAGTGCTCTCACACACCTCACTCTCAACTGCACCGCTCTCCTAGCGGTGGTGCTTTTGGTCGGTGCCACTCTTCTGGAGGATCTAGTGGTCAACACTGCTCTGCCTTGCCTCCTTAAAGGTCTAGCTTAGGGTGGTATCCAATGGCTCCTCCCACTACTCCTACTACTAGTTGGCCCTTTGTGCACTTAGACCCCAAGTGGGTGTTTCCTTGGCTGGACTTAGCCATTTCTCCTCCTAGGACCGAGGGAGAGAAAAATGAAGATAATGCTACTAAATAATGATGGATGGGCTCCCCCTGAGCCATCTACTCACCCCACCCTTAGGTGGGGCTCTGATGATAAGGATACTCCTCCCTCAGTTAGTGTTGTGCTGGTAGTTTAAGATTTTTTTATGCTTTCTGAAGTTTTTTTTTTTGATGAATAATTGATATCTGGCCTTTGGCCATGTGAACTCGTTGGGTGATCTTATTTCCCCCACCCCCTTTTTTGTGAATATATAAATTTATTGTATTTTTTTAATATAAGGAAGGGAGTATTCATAAAGAAAAGTAAGAAAATTGCCTATTTATAAATATAATTCATGAATAAAATATTGGGGTACAATGGTGATGAGTAGGAAGTTGCAAGAAGCTACTGTGCTAGTAATTTTGAAGAAGAAATCAGGGCCATCTTATTTTTGTGCTCCCTTCCTAATAGTTGGAAAGGAGTGGTGATTAAAACTAGTAGCTCTAAAATCTAATAATAAAGGAAGGTATGTTGTAGTCTAATTTTGTTACAACTTTTTTGAATGAAGACATGAGAATGAAAGATCAATGTATCTCATCCCAAGAGATAGTGATAGTTAAAAAATTGATAAATATGTAGATTTGAAACAAAACAAAAAATATTGGCACTTCCAAAAACCAAGTATACATGTACACAAGGAAAGCCAAATAGCTGCCAGAATGAATTAATCATACTTAGCTATTGAAATAAATAGTCACATCTCTGATATGTGCATACTCTACATTGAATAAAAAATTGCCCTATTAAACAACCCCAACTCATGACAAACAAGGAGTAATGGAAAGGCTGAACAAAAGTTGTTGAATTTATGTCAACAAAAGTTGTTGATATTATAATATGGGTGAATTTGAGCAAGGTTACCAAATTTTTCTTTCAAAACCATATGTGCAGATATAAATATTAAGTACAACATGTCCAATATTTTTGTAGATATACGCATTAGTTACGCTAAATTTTATTTCAAAATTATATGTGCAGATATAAACATTAAGTACAACATGTGCCATCTTTTTGTAGATATACACATTAGTTACACCAAAAATTTATTTCAAAACCATATGTGCAGATATAAACATTAAGTACAACATGTCCAATATTTTTGCAGATATCCACATTAGTACACCAAATTTTTCTTTCAAAATCATATGTGCAGATATAAATATTTAGTACATGTCTAATATTTTTGCAATTATACACATTAGTTACACCAAATTTTTCATTCAGAACTATATGTGCAGATATAAACATTAAGTACAAGATCCAATACTTTTGTAGATATATTTTTCTATGAAGAAAGTCCACACCTAACAATATGAAACTAGAATAAAATAATGAGACAATGGATACATTATGGTCTTAGTTCTGAAAAAAAGTTGATAAATGTAATTTTTATTGTAAAAAGTGTAACGGCTTAAAGAATCAAAGAATTTTTATCACAATAGCCCAAAGTCATTGTAAGCAACATGGTCACATTGAAGGGGCCCACAATTTTTGTCCATTGCTAAAAGTGGATTTCCTACTAGAGGAACATGGAGGTGTGAATATCAAAGCTGAGGATAACACTCCCATGGAAGAAGATGATAATGTGCCAGAGGACATGATTGAAGAAGATGGTACTAGCGCAGGTGATGAAGATGCTCATAATAATGGTACTAGTGCATCTAATAATGATGATAAAGATGGTCTTCATATACCTATACTTGAGAAGGCACACGAGCCCCTATACAAAGGCTCCCAAACAAATCTTATCTCTGCCATAGAATTGTTGGTGAACTTGAAGGTTATGAATGGTTTATCCAATGTAGCAATGTCACGTATGATAAGGTATGCCATTTTTTTCATCTTCAGTATTAGCATACCATTACCATTCATTATATTAACAATTTATATTTTTTGTTGTAAGTTGATAGGTAAGTTTTTGTTACCACCATCAAACTTTTTCCTTATTCATACCAAGAATTATCTACCATTATGAATCAAATTGGAATGAAGTATCAGACAATGCATGCATGTCCCAATGATCACATTCTATATCATTAACAACATGAATTTGCAATAGAATGCCCTGATTTTCATATTAGTAGATATCAGTTAGGTAAAATAAGAAAAACGGTGCCTCACAAGGTTCTTCACTACATTTCCATTATTCCACATCTTCAATGATTATTTAGGTGCATTAGCTTGACATAATTTATGAAGTACCATACACACAATAGAAGTCAAGATGAAATTATGCGAATGCCTATAGATGGTTATGCATTTAAAGAGATAGGAGAAACATGGCCACACATTAAATAAGAACCTTGTAATCTCAAGCTTTTATTGGCAGTAGATGGTGTTAATCCATTTGGAGATATGATATTTGTTTACTTAGTGTGGCCTATTTTTATTATTAAAAATAACATTCCTCCTTGGATGTCCATAAAGAGGGAGCACATAATGGTGTCAATGATTGTGCCAAGTATTTTTTTCATTTAATAATTATCTAAATTAATTTATAAATAGTGCATTAAAATGGTCATAATAATTATTTAATGTTTCCATTTATTTAATTAGTAGGTAAGTACCAAGTTAAAGATAAGAACATGTATATTGAGCCCCTAATTGACGAGTTTTTGAAGTTATGGAATGGTGTCACTATGTATGACATCTCTAAATCAATAGGACAAAGATAATTTTAATTCCATGTAATGCTTATATGGACAATACATGATGCCCTTGAGCTAACTCATTTTAGCAGTATATTATATTGTTAAGGTCACATTTTTTTGGTTTGTTATAGTGTTTACACATTATTGTTGTATGCTTAAGTTGAACATGATAAGTTTACATGATCCAATTGTGAATGATCTTTTAGGTCTTCAGAGAAAGGAAAAAAATGCATGTCTAGTTTGTGGTCCGAAGACGAAATCTCATAATTCAAGAAGTTTAGGAAAGTAGGCATTTGATGAGTTTAGACACTTTCTCCATAATAATAAGTATCAAATTACTAAAAAAAATCTTTTTAATGGGAAAGAAGAGACAACATCAAGGACACAAAGAAAGACACCTTATAATTTAGAATACGATCGACTAAATCATTGAGGTAATGTCCAGTTTGTGGTCCAAAGTTTAAAATTTATATTTTGATATTGTATTATATTTAGTAATGATTTAATTGATGCTTGTGAAGGTCATCAAGGTATCAATGATCAACTTCCTAGAGGAATAAAAACTTATCCTACTCAATTTAGTAGGTTACTGTACTACAAGGATCTCTAAATCATGCATTTATTTGATGCTTTGCATATTGGAAAGAATGTAAGAGAGATCCTATAAAAAATATTGGATGGAAGACATGATAGAGAAAAAATTACCAAAATTTGTACTGATATTGATGAATCCAATCATGTATTGAATTACATAGCAATGGAGACTGCATAAATATGAGTGCCCTATCTTGGTTATTAATGGAGCAACAAAGTGATGCATTAAAAGAAGTCACAATTTTTTTTCCATAGGATTTGCTACAAATATAAGCACTCTTGTATCAAAGAAAGGTAATTTTGGGTCAAGGTTGAGAACACATGATTGACATACCTTTATTAAGGTAAGTCATATTATTTATTTACAATACATTTATAAAATTGAATGTACTACCTATTGCATTATTTAATACTATATTGAAATGATACTTTTTAATGATTACAGTACATCCTACTTCTATCCCTCCCACACTAGTTTGACAATAGTATTAAACAAGTTATATATGATCTTGAAAAATACATGAGGTTAGAAGTTTTTTTCTTTATATTTGTTGCACATATATTATATTTATGACTTGCTTTAATTTTTATGTAATCTATTGTATAATTTTATCGGAAATCTCATTTACATGTTCTTGCTTGTTGAATCTCTTTTAGGTGGTTATTAGCTAAAAAAATTGATAAAATAGATAAAAAATATTGAAAGAGAAAAATTCCACAGCTTATGTGTGAAATGCAAAAGTGTCTACCTTCAACCTTTTTCAATGCTTAAGAACACTACCTCATACATTAAGTTGAAGATATTGAATTGTGTAGACATGTACAAAGTAGGTCAATGTGGATAGTTGAGAGATACTTAAAATTTATGAAGGCTTGTCTCAATAAAGAGAACCTCCTAAGGGTTCTATGGTAGAGGAATATATGATATACCAAACAATAGTGTACATTAGTGAGTATCTTCCAAAGTTTGCAACTTATATCCATGTAGATCGCATTTGGGATCCCAACTCTATTAACAAACTAGAAAGGGAGTACCTGACAGGGAAATGTAGGTTGAGGAGAGTGAGAGGTAATTATAAGTTGTTTTTTGTAGTTAATTAATTCTTATCCATAATTAATATAAGTTGTTTCTAATTGGTCTAATTGTTTTCTTTATAGTTGGTCATGAGTGAGATGCACTACATTTGTATATTGCAAACAATCTTGATTGGATGATGGTATGGATTGAACAGTCTCAAGAAAATGGTCACTCATTAACATGGGACAATGTTGCATCATTGGTTAAAGAAGCTCATTGTAATGAAAATCTCAATGTTACACCAATGGTACTTGATCTAGCATATGGCTTAAGAAATAGAAAGGTACATAAAATAATATTAATCATGAGCCATAAATTTAATATCAACTCACAAATTGATGCAAATAATCTTGACATGTTTGAATAATTTTAGGTCAAACATCACAAAACTATGTACTACTGCAACCTTAAATTTTGCATAAAAAAGTCAGATGAAATGAAGAAAACTTATGATTCTGGGATAAGTCCAATCTTTGTGGTCACCAATATTTCATCTAGAAATGACATACATCCTCAACAATCTGAAAATTGACACTATGAAATTTTGGATGATATACTTGAGTGTGATTTTAATTCATTCAAATTAGTTCTATTTGTCATCAAATGGTACAGGCTATGAATGAGTCAAAATGATCCTGATAGGACTATTATTGAACATGATAGTGGATTTAAAATGATTAATACAAGGTCATTTGATCTAGTTGGAGATGAGCCCTATGTTCTTCCAAGCCAATGCGAGCAAGTTTTTTACTTTGGCATTCCACATAAACTGGGTCCACACAAACTGGGTTAGTCATTTGTTGTTAGACATGATCCAAGAGGAAGGTTGGTAAATTATAATGCAATGGAAGAAGAAGATACTGAATAATTAGAAGATGAAGTAAATGATGATCATGAACAACTATTACACAATGATGAAGAAGAAAAAGAAGATGATGATTTTAGTCATGTTGATGATAATGGTGATGATGATAATGATGATGATGATGACGATCATGATCATGCTGATGATGGTTATGATGATGATGGTCATGATAATGGTAATGAAGATGATGATGATGGTGATGAAGATGGTGGTGGTGACGATGATGATCGGTGACATGATCAATGAAATGTCTATTGAGGTAAAATCAATGTCAAGTATGATGGAGTCATGATTTTTATTTAATAATATTTTTTTGATTTCGATGAATTCATCATTTAATTTCTTTCTTCTACATAAATTTAAGTTTATAGAGCATTGTAAGCGAACAACTTTTCATTCATTACAATATGGGTGAATTTGATAAGTGGGGTGACCAACATTTTCTTTCAAAATCATATGTGTAGATATAAAAATTAAGTACAAAATGTCCAATATTATTTTAGATATACACATTAATTAGACCAATTTTTTGACTAACTTAAGATAAATGATTTACATATGCATTCTATTTAATACCTTTGACCAAGATCTTGCACAGTCACATAGATTGATAGGTATTTGTTAACAAACCCTATAGATACAATTTTTTATTTGCATATCTTCTCTTTACCATAAACATCAACTTTTATCCTAGTGTGTCTCATTTTATGGATTGCATGTATCACCAAATAGGTATTTTTATGATCTATCTTACTCGAGTGAGGAAAATGCAGAAAAAGAAGACAAAGGTGAGACATCCAGTAGGTCTAAAATAGGGATCAACTAGAGGTCAAAAGAATAGAAGAAAATTCAACAAATTAATGCAATTTTTTCTTTCTAAGGGGGGGTCATGTTCTTATGACAATGAGAGAAAAGGTGATAGGAAGGTTCTATTAAAGTACACACATCTTCAAAAAGAATGGGTACCCAAGGAACTACCTCCAAGTTAACACTGATTTTTCTGTTAATGAAAGGATATATCACATAGCTCCATCTTGATTACATAGTTTGGGCCTATTTTCCATGGATGGCTTAAAGGTCTATTACAATAAAGTTGTTGAATTGATGGAGTATGTAGGACCTTGTTATAATTACAATAATTGGATATAGATTGTGTAATATAAAAAAAGTATGCCCAGGTATGCATTGTCACCAAATTATATACAATGCAAAGAAAATGATCAAAGTAAAATGTTCACTATGTATATTGATGAAAGGCCAAAAGCAATATGGAATATTGCAGGATTTATAAATAGTTCTTGACCTGTGTCAACTAATAAGTTGGTGAATTATATATTCAAGGCACGCGAGGGAAATCATGTTTTTATATGTGCGATAAAATCAATCAGTACAGGGGAAGAGCTTTTGATAGATTACAATTTGAATCATGTAGATACAATTTTTTTTTCCTATCATGGGACTAGTAAGTATAACATTTAAACCATTTGTCTCCAATTAATATTGACTCCAATATAAAATCTACTTTATTATTCATATTTTTTTGATAAGTCTATTACTTTCATTTTGCTGCTGATTGTTAAGAATTACTAATCTTTTTCACAGGGCAATATGGATAGGCCACCACCCATAGGCAAGGATGCACCATTTCACAGACCTTCTTCAGTGAAGGTAAACCTTGATTTTTTGTAATTGTTCAAATTATATAGAAACAAATGTCATATTATTATTCTCTTTTCTTTATGTCTTTGGAGTTATTTTAATGGAATTTTACTAATATTAGATTTTTCAAATATACACATTAGTTACACCAAGTTTTTCTTTGAAAACCATGTGTGCAGATATAAACATTAAGTACAACATGTCAGATACTTTCATTTCACTACTGATTGCTAAGAATTACTAATCTTTTTCATAGGGCAACATGGATAGACCACCACCCACAGGCGGGGATGCACCATCTCACACACCTTCTTTAGTGAAGATAAAGATTAATTATTGTAATTGTTCAAATTATATAGAAACAAATATCATATTATTATGTTATTTTATTTATGGCTTTGGAGTTATTTTGATGGAATTTTATTGATATTGATGTCACAAATGATAGGGAAAAGCTAAAATGATAGCAGATCAAATGCAATCTAAAATATGGGCATCATTTCTACATGACATCGCCCTTAATGTTGACCCAATGTTCATGGCCCAACAACTTAAACAAAAATATAGTGATAACATTGTTAACATAAACATCAAGGGTGACACAAGTGAGGAGAAAGAGGCACTCAAAGAAGAATTGGGCCGTAGAGTGAAATATTTGAAGGTAAGCAGTAATTAATCTCAAGCAATAATATAAGTTCAATGGATGTTTATATTTTATAGTATCTTATGGATCATGATCTAAAATATTATGTGTTCTTCTACAACAATATGTGATAGCCGTGACACCATGTGGTGAGCATGGTGAGCGTTGTAGCACACAAGCTTCATGCAAGTAACACTTTCTCTTTACAAAATGACTAAAAATTACAATATTATTACACTGTTGAGTTTATTTAAGGCAATTACTCAATGTTGAAATAGGACATCTAATGTGAAAGTGAAACTGGTGCAACATTGTTTGTTTTCATCAACATTATAACACTTAGCTTTTATTTTTGGATGCTTCTAGCTAGTATCCCATTTGATCTTTATCCATTGCAAATGTCTTTGCTAACAATATTGTATTCTTCAGCTTATGATGAAGTGTGGATGCCTCCTTTGGTCGTTAGTCTGATATTGCCTAATTGTTGGCAACAAGGAGCGTACAAACATCCTCATCTATTCCAACTATAATCGGTAAAACCTTGTTTTGCTATATTTTGTAATGTGCTAATCGTGCATTTTGTTTTTGTTAGGTGGATTTTATACTCATGTACCTATTTGGTGTACTAATAGATAGACCTTCAATTGATAGAGCAACAAAGACTAGTACTGCTAAAGTTGATCCATTTTATGGAGTAGTCTGTGTGACTAGTATTGGTTCATTTGTAGGGACATTGTTGTTGAACAAGAAAACTATGTTTCCATTAAAATTATGAAAGCTTCCAGGTGCATGGAAATTGTTATTATTTAAAGTGTAATTTTAGTTTATTTAGACATAACTCATTTTGGATTGATAATCCCATGATGATTTTGTAGGAAATAATATTTTCTTTGATCATCTTTTTGATATGACATTGAGGCTATTTGGACCCACCATACATAAAAGGTACATAGTTTCATATCATTGCTACAATATTTTTCTTTTCTTCTATTTATTGTACTATATTAAATTTATTAATCTAACAATTTTATTTAAAAAAAAAAGATGGAATGAACAAGGTCTTGAATTAAAAAACTAGCTCATTACATCTTTTGAGGACCTTTTCAGGAAAATATTTTTGACACTACCTTCTCAAAAGAGTATCAAGACATATAAAGATTGTGAGGGACCAATATAGAAGGGGGCTAAAGGAGAACCCAAACTATGATCATTCTCCTATGATTCCATCGATGGAGTGGAATGAAATAATAGAAGATGCAAAAGAAAAAAGGCTATGTGATAATAAAAGAAATGAACAAGAACAAGGTAAATGAAGTCATGTCATGATAATATTAAGTAGAATGTAATCATGCACCAGTTAGTGATATTTGTGAATATATAACCTAATATGTTTCAAATTGTTCATAGACTATAGGACACATCAGTGGCTACAAAAGCGAGACTAGAAAATGTTGGCCAACACAAACTTAGCTTTGGTGGCTATATGAATCTTCAGTCTCGATTTATAAGTAGTAGCAATGGAATTTGATATAACTTTTTTTATATAATGTTGTGAAAAATTTTGTTTAATCAAACCATACATGCAAAATTGATGATATTAAGAAAAAAATATAGGGCACAAAATTTAATGTAGAGCTCATGGATGGAGATAAAAAAATTACCTTGAAGAAAGGCTATAAAGTCATGGCTGCATGCCTACGCCAAGAATATGAAAGCCATACCCAAGAATCTAGTGCACCAAATGAGACATGGGTAAACTAGTTAGATGAAAAGTAAATCAAATTGAATAGTTAAGAAATTTCTTTTTTGGTGTTAGTTTTGAACATAAACTGATTGCATAACAATGTGTACAATACTTCATTGCAGCCTTCATTTTCTATCACAGAACTTGCTCATGATGAAGGTCATGATGTGAATTATAGTGGTGGAGGTATTAATTTTCTATTGGAAATTAATTTCACAATTATGAATATAATTTAACATCTTCAATTGCAATTTGAAATGTAACCTTTTTTTGAATATTTTAGAGCATGTTGAACATCATGGTGAAGGAGTGCAACATGTTCCAAGTGTTCAACATGTTGACGTGGTGATGGATCAAAATGTTAATGTACATGATGTGGCATTGTTAGGTAAGAAAAATGCATTTTATTTTGTACTACTTAATTAAATACTTTTAATAGTTAAAAAAAGAAGAAGAGTATGCTAGTTTAACCCATTTACTTCTTCTTGCAATAGAGCTCCCTTTAGTGCAGCAGCCTCCTCCTCAAAACAAGAGGAGGCATCATAATTTCACATTATATGTGCCTCAAGAGGAGGAGAATGAGGAAGATATTGATGCTCTTATCAGCCTTTTTCTTAATAGAGCTAAGAAAAACAAAAAGAAGAAATGATTTTTAAAAAGTGCTCTTTGATAAACCTTGTTTGATAAACATTGTTGGATAGTGAAAGAACTTTTTTTAAAAGTAATTATCTATGAATTTTGTGTATTAATATTGATTTTTATTTCATGTTAATGAATATTGTTATGTTTTAATGAATTCTTGACTAGTATTGTGTATTAATAAATTTTATATCATATTAATGAATGTTATGTGATTGTATTGATTGAATATCATAGTTCATAAATGGATGGATGGATGAATGAAGTATGTAATTAGATAATAATGGGTAATTTAGATTGATGTTAAAGGGAGGGGGGTGAGGCCAGATGAGCTTCCACCTTCATGTGGTTGGCCTTGTTAAGTAGAGAATACTAAAGTATTCTCAAAACTAAGTGAAACTCAAACTAACATATCAAGGATATCTTTCTATTCTTTCCTAATCCATTCTTTCTTTTTCTTCAAAACTATTACCAAAGTATCAATTTATTCTTGATCATCTTTAGCTTAGTTACCAAGCAATATAATATATTTTTGATCTTGATACCTCTGCTTCCTTCAACTACTATTCTATTATATTCATTAGGTTTTTATCCCTTACCCACATTTTTTCAAACTTTAAAGGACATTGTTTTGGGAGTGAATCCTCAATGATATTTAGTTGAACTACAAATTGGTTTGAACTAGAATGAGGGAGGATATGGGCTAAGACAGTGTGATAGAACTGATGGTTCTAAGTCACTAATGGGAAAATAATGTAATGTTTCTATAACTTGATTCAAAATGTCACACTCCATGCATAGGCTATAAACATTAGTTGGTTTAGAATAAGTGGTCACACCCAAAACTTATAGCAAGTGTGAATTAACAAAGACTAACTACTATAAAAATATCCTCATCAAATTCACATTACTTAGACTACACATACTAACATCCTTGAGGTCTGATAATATATGTCAATAAATTTGTGGATTTAACTGTGTGAACAATTTAAATATCAAAATTTTGCATCATTGATGTAATAACATGGCTTGCTTCCTTACTTCCTAGTTCTTTCTAGGTGCTTATTAGATTACTTCTATGACCTTGATGGTGATTCTTGGCTCACCAACTTAGGATCAATCCAAGATCCTTTTCCTTCACCTTTCTACCATTACATGCATGCAAATATTATAGAGTATCTTTATTCATCTTTTTATACTTTTATGGCCATATATAGTTTGTTTTTAGTTTCAAACCACTTTTATGAAAATGATCACTTTTATGCCCTTAACTACAATTATAAGACTTGATGTGTATCTATAATTTCTCAAATCATAATGTTTCTTTTAAAAATTATACCCTTGTTGATTATCTCTTGCTTGATTCCATTTCCTTTTGATTGTTTTTCTATTGATTCCCTTGACTTGACTTTTGAATTCGATATGATTTACCTTGATTTTAATTCTTATATTTTCCTCTAGCCATTAATTAAAAAAAAATCTTGCTAGACTCTCTAGTGAACATTTTTAGCATATCCTTGTCATTCCAAAAGCTCCATACACTTCTAGTTTTATATTCTCAAATCTCCTAGTTAGTTCAATTGTATGGTTGAAATCATAGTACTTATCTAGAAGACTCAATTATAAATCTACAATTTCAAAGTCTTCATATTAATTATATAACAAGGTTTATTCATTATACAAGTTAGTTGGAAAAAAGTATTTTGTTAATTTTCTTGTAATTAATAATCTAGCATCCTGCTTGTAGGTTTCCATTGTCCTCTACCTAATTTCCATTCTGGGAAGAGCAACTTTAGGTGCCATAGTTGCATTTGTAGGTGCTGAATTCATAATTTCTTGTAAAGATTCTTTTGTTTAGTTCAAAGATGATTTTATATATGGATGAAAAATAGGCAAGGTCTTATTCAAAAAGAAAACTAATCATATTTTGTCACATTGAACAACATTATGGATCTTTTCATTAATTTTTTGCTCATCAAAGTTTTTCCTAGATGCAAGTTGTCAACCTCAATTCCTCAATAGGAATAGAGATGGAACAAAAGCTGGAGGGCAAGAAATTTGATTGTATCACTTTTCTAGTTTGGGGCAACTTTTTTCGGTGGTTAATTTTGATTCATTCTCTTGTAATGACTAAAACCTCCACCATTTAAGGAAAAATGAATCATCATATAACTGCTCATTATAACCAATGACATCATTTTTTCTTCCACTTCTAACTTCTACGTGATCATTTTGTGAGGTGCTAAAAAAATTCTATAAACTATGAGCTATACTATTCAAGATCTCAAAAATTGTAATTGGCTTATCTGGTTCTTAAAGGTGAAAAGGAGTATGTAGTTTCAGTAACACAAACATCAATCTAGATCTATTGTAGATATGTGTTGATCACAATTAACTCAAATCTATAAGATACTTGTAAAACTTAGAACAATGAACAACTTTTTGAGTCACCAGTGCCAAATTTTGAGGTTACACTAGTATTGTTTCATAATGGATCTCAGTGAATTCTAATGCTGTTTGCATGTGAGTAGGAAGAATTGACATCAGGCATCAGAAGGAAGCTTAACTTAAGCTAGTACCATAATTTTTCATAAGCCTAACAAAAGTGAACAAATTTTTTAACCTATTGTTATAACACAAGAACTTGTTAAATTATAAAGATGTTCACACACCTTTTAATTGACATTTGTAATACAAAATGTATAATTAAAATGTAGTCATTTGACAAGTGCAAGTTGTGTATCATCTTTTGAATCCAAAATTGTTCATGCCAATCTTTACATTCTAATAATGACTCATGAAATTAGAGAGAATTCTTGTATTTTAATTTAGAAACCTCAAAAGAATGTTAATTTAGAATTTTTTCTCTCTCTTTTTAAAATATTTATAAAACTTAATGCATGTCAATATCTCCTACCATATTGATGGGTAGAGATTCCAAAACTGTGCACATATTGATTCAGAATGTCCCAATTTAGTTGGTTTTATAATTAAAATTAATTTATAATGGTTATCAACTTGCACTTAAAGTACAATGCATGGCCTATTGGATCTAGATTGTAGGTTCTTTTAAGAAACCATAAGACCTCACAAAAATTACTTTGGTTACTACTTTTTTTCTATGAATAACAACTTTTCGACACATAATTTTAGCGTATCTCAATGATTGTTGGTATGTTCCTTTTGTAGACTGATCTTTTCCAAAAGAACCAATTCACTATTGCATTAAGAAATCTTGGAAACAAGCCTGATGGTAGCTCTCTAACTAGGTAGCTTACTATAAGCAGTTAAATTTATTTTTCTGATCTTTTTATTTGTCTATTCCATTAGCAGGTGTTTCATTTTTGTAATTTTAGAGTTTTGCAACAAAAACTTTGTTAAGATGAACATTATTATGTTTGATGTGGTTCACTTTTAGTGTATGTTGATATAGAGAGAGATGGTACACAACTACCAATTAATTAATTGGATAAGGAATACAAAGAGTGGTTGAAAGCGATGCATGAGAGTTATGATGAAGAGGTAGAATGTTGTAATGAGTAGGCAATGTTAATTTTGGATCCTAGTGATGGGAAAGATCTTAGGATTTCACAAAAAGGTAAGATGCATTTAAGATGCATGTAAGTATCAAATTTTGGTCCTTTATGTTGTCTTGCATAGATTTCACAAATCTTTTTGTATATTAGTCTTTCTTAGTAATAAAAAGGCACAGTTAAATCATATTGATGTTTCATTAGAGGACACCATTGATGGCGTCATCCATCTTCTTGAGTATGATATTTATGAAAGATGTCAAGTATATGTTTATGATATTTGGGATCCATAACTATTAAGCAGATCATTGTCAAATTGATCATATAGATTAAAATAATCTAGAATATGTTAACTGTAAACTCTACTCGTTAGGGCTTCTATTGATATTTTAAAATTTGATGTTTTACAAATACTATGATGGGGCTCTATTTATTCTTCCCTTAGAGATAATTTTTGGGATAAGGTGACTTAGCCTTACCACGATTTATTGCTTTATTTGTGCTCTCTTGGAAAGTTGCTAAATGAAGCTAGATTCTTCCACAAGAAAAGACTTGGAGTAGAAAAATAGAAAGCTTCTATTTTTTGGTGATATATTCTCTTATGCTTTATTTTTATAAAAGAGTTGTGCATAAGGAAGTTTCTAAATTAATTTTTAGATGCGTTGAATATAGATGCTTTAGAACTATTTCCTCCTGTATGAGAACTCTATAAGTACAAGCATTGTTGTAGAGAATTAAGAGAGAGATAAGAAGTTATTTGAATAGGGTTATGCTGCCAAATTTTCTCTAGAATGGAGCATGATGTAAATATCTCCATGTGAAGGTTGAAAATGTATTGTAACTTGCTGCTGAATAATACATTAGCTTGATGGTTTGGAGGGTGGGGTTTTTACCTGGAAAGGTTTTCCCCACGTATATCTATGTTTCTATTTTGTCTCATTCTTCTAGTTTCATAATTGTAGAATAATAATCTATATGTTGTAATGTTGCTGAAATCGATTTAGATTGGTAAATTGCAATCACTTTTCTTTAAGGTTTTAATTGTGGGAAATCAAGTATTGTCTATTTCCGCTTTTATGGCATAGTAGTATGCACTTGTATTTTCTTATTAGAAGTTTTTCAATGAACTATTGGATACAAGATGTGCATACTGATCTTAGATGAATTTATAGGGTGCTCTCATTTCCTTTCAATTGGTATTAAAGCTCAATTTTATGAGTTTCATATTGCTTGCATGTGAGGATTCACACAGCTTCTAGTTTTGGGTATTTCTTCTATTATGATTTCTTAGCTTAAAAAGCTTGAAGAAGTTTGTTTTGAAGAAATTGACTGATAATTAATCCTTTGATGAGTGGAAGTCTTGTAGTTGATTTATTCTTGTAGGAGACATCAGACATTTCTTGAAAGATGGTGAAGATAGAGAAAAAGAGTTGGTCATGTTGAGATGACATTGATTTGGAGCTCTTGGTTAATAGGATAATAATTCTTGATGTAGGGGTATTTGAAAGTGTCTCTTTTGTTACCTAGAATACATAATGGTATGAAGTTGATCATTGGATGATCTGGAAGCTTCTAGACAACCTATCTCTCTCGATGCATGTACTAGTAGTGGTTGTGGGATTGGTCTACAACTGGGCCTGAAGTTCCAATACTATGTTTTCCTCTTGGAAATTTATACATGCATGGCTTGGATTCTTGTTCCTTGGATCTGAGGGGTTTATACATTTTCCTAAAAAATCTATGGTGATGTTCATCTATGATAATCCATTATTCTGGATTTAGTTGTTTGATATTTTTTTAGACTTTGAGTCTTCCAAATGAGAAGTGGGTGTGGATGTGCATGGGTGTTCATAAACACAATATTTTTGTAGGTTTTTCATGCTGAAATAGTAGTTTTTTGTGGATCTATTGAAGAGCTATTTTCTAGAATCTGGTTCCTTTAGAGTGGTACCAAATGAGATAGTTATAGTTCTACATGCATGCTTTCTTTATGCATGGTGAGAGGAGGTTTTTTTATTTATTTGCATGGAGATGTTGGTACATGATCAATCACTCAACATTTTTGTGGTGATGCTTTGTTAGATTCCTAGAATATGGTGCTTGATGTGGACATAATTGGCAAATCAAATTTGTGATTGATCTGGTGTTTGAGTCATGTTGTCTACATGATTAATCTCTTTGATATCATTTGTACATGTCACTAATGTGATTGTGGGTTTACATGTTGCAATGATTGGATCTACAAGTTATGGAGTTAGGTGGGTAGGCCACCCATTTAATTGTAGTGGGATAACGTGGATGTGGATTGTCTATATCCACATATTTGATTTAGTGTTGGTGCAAGCTTGTTAGCTGGAATTGTTTGTGGTCACTTATGCATTTGTGTGGCTACTTTGAGATGAGAGGATGGATAATATTTGAGTACTTGGATAGTCAGTTATGGAGTCCTAAAGCATGGTGAATTTCTTTAGTGTGGAGATCCTGGTTTCACCTAGTGTGATGTGTGGGCCTAGATGATTTTTAGGTTTGGAGGATGGTGTGTCATATGCTTGGACAACTTGGTATCACACTTTAGTGGGAGCTTTAGCAGTGGCTATATTTTTCCATCGTATTGTGATGGATGATCTTCTTTAGTGTTGCAGATGTTGGAGGATGCCTTAGATCCTGTTGTTGCAAAAGGGTCTTTCACATTTGTTGGTTCATTATTTGGTGATGGTATCTCCATGTGATTGGAGATGTTGACATATTTAGGATTCAAGGGGTCCTTTGTAGAGATGTTGCTTATGCTTTTATTTGATATGTTATTGTGGTGGCTTTTATGTCATGGTTCTCTCTTTATTACCAATTTAGAGTTGTGACATGATATAGTTATTTGATATGATCACATGAAGCATGTTATCTCTTTTGAGGAGATGGTTTCAATCATGATGTCATGTTTATGTTCTCAATTCCATGGTTGGAGCTTTGACATTGGTCTTGTTTTAGTTTCTTGGTATTGAGTACTTTGATCATTTGCTTGATACTTCATGACATTGCTATGTTAGAGTGGAGTTTTGTATGGAGTGATTGATTATAGGTGCTTGTGGATACTTGGAGACTTAGGTGAGGCTAGAATTTTCTTGAGATGAGAGACATGTTGTTGAGATGTATACTCTTGATGAGATTTCAACATAAAGTTTGAGGAGCCTACACCTTTGTTGGATGTGAGTTCAATAGAGACCTATGAGGAGATTGTTCTTGGATAAGTCATGGGGTGACTTGCATATCTTGGGGGAGCATTCTCATTCCCCACTCTTGGTCTACTTGGTATTTTATCACTTTAGAGGTATTGCCCAATGTTACTTTCAGGTGATTTATCTTTTCTTTCATATTCATGGATCTTGAGTTGTAGCTAGATGGTTCTGGAGGATTCATTGTGAGAGATGGATAACATGGTTATCTCCTTTAGGTTTATTTTTATTTATTTTGACAATAGGATATGGTAGTGGGCTGATTTCTTGAAATGGGAAATGGAGTTGTTTGATCTTCTTTGAGAGGCTTATATCCATCTAGATTCATGATATCATATTATGTTTGATCTCTTGAGGTTGAAAAACTTTGGATGTTGTTATGGCTTTTCTCTTGGGGTTGTGAAGGAGATCATACTTGGCATAGTTCACATTTAGAAGTGTTAAAGTAAAAGGACATGCTACATGCTTATGATTTGCACTTTCTCTCTTTGGCCTCAAGGTTATCTTCTTGGATGTTTGGGTTCACATAACATTGTTTTTTGAGATTTGTTGGAGCTATGTGGTCACTCTTTTGTGGTAATTTTTTATCACTTGTACTTTATTTTTGTTTGGTGATGACATGGTGGCTCCTTTATCTCTTTTCTTTGTTGGATGTGGAGAACATGGGAGAGTTGTGGAGACTGGACAAGAGAGATGTTTCTTGCAATATTTCTGCTACAGGATTTGCATATCTTTGTGGATGGTCCTTGGTACTACATGGTTTCGCTTCCTTTGTGTTTTTATTAGTAGAATTAGTATGCTTTTGATTTTTTAGATTCGACATTACCCATGTAGTGGGAGTTCTTGTATGTGTTTGGTCTTCATCAACTAGTTTGCACATAGAGCTTGAGGTTGCAGTTTATGGGTTGGTTATGTTGTTGGAATGAGTTTTCTGGTGTTGAATACCTTTGAGGTATGGGTGATTAGATGTGTTAGCATTTACTGTGGATTCTATTTTCAATCTCATGGGTTTATTAGTTGGATTGGACCAATCAGTTTGGTTTTTGTTTTGGCTGATGTTTTATCTTGTTTTCTGAAGGATGACTTTGCAATTTTGTTGGGCTAAGAAGTTGATGTTTTTAATGCTTCCATGTAGCTCATGAGCACAATGGAGTGGTGGAAATTTATGTAGCCTTTTTTATTACATGGATCTTATGCTTATGTTATTTGGACAGGTGTCTAGTTGGAGCATGAGAGCATATGTTATGATTTATGTTGTTTCATGGATGGCTGTGATGATATAGTTTGATCAGTTTGAATCTTGTTAGGTCTTCATCAAGTGGGAGAATTTTTGGATAAGGTGACTCAACCTTACCATGATTTATTGCTTTATTTTTGCTCTCTTGGAAAGTTGCTAAATGGATATGGATTCTTCCACAAGAAAAGACTTGGAGTAGAAAAATAGAAAGCTTCTATTTTTTCGTGATTTATTCTCTTATGCTTCATTTTTATGCAAGAGTTGTGCATAAGGAAGTTTTAAAAATAATTTGTAGATGCATTGAATGTAGATTCTTTAGAAATATTTCCTCTTGTATGAGAATTCTATAAGTACAAGCATTGTTGTAGAGAATTAAGAGAGAGATGAGAAGTTATTTGCACAAGGTTATGCTACTGGATTTTCTCTAGAATGGAGCAAGATGTAAATATCTCCATGTGAAGGTTGAAAATGTACTGTAACTTGTTGCTGAATAATACATTAGCTTGATGGTTTGGAGGGTAGGGTTTTTACCTGGAGAGGTTTTCCCCATGTATATCTATGTTTCTATTCTGTCTCATTCTTCTAGTTTCATAATTGTAGAATATAATATGTATGTCGTAATGCTGCTGAAATTGATTTAGATCAGTAAATTGCAATCACTTTCCTTTAAGGTTTTAATTATGGGAAATCAAGTATGTTTGTTTTTTCTTTTATGGCATAGTAGTATGCATTTGTATTTTCTTATTAGAAGTTGTTCAATGAACTATCGGATACATGATGTGCATATTGATCTCAGATGAATTTCTGGGGTGCTCTTATTTCCCTTCAATAATTATAATGTCCAAATTTAAGACATCAACTTATTAACATAATTTATCATTCCTATACTATAAGTTTGGAAATTTCCACTAGTTGTATTGGTAGCCAGAACCGACACAAACCAATTATCTTCAGAAGCAACCCTAGCTGACAAAATTTTTGTGTCGTTCACATACTAAAGATATTATGAATGCATATAATTATGAAATGCTATCTTTGGATCCAAAATAGGAACACAATTTGGAATGAATACTCCATCGTTGGTATCAGATATACATACTTGGCCTTTGAATTAATTTGCTATCTACTCTGCCAAACAAGTGATATTTTCATTTTTGGTTAGAATAGGAAAATTTATGTCTTTCTTAAACTTGTTAATGTTAACCAATAATTCCTCTGACAAATCTACAATTAAAAATGAGATTATTGTTTAAAATATTTTATAATAGAACCATCATTGACATATGCTTTTCTCTCTTAATTCTAGCTGAAGATTTTTGCCAAGAAAAATAGGAATTAACAAGATAAAATCAACAACACCCACATAGCTTTACAGAATTGTTAGACCTCCTTGGTTTGAAGAGATGGATTTCATTGGCTAACAATATTAGTCAACAACAATGATAGTGTGAGGAGCCATTAAGATAGACTTAAATTAAAGGAATTATATCAACCATAAGATATGCTTAACTTATTGCAATTGCAGGCTCAAACTAAATTAGAGTGATAGCACTCATAAGGTAGCCTAAAACTATTGTAACTCAAGGTTTCATCTCAGGCACATCAGAAAACACCATAAATACACTACTAAGATTCAAAAGATAAGTCTGGTTAGCATACACTGTTTATAATTATATTAAAAAATATTGGTTATCTAACAATGTATTAATTGTTTGTGTTGAGTTGTTTCTTACTACCAGGTAGTTACAAGTGTTAGTTGGTTGGAGGTTGCATTTCTCTTGGCAGGTTGAAGTGTATCAAGGAAGGTAGCATGGTGTAGTGGGATGAACTATACTCCTTGAGAAATCATCTTTGTTCTTCTCTATAATAATTTCATGATAGAATAAAGATATATTTTACTCCTGTATTTGGTGTGTGCTATCATCTTTATTATTACGTCATGTATTTAGTTTATTAGATATAGCACTAAATAATAAGCATTTGAAATAATCACCATTAAGCTGTTGAACATAATCATCAAACAATAATAATAATGCACAATGTTGTAATCCTTTGTACCTAACGAGAATAAGTAATTTGCGCAGGTCTCATTTTCTACATCTAGTAGAGTTCAATTTTTTGGTCCCAAAAAGGATCGAGTAAAGTATCTTCTATCTGTTTATCTAAAGTAACTCAAGTTCCTACAACTTGCATTAGATCTAGTTTGCAACAATAACAATGAAATTTTTTTTGTTTCTTCACCCAATTAAAAATTTTCTGCAGCTTTGAAATTTAAGATTCTAAAAGACTCTATAAAGATAACACCTACCTTCAAAAAATTACCAAAGGGTTTATTAGTAGAAACCCTCAGAAATAGAAGATCATGTTAAATTTCAAGCACACTAATAATTAAATACACATATCAAGTAGTAACTCAAAGCATAAAGTAATTGATAATGAAACATGTAATGAATATCACTAAGCTAAGAAGGATGGATTTCTTCACTTTGACCACTTTTGTTGAACTAAATATAGATGGTATGGCCTAGGCTAATATTGTAATGTCCCCATTTTAGCAGTTGACCAAGTGTGTGTGCGTTAGCCTTGTTCTACATGGTCTCGAGGGCTAACGAAGGGTTTAATGGGATCCTGGAGTGTTTTGGCCTAGTCATTTCCAGTTTGGGCCAAAACGAAGTTGATTTACTCAGTTTCAGGCATACTTACTATTTTTAGTAAGTTGGCAGGACACAGTGCAGGTCAATTTTGGTGATTGAATTCGATACTCCTCGGTGAGAGCTTTCCGATGAGCTATCACTTGCATTATCCGAAGTCCGATTGCTAATACATTTTAATGCCTGAAGTTTTATTAAAGTAACATCTAATTTAATTGTAAAATATTAAAAGTGTTACTTTTATATTTATTTTATGGTGATGTGTACCCAAGGGAGACATAAGGGGTATTTTAATATATGTTTTATATATTACACATCTTTTATCCCACATTTCCCATATGAGTTGAGCGGACCCTTGGAAATAGAATAAAAGGAAGCATTTGTGGCTTCATTAGGCAGGTTGAGTATGAGAAGAAATTGGTGTGTGAGTTGCAGCTCCGTTCTTGGCATTTGAGGACATCTATCCTCTCTTGTAACATTCTAGACGTCATTCCCTTGGGGTTTGGACTTTGGAATTCTTTTTTATTGGCTTCATTTTCAGGTAGTTTAATTGCATTTCCGGCTACAGGCAGATTTGGTATTTTGCTCATATCTTCTTCACTACTTGTCCGATGCTTATGCCGCTTTGAGGGAATGGTATTATGAAGGTAGTGGACTGATTGAAGGACAAAGTATTATAGCAGCAAGTTTGAAAGCATGGGCTGGAGTATTATGTCAATACTGCTGAAGTAATTAGTGAGTTGATAAATCTGCCATGTATTTGGTTTTATGAATTCTGAAAATGACATTTTATTAGCAACAGTTCATTTCCACTTTGCATACTATTGTAGTTTCTTTCTTGTTTATGTTGTATGATACCAATTCCATGCACGAAACATAAAAAACAAATAAACGGTTGATTTTCGGAGTTATAAGGGGTTTAAAACATTAAACGGAGAAATAAGAAGTTGAATGCAAACTGTTTGACATAATTCCTTCCAGCAATTTGGTTTAGTTCTTTTGGGACACCAGGGGTGCCCATTACAAATATAGGGAGTCTCATCAGAAGTGAAGCTCCTTTTCTATGAGGTACACATCAATGAAGTTTATCACTTGAATGATAAACATAAAGTGTGCAGTGATAACAATCTTAACATTGTTTGATAATATAGTTTGCAAATCAATAGAAAAATAATTATAATGTGTGGTAAGAAGCTCCATTGATACTTAACTAGCTTTTGGTAGTATTCTTGTAATGAGGAATGATCAATTTGTTTCTATCTTGGGACTTCTACACTTATTGGAATTTAGATGTAGAGTATGTGGTGTTTTGCAAAGAATAGGAAGAGGCATATAGCAACTTCTCTTTTAGGCAAACAATGAAGCACTTCCAAAAGGATTAATAATCCTTGAATTGTTCCTTGATATCATTACTGATATGAAGGAAAATCCATATGATGCCAAGACATTTTCTTTGAAGATGAAAGAAATGGTATGTTTTAAATTATTCTATGTTATTTTTGGAGGTTTTCACATGCGCTTTATTTGCCAAGTTTTTGTTCTCTCATACCTCAAATTGTTTCTATCTTGGGACCTCTACTGTATTTTTTAAAACACATAACCAATCATCACTCATTTTGAACCATGAAGAAATTCAACTCTAGACTATGAAGGAAATCCTTTCCATTGTAGGGTCTGTTCTAGGACTGGACATATTGTTGTGTGCTGTCCTGTAGAATTGAGGAAATCAAAGAAAAGACCTTCTTGGTAGTCTAGGGTTTTTGTTCTCTGATACATTCTAATATTAATATTAATGACTAGGACCCATTGATTTATGAATCTGTCTAGATTTTCTTTGCATTTGAATCTTTTTCTCATATGCCTCTTTGGGTTAGGCTCCCAAATCTTCCCCTTCATCTATGGGTAGATTTGGTTCTGGAAGCTATGTGAGATGCCATTGGTGACTTCCAAATGGTGGATTCTAAATCATTTGATATTTTGCATACCACTTATGCTCACATGCTCGTGGTGGTTGATTCTTTGAAGGGCCTCCCTGAGAAGATTAGACTAGATGCCCCTAATGGTTTGTGGATTTAGACTCTAGACTATGAAGGAATTTTTTTCCATTGTACGGTCTACTCCAAGATTGGACATATTGCTTTGCATTGTCCTGCAGAATTGAGGAAGTCAAAGAAAAGACCTTATTGGTGGTCTAGGGCTTTGGTTCAACATTACTCTATACTTATAGACTCCACTCTTAAGGATTTGTCTATGATTGCTGATCGTGCCAATAGCTCTATTCTATCTAACTAAGCTTTTCATCTATTGTTGGATGTGGTTTTCATGGTAGCCCATACCTTTGTGAGTTGGGTTCCTTCTCTACAGAGAATCACCATCCAATAATAACTTCTTTTGGATTTACTTGTTGATGTAACTCATACATATTATGATGGTAATCAATATCCATTGCAACCTGCTATTTTTTTAAAACAAATCAGATTGGTCAAAATTTTGACCAATTCTTGAAGGTTTTCCACAAAGAATTGGTCAAAATTTTGATCAACTCTTTGGTCATGACCATGGCATCCTCGTCATGGGATAGACTAGAATTGGTTGATATTTCTACCAATTCTTGGAGGTTTCCCACCAAGAATTGGTTAAAAGTTTGACCAACCCTTTGGTCGTGACCATGGCATCATTGTCATGGGATAGATTGGAATTGCTCAAAATTTTGACCAATTCTTGGAAGTTTTCCACAAGTATTGGTCGAAATTGCGACCAACTCTTTGGTTGTGACTTTGGCATCATGGTCATGGGATAGACCAGAATTGGTCAAAATTTTGACAAATTCTTAAAAGATTTCCACCAAGATTTGGTCAAAATTTTGACCAATGATGACCAATTAGGCTCATCCAAAATGCACCCTTTTCGACCAAATATTTGGTTAAAATTTTGGCCAATTGGAGGTTTGGTCAAAATTTTGATGATAAAAATTGTGATGCACTACTTGGTCGCAACTTTGACTAACATGAGTGGAAATTTTGACCAAATTTCATCAAAAATTGGGTCAAAATTTACTAGTGCTCAATTTAAAAGCATTTCTAGGACTACTCCCATACACAATCTAGAATGGTGATTTACTAGTAGTTGACAAAATTATTGTATGCAAAATTTGGATGTGGTAAAATCAGATGCCACCCTTTTGGTTTATCTTTAACCAAACATCGTAACAAATTCTCCAAACTCCAATTCACAACTTTTCAGTTCATGAATTATGGGATGAACTAAGCTTCAAATCTATCTTGAACTTCTTCCAATATACATGCCAAAAATATCAAACAAAATTGGTATCTTGATCATAAACTATACTCTTTATCAAACCATGTAGTCTCACCACTTCTCTGAAAAACAACTCTACCACATGAACAACATCACTAGTCTTCTTGCAGGGAATGAAATGTGCTATCTTTGAAAATTTGTCAACCACCACAAATATGGAATTATACCCTCATTATTTACTTAGTAAACTAAGAACGAAATCCATGCTAACATCTTCCCATGGCTTCTAAGGTACATGTAATGGCTAAGACAACCCCATATTTTTATTCACTCCTTTAACTATCTAACATAGTTTGGAACATTGCACAAACTTCTTCACATCTTGCTACAATTGTGACCAATAATAATTCTCAGCAACCAAAGAAATGGTTTTGTCTCTACCAAAGTGTCCAACCAATCCTCCACTATGATTCTCATTGATGAGATTCTATCTCATAGAGCTTATGGGAATGCACAACTAACTTCCCTAGAACAACATGCCACCTTGGATTATGAAATCCAACAAATTTATCCTATCAAGTGTAACAGGTTCTGTACAAGCTTTCCAAGCCTAACCAAAGTTAGGATCCTTCGAATAAAAATTCTTGAATTCCTTGAGTCCAACCACCTCAATTTACATTTTTGTCAGCAAAAGTTGTCTTCTATTAAGAGAATTTACAACTCTTTTAGACTTACCACTCTTGTGTTTCAAAACAAATGTATAGCTCTCTAAAATCTCAACCCATTTCAAATGGCTTTGATTCAATGATCCTAGCTATTCAAGTATTGCAAAGCTTGATGACTAGTATACAAAATAAACTCCTTTGGAACAAGATAGTGTCTCCAATTCTTCAATGCTTGAACTATAGCATAGAATTCCTAATCAAAAACATAAAAATTTCTTTTGACATCATTCAATTTCTAATTGAAATAAGTAATAGGTCTACCTTCTTGGCTCAAAATATCTCCTATTGTAGTACCACAAGCATCAAAGTCTACTTGAAATACCTTATTAAAATTTGGAAGTGCTAAAATAGGTTTCTCTAAAACTTTCTATTTCAATAGGTTAAAGCTCTTATCTACTCGTACAATCAACTTAAATTCTTTCCTATCTCCTCTCATTGTTTCAGTCAAAGGTCCACAAATACTACTAAACCTTTGATATTTTTTTTTGTAAAAACTAGCCAATCCATGAAAAGATCTTACCTCTGTTGACTCCTTGGAGTAGGCCATTTGATGATAAACTTCACTTTTTTAGAGTCCATTTTTAGACCTTCTGTAGATACTAAAAATACCAAGTATGCCAAATCCTTGAAAAAACTGCACTTATTCGAATTTATCAAAAACTTTTCCTCCCTCAACTTTTCAAAAACCTAATGAATGTGCATCGAATGCTCCTCTAATGTCTTACTAAAGATAAAAATATCATCTAGGTAAATAATGACAAACTAACCCAAAAACTCCTTCCTTACCTCATTCATGAGCCTCATTAAAATACTTAGTGCATTGGCTAGCCCAAAAGGCACGAGTAACTACTCGTACAATCCTTCCCTTATCTTGAAGGAATTCTTCCACTCATCTCCTTCTCTAATGAGAATATGATGGTAATCACTCTTTAGATCTATCTTTGTGAAATAAACATCTCCACTCAAACAATCCATAATATCATCCATCCGTGGCAATGGAAATTTATAATTTATTATGATCTTGTTGATAGCTTGAAAATCTATACACATCCTCCATTCTCCATTCATCTTAGGTTCTAATATTGCTGGTACATCACATGGACTCAGACTCTCTCGAATCAACCTCTTCTGCAACAACTCATGCATTTGTCTATTCAAATATTTTTTTTTTGCTGGTGTCATTTTGTGCACTATGTTATATGGAAAACTTTCTCCTATAATTATGTCCATTTGGAAAATGATCTTCCTCACTGAGGGTAATATATGATGTACATTATCTAACACAATATCTAGAAAATCTTCCAACAAATATGGAATTTTGGCAGGTACCTCCTCTACTTCTTCTTTACCACCTTATGGGATTACAAAAAAACACACATTCTCATGCCTCATACCCTTGAAAAACTCCTTCCCATCAACAAAACATATTATGACAAAACTACATACTTTTTCTTCATTTTCCTTCAATTACTTCAACTTATGTTTCACCCCATCCTTTGTCAGAGTGTAGGTATTTTCATGCCCATGATGTTTAACATGGCTATCAAACTGCCACAAACTACCTAGAAACATATACCATATCTCCATACATATGATATCACATAACACCTCATCCTAGTATTTTCCAATCATGAACTTCACTAAGCATTTCTAATTCACCCAGGTGTTTGTGCCTCTTGAGATTAAATTTTATGACCATCTTTTCTGACACCAAATTGTTAGTGCTTCCACCATTAATGATCACATCACAACACTTGTCTTCACATTTGCACCTTGTACAAAACAAACTCCTCCTTTGACTAGGTTCATTATCACCACTCAATAAGACTCTTCTGTTAACTAGGACTTCTCCTCTTTTAGCATCTTTAGAATGTGATGATTTTTGCATCTTCATCAACATGCACTACTCTAGCCTAGCCTTTAGTTCTTATACCAATCCTTCCTTGGTGCTGGGAATACTCAAATTCTCTATGACCTTCTTCTCCACAATGAAAACATTTTCCACAAAAACCTTCTCTTCTAGATCCTTTCCCTTTGCTGCTTCTTCTTTGATCTCTATTATTTTGATCATGGAAATGATTGGAATTGCTTATTCTTTGACTACTAATGCTAGCCTTATCCTTGTTATTTTGATCACCATTTTGGCCTCCGTGAGACCATCCTCTAGATCTTGCATCGTGAGCTCTACCACTATTTTTGTTATCAAACTCCTTGCTTCACTTTTCCTCAACTCTTAGGGAAAACTGGCATGCCTCCTCAATATTGTTCATTCAGACTAGAATCAATTCCTCTTGAATAATCGGCCTCAACTCATTAAGGTGATGAGAAAATTTCTCCTTATCAGCTTCTACATGGCTTGTGTAAATGAGAACTCAGTAGAAATCCTTGTTATACTCCTGAACCGATCTTCCTACTTGGTTCAATCCTTGCATTTTATTCAATAGATAAATCTCATAATCCATAACCTGAATGAATTGTCACTTTGATTTGGCTATCATCTAGTCCCATCTTGTGATTTTGTCTTTTCCTCTTCTATTTCGCTCCAACTTGATCTCCTACCACCAAATCTTTGCATGACCCTTTAGTTTGGCCTTTGCAAATTTGACCCTATCCAAATCTTCAATATCTTCATACTCAAAGTAGTCCTCCAATTCATTGATCCAATCGATCAATTCTTCTGGGTTAAGATTTCCCAAAAATGTGGGAACCTCAAATTTAGGTCCTTATCTAATCTTGGAGATGACCCTAGAAAGCCTTTCTTCTTCTTGTTTTGGAATTGCTTCTTCTTCACCTTCATCCTCACTTTCATCTCTTATGACAAGATTTATTCCTCTGCACATTTGTTCTTCCAATGCTTGCATCTATCTTTGGAGGGATTTAAAACCATCAGGTGTAACACCTATGAATCTTCCACCACGTTCTCTTCATGGAGGCATTTTTACACTTCCATTGAAACCTTCATACAAACTGCCTCACAATCGACAATCTGTCTACAAGCTCAACCCAAACCATGGTCTTGGTGCAAACTACCTCCGAATCCATGATCTATTTACACACTCAGGAACTCCCACTTTGATACCACATGATGAAGGGCACTCCCATTAATACCATGAAAAAAAATAGAAACATCTATAAAAATACAAATTGAGAGAAAAAATGGACGTCTTATTATCTTTGCAAATGTGGAATTACAAAATTACAATATGCAAACCCATGTGAGTGCCTTCCTTACAACAAAATGTAAGACAAAGCTGTAACTACACCCATAACTACCCTAGACAACCTATGATCCTTCCTTATATATGCATTTTTAACCACCCGAGAAGGTTTTAGACATTAAGCCTTAACCCTTGAGGATGAATAACCTCATATTATATCATTTCAATACACTTTATAAGATATGATCAACTTAAGACAATTTTCAAATTGTATTTTCATATGGGTCCACTTCTGGAGACCATTATGCTTCTGTGTAAACACAATAATCATGAGGCTCATTCCCTTATAGAAGTCTCTGCCACAATGAAATTACCTCTAAACCATGCATAGGATGTTGAAGTTGTTCCCAACCTTGAAACACTCTTATAAGTATTTGATACTTGGGATCATTGCAGGGAGACTGTGCCAATACTTGAAACACTCTCATAAGCTTTTGATATTTGGATTGTAAATTCTCAAAGACACTTGCACATGATTCCAATGTCATAGTACCTACTACAACACTTTCTTGGATTTGATCCAATGGTTCCATTAATATCCTCTATGTTGTCTAGCTTTTATTTTTGTTGTGCAATCTCTTTCTAAAGCTGCTTCTTCTCCTTCTCTTTCTAAAGATGCTCCTTCTCCTTTACTCTCATGCCTTAAATTTTGATTATCAAACTTTTGAATATCTACCCCTACCTTATCTAAAATTAACTTCACAATGTGTTGTAACTCTGGCATAGGTGTTTGATCATCGATAACTTTCATTTCAACATTCAAGTTTTCAAGATTGGTCAACACCTTCACTTGCAGACCTCTCATTTCAAGCACTTTCTATGTTGTTTCAACACCATGTTCTTGCTTTTGAGCTAATAGTTCTTTAGGTACATTTTCTTGTAAAATATTAATTTTGTTGAAAAATTGTAAACTCTTAGAAAGTGCATTGTTGTTTTCATGTATGTATGTATATATGTATATGTGTGTGTGTGTGTGTGTGTGTGTGTGTGTGTGTGTGTGTGTGTATACATATACATATACATACATGTGTGTGTGTGTGTGTGTAGATATACATACATACATACACACACATAGATCCATGTTCTTTTGTATGTATGTATGTATACAAAGAGATCTTGCGGATTATGGATTATGGATTATAAAGAAAAAGAAAAGAAAACATGATATTAATCATTCCCCATTTATTTTTATTGATTATGGAGAGCTACGCACAAATGAGGGTGGAGAGCTCCAAATGAGGGTGGAGCTTAGTGGAGATCTAGGATTTTTTGCCATTCCCTTGTGATCACTACATTTCATTGTCATGTCGTGCCCTTATAATCTTCGTGCCCTTGCGCTACAATTTTCTTTAAGGGGAGAAGAGGTACCTATGTAAATGTTCTTTTTTTCCTTCTAAACATGTATCTCTTGTTCATATATATAATAACTTTGGTCAGATTCAAGGATAACTAATAATGATGATTGTATGCATATGTGCATGTATGTATGTATATCAGTTCACTATGTCAACTGCTTTACATGCATACATACACACTTGCATAGTGCTTGTGCCAAATTAAATAAATCATTTATGGCTTGAATTCACACAAGAGATTATCCTTGCATTCAATTGAAACTATTCATACCAAGCTAAGGATGCAGAAATTTGTACTTATAGATTATATTATCTCTTGGTGATTGAGTAAAGATCTCATGCATAATATCATCCGAGTAATGATCGAATGCATTTACATTAAGTCATAATAGGATCGAGCAGATGATCCATTTATGTTACTTCATACTTGTTTTATTAAACATTTTGTTTAACATAATCAATAATTGTCAAACATCAATCAATTATATGTCTATTGTATTTTTTATCAATATTATTTAAAACATTTTTTAAAAAATTGATCATTTGTTAAAGCCACCCTCTTGCTTGGAATTGATGCACAAAATTATTGTATCCTTAAATTATTATATTCTATATATAATTCCATCCATGTTTACATGAGCCCCTATATTATAATACACATATTTTTATATAAACTCAAAATGATAGGAAAAAGAAAATTAATTTTATTCCTTCATATCATTTTAACTTTATAAATCACCAACCATTTAAACTTTTTTTTTTCATATTTATTGGATTTATGAATGATGATAATCTTATAAAATTAGATTTACATGAAACTCAATTTTATAATAATCTATGTTAATTTTAAAACTCATGCTTTTATTGTTCCATCATTTTTAGTAATCTGAACAAATTCCAGTGACTCTTTAATGGTATAATAATAATAATTGATTTTTAATTTATATATTTTTTATCGTACATTTGATTTTTTTTTACAATATCAATAAATAATATCGAATTAGAATATAATTATTTCATATAAAAACATATAAGTTTTTTAAAGATTAGATCATATATATTTGTTTGATGATCCAATATGTTTATTATTTTCACCAACTATTATAAATATAATATACTACATGCATTAATTCATAATTGATTTTTTTTTCCTTTCTCAAAACTTTTAGTGATACTCTTTTGATATTTTACTTAATAAAATTTTAAGTTTACTTCAAGTGCAATTTTAGTGTAATTTTGAAAACATATTGCATTATGTTTACATAATGCTAGATAATTCTTAAACCATACTACACTTTCATTTACAATAGAAAACGTACAATCTACAAGAAGTTATATTGGAGAAAATGTACAATCTACAAGAAGTTATATTGGAGAATCATTGAGTAATTGATAACTACCCAAATCTTCTAATAATTCAAGATTAGAAGGTGCACATTAGTCAATATAGAATTATTATTATAAAATGGCTTCTACATTTTAAAAATAGACATATAAAATTATAGAACTTAGACATTATACATTGATCGGTCTTTATAAAGACTACTTTAAATATAAAACTCCATTGCTGTTCAAATAATCATATAAAAAAACTATATATATTTAAAAAATGATAGATATTGAATTAACAATTCAATATATATATTTTTATATTAAATTTATTCACATAACACAAATGATTAAAAATATAGTCTCAAAACAATTAAAAACTGATGATATAAAGTAATCTCATGTGATAAATACAATATTGTAATTATTTAAATTATAAAAGCAACTTTAGAAAACTTATCAATATGCTTTTAAATAAAATTATTCATTGTTCATGTGCCAAGCTTCAATAATTTGGGGAAGTAGACTATAAATTGTTTGAACTATTTTAGTGCTTACTATTGTTGACAAGATAATCCAAAACATTACCAATAATCCCTTGTTTAACTCATTTCTCTTATACTTTGTTGTCTCATGACCTTAATATGTAGTGGTTGAGGATTTATTAAGACTATTCCAAAAATAAAGAGACCAAATTAGACCCCACAACATCATCTTAAAAGCCATAAATAGTAGCAAAGCATGTCAAAAAGTAACCGATTCCCCTCCTGTGCACCAACAATTTATTTTCACAAATATTTTAATATTCGTTAACAAGTATCTTTCCCTAGCAAAAGAACAACTCCAATATTCTTATGGAAATGTTGTATATGATGGCTAGGCATGCATTTTTGTTGTTCCCTAGCTTATTGAAGCCTTTGCAATTATCTTTGAAACACAGAGTTGTTCTTTGCCTTTACCTTTTTCTTTGAGCCTATATTTTAGAAATTACAAAATGTTATATTGAAATAGAAGTGCATGGGTGAAGAACTAGGTCAGAGGGAGTCAAAACTTAATTCAAAATAAGTAGTTGTGGTTACTATCAGTGTCACATGTTAGATGAGAGACTAGATATACAAACATAAATATAAGTTGTAGGGGACCCACACCAACCACTTGAAGTAGTCAATGCATCAAGTGTGCTGGTCAAGCTAGGCCGATGTTTTGGACAAGAAAGATTAGAGAGAAGCTTGTGTTCCCTTTTAAAGGTGTTGAGTGCCAAGCTAGGGACTTGTGTTTGATTATGGGATGCCATTCTTTGAAAAAGAGAGGGGCCCAATAATTTTGTAGGAAACCATGAGTGTAGGAGAAGCCACAAGGTACAGACACATTTGGTATTAAGAAACTCATGCATAACCATTAATCCCACATTCACAAAGAGAGAAACAATTAAGAATTTTTTATACAAGCACTCTGTAAGCAAGTGTTTAAAGTGCTCATTTAACAGTAGACACTTATACATGGGGCCTGCATGGTATGTGTGGAAGTTAATTTGACACACATATGACTGAATTTGACCAACTAAATTGAAAACTTGTCTAAAAGTGAAGTGGCAGTCAGTTTAGGAATTCATGCATTAATGATGAAATTAAAGAAAAGGACAACAATTGTGGGTTTGCATGGTTAAAAATGAAAGTGAATTGAATAGTGAAGTGGCAATCATTTTATGAGTTCATGCATTAAGGAGAAAACTAAAGAAAAAGACAACAATTGTAGGTTTGCATGGTTAAATTGGCAGTTAGAGAATATATTACAATAGTGTGCCTAATTGAGTTGGTGGTTTGTCATAGGTTTGCGGGGTTAAGGATGGACATTAGAAATAATGGTCTCAAAGTAGTTACATGAATTCATGAGTTAGATAACATCAAATTATGGAGTTAATAAGAATGATTCAGAGTTAAGATGAATGTTAGAAATAATGGTCTCAATCTTGCAAAGTAGTTACAAAAGATATTGGTCATAACTTCATAGGTTAAAGATGTAGTTTCACAAAAAAATACTTCATATTGTGCCTGTGGTTACAAAGACTATTTCTAATGACTTAACAGGTTAAAGATGTGGTTAATTAAAATGTGTGGCATATGGTTATAGAGAATGTGAGTTTGTGATTTTATATGTTACACAAAATGTTGGTCATGAAAGTTCATATGGTTTGATTGTGGTTAAGATTCCATATTGCATGCTTGCAAGGCTAATAGGTGGGTTCCATGTCACAGTGACATGATGATCAAAGGAGTTGATCGAGTTTTAAACCAGTTACTATGTGGCAGAGACAAGATGAATAAAGGAGTTGACTAATTTTGACTAGGTGCCCAAATTGGAGGGAAACTAAATTTGAAGTCTTTAAGGTAATTTAAAATTGTGTTCTCATGAAATAACGTCCATGACATTGAATTTAAAAGTTGAGTATTAAAATAGAAACAAAAAAGCTATAGTCTACATAGTGAGAAAATATTAAAGTGAGGAAATATGGAAAGATTAATGTGAGGTGGAAATGTGTTGATTATGTTAAATGGTGCATCTATATTATAATGTAAAAGGTAAAGGGAAGAACTGGAATAAAGTAGAGTATGTTAGAATTTGAAAAGATTGATAACCCAAAAAACTAGTGCAAATAATAGATATCTAAACTATGAATGCAAATGATACAAAATCAAAATAGCAACATAGAGTTAGTCTCCAAGAGAGTAATGCAAATGCTAGAAGCAAAATAGCATTAAGAGGATGCAAAGAAATTGAGTACAAATACAAGCTAGGTAGCATGCTTATATAGACTAGGAAAAGGGAGGAGGTAGCAACATTGATCAATGAGGAGCAACCATCTATTGGACTAAAGATAGCAAAGTATCTTCCTAAGATAGCTAATGGATGCTCACATGTAGGAAGGTGACACCTCACAACCACTTACTAAATAAGACATGCTTTATTAACCTAAGAAAGATTATTAAAAGTGTAGAAAAAACCTAGCAATATAGGGAAAAATAAATAACCCACTAGGAAATAAAAAACTACACTAAAATCCCCCCATAAGTGAAGCTTAGGTGGATGTAGAAATGGGTCCCAAAAAGTCATGCCTGATGAGGTACCCATGTGCATATAAATCCCCTATGAGAGATAGAAAAGAGACTCCCCAAAAAGTCAAGACTCCAAGTGAGAGGAAAAGGCCCCCCCAAAAGATAAAGCATCCCACACCCCCAACAAAGATCGGAAATGAAGGAACTTGCTCTCAGTGAAGGGTTTGGTAAAGATATCAGCAACCTGCTCAGAAGTCATACAATGGTAAGGTTAATGACATGACCATGGATGAGCTCCCAAAAGTAGTGCATGTGGATCTCTATGTGTTTGGTCCGTTGATGATGGACCATATTATGTAAAATCTGAATGGCACTTTGGTTGTCACAAAATATGACTGATGGTCATTTGATTTGGATGCCAAACTCAGTGAAAAGATGTTGAATTCAAATGGCCTTAGTGGTGGCATTCACAGCCCCCCGATACTCAGCCTCAGTAGAAGATAGAGCAATAGCAGACTATTTTTTGTTTGACCAACAAACAAGACCTGAACCAAGTGAGAAGCTATAACTTGAAGTAGACTTGCGATCTTGAGAATCACCCACCCAATCTAAATCTATGTAGCCCACCAAATCAAGCTCAATACCTGCTACATATTAAATCCCATATATGTGAGAACCCTTAATGTAGTGAAGGATCCACTTGGCCTCTTTCTAGTGAAGCTCATGAGGCTCTTGCATGAATCAAGAGATCATGCCTACATCATATGAGATGTCGGGTCTTGTATGCGTAAGATAAATGAGACTCCTAATAATTTGGTGATACAAGGTGCCATCAATAAGTGGAGAAGAACACTGAGCCTCAATTTTGACTCCAGAAAGGAAGGGAGTCAAAGTAGGCTTACAGTTAGCCATATGAAACCTCAAGAGTAAATCTAGAGCATACTTGGACTGTGTGATGGTGATCCTGGAAGGAGACTAAAACATCTCAATCCCGAGAAAGTAATGCAACAACCCCAAGTCAGTCATCAAAAAACTATCTTGAAGGGAAACTTTGACATCCTTAATGGTGGGTGATGAACTTCTTGTGATCAGCAAGTCATCAACATACAAAACCAAAAATAGAAGTGAATCACCCTTTTGCAAAATGTAAACTTTAGCATTAGAATGACACTAAGTAAACCCAACTAAGAGAAGGAAGGAGTCCATCTTGGCATACCAGACCCAAGGAGCCTATTTTAGGCCATAGAGAGACTTTTGAAGATGAAACACAAGTGAAGAACTCTGAAGGAAACCTTGTGGCTGCTCCATGTAGATCTCCTCATGAAGGTTACTGCGAAGAAAAACACTCTTCACATCCATCTGATGTACTTCCCAATGATTAGCTACAACAATGGCAAGAACAATTTGAATGGAATTAATTTGGGCAACTAGCAAAAAAGTCTTAGATTAGTCAATCCAAGGAACCTAAGAGAATCCTTTGGCAACCAAGTGAGCTTGTTCTTTTCAATTGACCCATTTGCTGTAAATATTGTCCGATAGATCCACTTACATTGAACAAGTTTTCTTCCCTTAGGAAGAGGAACAATATCCCAAGTGTGATTCCTCATCAAGGAACTATACTCTTCTTACATAGTTGTATCCCACTCAAGATTACTAGAAGTCTCCTGAAAGGATTGTAGATTTGAGGTAGTAGCAATGAAGACATGTGGAGCATCCTAGAATTGTGAATGAGTCCACCTAGTGTTTGATGGATCCCCAACCCAATCACTTGTAGAATGCAAGGTTTATCTAGTCCAAAGTGGAATGAAAGATGGAGAATCTAGAGGGGAATCATTAACCTCTAAATCATTCCCTAGATTGGAAGTGGAGGTAGAAGATTGATTATAGAAGACACCTCACAACCACTTACTAAATAAGACATGCTTTATTAATCTAAGCAAGATTATTAAAAGTGTAGGAAAAACCTAGCAATATAGGGAAAAATAAATAACCCACTAGGAAATTAAAAAAACTACACTAATAGAGTAAACGTGTTGTAATGTTTTTACTAGTAATTTTTTTTTGTTAAAAAAAGAAGTATCATATTATAGGAGGCAATTATAGAGGTTTTTTTGGATCACTTGTGAGCTTCTTCTGGAAAAACCATTATTTGGGTTTGTTAAAAAATTGTAGTGCCTGCCCCTAGTTCACATTTTGCTTTCATTGCCAAACTCTTTTAGGTCAGTTTTATGCTTGATGTTTAGTAGCATTACTTTCAGATTTTCAGATATTGCTTCAGATTTAGTTGATTATATGATGAGATTACTTGGTACTATATATTTCATGTATGTATGATGATTATTCATGTGATTTTAGTTATTGGTCATGATTAGTTAGATGGTTTATTATCATATGTGTTTTCTTATGGATACTTACCCCATACTGCATGTGTATGGTGTGCGTGTTTGTTTCTTTATGTATGGCATTTCTAATATGGTTAAGGAAGGGAGTCGTAGTCACTTACTAGCCAGGATCTACATGATGCACCACTTCTTGCCATTGCTTGTTTAGCTTAGACTATTGTGTTTGTACATGCGTGGATTTTATGCAGGTTGCAGGTACCAGGTATCGACTTCCTTGAATTGTGAGGATAAGCATACCCTATCACATTATCTCAATGGTAAGAGAGGGGAGATAAATTCTTAAGTCCAAATCTTAAACCCTTAAGCAATTTGTCCTAATTGATAATTAGGACAAGTATCTGAGTTGTGTACCCTCCGAATGCGTCGAATGACATTAATTCGTGATCATAACTTTTTTGTTTGATTTAGTATGTGTTTTCCTATGATGGGTTTTCGTATGTTGTTTTATGAGTCTTTGGTAAATTTTCTATTAATTAAGTCTAATTAAAAGATTAAATTAATGATTTAATTTAATGGAAAAATTATTATGATATTTTAATATTTAATTATATTTAATTAATTGAAAAATTAATTAAATAAAAAGAATTCAATTTGGAGATAAAAGTTATAAGTTTAAATTTAGAACATGATAATATTTATTTAATTTAATAATAGTAAATTTAGAGTTCATTTTTAAATAAATGCTAAATATTATTGTTATTTGAATTAATAACTATTTTATCAATTAAGTTTCTAAAATAAATTAAAAGTGAAAAGATATTAAATTTATAAAAAATTTTAAGGTCGCATGATGCATGCATGAGTTGTAAATAAAAGGAATTAATTAAAAAGATAAAACATGTGGACTTAATAAAGATATTTTAATTTCATAAAGTGTGCATGAGATTAAAATTAATAAATTGATTGAAATAGAAGTCTAGTGAAAATTAAATAAAGTAATTTAATAATTCATTTCACGTGCATGGGAAAGATTAAGAAAAGATTAATAAAAGTTATTATTGAGTTAAGGGTTGTGAGCAAGGAGTTCTCCCAGGTGAATGCACAATCAGTGCCTCGATTTAAAGAGAGAGCTCTTTATCACAATTAGAGGTTTCATTTTTGAGGGAGAGGAATTTGGACACGAATTTTGGAAGCAAATTTCAGAAGGAGAATTCTGGGAAAATTTTGAGAGAAAGGTTCTTAAAGAGGAACGAATTCTCTCACAGTTTTCGGGGGTTGCGTATTAGCATCAGGCTCAGGTAGGGTCTTGTGTTTTGATCATTGATTAATTACACAATTTTCCCTTTCTTGTTTTCTTCATGCTTGTGGATTGTAAATCCGAATTCTCTATGATAGACCCTTAAACATTTCAATATTGTAAATTATTAAATGCTTGTCATTAACTTTTGCATTCGTGGGGACTAGAAAGGTAATCGGAAACCCTCATTTTCTAGATTAAAGAAAATAGGATTAAATTTTGGAAGGGTTTGAATTTAAAGATCAAAATTCTAAATTAAAAATTTGGATGGTTGATAATATTTTCTCTATCAGAGTAAAGATGAAAACATTTTCAAAAAAAAATATATTAAAAAAATAAAAATAAAAATTGTTTAATGAGTTTTACACATTTATAAATTTTATAAAATAAATAAATTTTATTTTAAATGTTTAACAAAACATAATAATAATAAAAAAGTTTTATTTATAAAAATTAATTAAAAAAATGTGTTTGGGTGGGCGGGGGCCACCACCCCCCCACCCCCCTTATCTCCTCCCTTCACCACGTAAGCAGGGTACCCCTGCTGATCACAGGGTACTACGAGAACAATGGTATGAACCACTACAGTCGCAGGAACCTTGCAACAGCAGGTGGTCGCCTTTATTAAGGCCGACGACTGTTTAAAACAACTCCTTATTTTAAAAAAAATTAAAAAATGCAGGGTTGTAATTATATTTAATTTTATAAATGTTATTTTAATATTGATTTTAAATATTATTTAATAAATAAAATTTTATTAATTGTTTTTAAATTTTAATAATTAATTTAGAATATAATTATTTATATTTATTAATTGATTTAAAATATAATTATTTTATATATTTATAATTATTAATTAATTATTTAATAATGGTAATTTTTTAATTAAAAAAAATATAGATTCATTTAAGTATTAATAATTTCTATTTTTTAATAAAATTGCAAATTGTTTTATTTTAAATCTATGGAGTTATGTCAATAATTTAAATGAATAAATAATTAATCTTCAATTATCTTTTTTTTTTGGAAAGTAACTTTAAATAATTGTCCCTAGAATATTTTTAAAATTATTTTAAATATAATGGGGTTAATTCTATATTGGGTTCATATAAATAGAATGGGTTAACTCATAAGGTATACTGAGAATCTCTTTGACGTGAAATGCTCTTTGAAACAAAAATTGAAAACCTTATATTTAATCCAACTATGTGATTTTGAAAACAAACCAAAACATGTTCTTGCATCTTGTTTTCTATATGTTGCATGTATTTGGGGTTTTGGGGTTGATTAGACGTTGACCAATTTAGGTTGTTACCAGAGGCTCAGGGGTTGTGTGATTGTGATGCTATGTTATTTTTGGTCTTGATATTTTTAAACCCAACCATGGTAATGCGATGGCATGCTCTATGATGTGTATGGATAATTGATTGTTATTGCTTTCCAGTTTCCTTGTGTGAAGCTGAGGTGTATGTTTATGTGATACCTAACTTAACCATTTTTCAGTCATCGATTAGTTATATTTGATTTTCCTTCTAGTCGCTTTGAGAGGACTAAGATGCTTTGGATGATTTGTTCTTGATGATGTCATGTTGTGACATGTTTGACTTGACCATTTTGGAGTCCTCGATCAACATTATTTTGGGATACTTTCTGGTTGCTCGTTGGGGAACTGATTTATATTATGATTTATCAGTTAATGCTTTTCAGTTGCTCGTGGAGAACTAATGTGATTATTATGATTATCTTTATGATGCTTTCCATTCACTTGTGTATATGACTGAGGTGATTTTACTACGATTCTTTGATTTGTGATTCATGAGCTTAGGGTAGGTAATCTATATGTAGTGTCGAGAAGTGGCTTGCGATGGGGGCTAGGGCCCTAAGTGGCTGCTAGGGTAACTCATTGCAAGTTTTTTTTAATAAGTGATAACATTTACACTAGATGAGAGTAAAATGAACCTAATAATATTAATTGTATGTTCTCGCCCATGCCTCGAGTGCTAGTACAGACTAGGATGGGAGTAGAGAGAATGCTTGGTTACGACCTTGCATTCAGTAGTATGCCTCATCAGTATGAGAGGATACTAGTGGCCGTAGGGATCACAAGGGACCTAAGATTCCTAAGGGATTGCTCGGGTAACTCTGAACGTGATTCGTGCAATGACACTTGCCTACTTATATAGTAGATTCCTACATGTCTTTGTGTGCCTCTAGGTCTAGATGTCGATCTATGTGTTGGAACCTTTAAGTTAGTACACTTTTAGGATTTATTAGACTTAGAGAGCATTTTTTTTATGTGATATGATATCCTATTTGGGACTTGAGACTATCTCCTCAGTGCGGTGGGAGTGGGCCATTTAGGTTCCATGTGATTGGGTGGTAGTGCTTTTTCACGCTTACCATTGAGATTTGTTCGTAGTCACCATGGCTGGAGCATTCTTTGTTGGCATTTACCTTCATTCTATTCATGGATCATTATGATGGATGGTTATATTTTATGATGGATGTTATATCTTTTGATGTATGGATGTATCATGTATGGTGGATAATTTCATTTATTTTAGTGTATTGCATTTGCATCATGGATCTGAAGAGGATGATGTATTTCTATTTTTACATATGTATATTATTTTAAGCCTTTCATACCCCGTGACATGTACAATGGATGAATGAACATTCCAAATTAATTTGCCAAGAGGCATTCAGAACAAATGTATATTAAATGGACATTGGACTTTTCGTTATTCTTTCAATGGATGTGGTATTTGATTGGACTTAGTAGTAGATTAAATTTAAATGTGACTCAATGTCTTGGGATCCTCAAGGAATGTAACCTATTATGTATGTTTATAGTTGATTGTATGTTATTGCTTCCACTACTATGTGATTGATGTGAATGATTTGTCTTTATTGTTAATTTTTTTTTTTATAGCAAACTTAGTAAAACTTTAGGTTAATTCTTTTGGATACCTTGGCGGGGCGTTACAAAAATTGTCAAGACTCTTTCTAATGTTTTTATTTTACTATGTAAAAAATTTGGTGGAGGTTTTATCAAAGTTTTTCCAATAGTTTGGTGATTATTTTCATGGATGAATTTCTTCATCATTTTGAATATGTTTTGAAGTTGTTACAATTGTGATGATGAGGGTATCTTTTTAGTTTGAAGGGGGATGAGATTGAGTGATATTTTCAATATGAAGAGGAATAATGATGTGAAAAAATGGCACATTCAGATCAAATATGGATTTATCTCTCATATATCCTCTTCTTCTTTCTTATTCTCAAAGGTTGTTTGGTTGGTTTGTTTTAGACTTTCAACAAGTTCCATCTCTATGAATCCACATTCTAGCAAGTCTGTTGTGATGAGAAACTTGTATAGTTTCTTTGAGCAAGTTAATGAATCATGTTGAGTCTACTATAGAGTTTTTTTTCATTTGTGTTTAAGAGATAACAAATTCTTCAAATGAATAATTTTTTAAATTTTAGATCTCTACAATGTGATATTTAACTAAGTCTCAAGTGAATAAATCAAAGACTTGTATCATTTGGTGTCTTTTTGTGAGATGTGTGTTTCTTAATTTATGCTTTGATCCAATAAATCGATTAAATGGTTGATGAAGAACATGGACTAGCTGAGTTATACTCAGATTTTAATGAGTAGGCTAGAAAAAAGATATTGTTGAAGAATGTTATAAGGAAACATTGTTCATATCAATATGCCATTGTTTGAGATATGTTGTGCAGATGGTTTTGTTTCTCACAAATCCAACACCCAATGGTGATAAGGCACTAGTTTCACTTGTAGGGGCTTAAATTTGGTTGTTTTTTCATTACATATTCTTGTTGTAACTTTACATCAAATACTAGATCCATTTAATTTTCTTGTAGTTGTTTGTAGTTGGTGATTTTCCATCTCATGCTCCACCAAGATTGAAGTTGTTGGTGTTTTAAAATGCAAGGTTTCAAAAACCAAATGATGAGAACAAAATAAATTTAAGGGTAGCTAATTCCCATCTACAACATACCCATTCAAACACCTGGACCAACTATAAGGCTATAATCCTTCTTCTTCTTCTTCATGTTCTACAAGACCTAGGTGGGTGAACCTCAGATTCTTTATATGGTACCAGTATCAAAGCATACAGCTAAATCTTCTTCTTTTTGGAAAAAAATTATATTAATATTAATAATCATTTGGTTCAAAGGGCTCTCATAGAAAGAACTAGGAAAGAAAACTCTATTCATAACCCATTACAAAAAAAGAATAAAGCTTATCTGATCCAAACCTTAAACTACCCAAAATTCTTGGCCAGAGAGAAGCCAAGGAACCAAATTAAAAAATGACATAGAATAAACTATTAGTATAATATGATCCTTATAAGAGAGGCAAATATATCTTCATACGCTACAAAAATAAGAACACCTGTATTCCAATTACATTGGAAATACATAGATATAGTATGACTGTGCAAGTGATAATCCACATAGAAAAACCATCATGAAGAGAACGTAAAGCTGCATGTAGACATCCCAAAAATTGTAGCCAGCCAATATGAGTAGGAGCAACATGTAGAAAAAGTATAGTATATCAATAAGCAACAGGCCACAAAGGGCAATGATGATATCAAGTGAAAAGAGCTAACCAAAGAACTTACAAGTTAGTCGATAACCAGATAATACCCCTAAATTTTCTATGCTTATGCAAACAAGATAGACATGAGATAGCTAGTAACATGACCTATGAACTTGATAAGATAAGTGAGGGAAACACTTTTCAGCTCTTCAACAAAAGGGAAAAATATTTTGGTTATAATATTGATTTCAACATCACCAAGACATGAACAACAAAACATATTGATCCTATAGATGACCAGCCACTTATCTTTTGGGCAATTCCACAAATCACTAATATATATCCTTAAAAATTATTAAGACATTTTATGTATCAGGACTTCCTGATCTATCCATTCACTTTGTGAATCAGACATCTGCATCAATTTTGAACCTCATATTCGACCTATCTCTTCATGAAATCTACAACCCTATGATGATAAACTAAGAATTTACACGACTCCTTGAATAACGAGAGAAATATATGAATACATAAAATCCAAAATAGGATGTGACTAAGTTCTATTCTCTTTGTTCACAAAACACAAAAGATTATGAATTACATGAATAGGAGACAAGATTTAGACTGAGGATAAAACTTGTTATTGCACTTGTATTCACTTCCTTGAAACAAATACATAAAAGATGATTGAATTTGAATAATAAAACTACTGAATAGAATAAAACTATCTACATTCTCATTAACTACTATTCATTACAAGATAAATGTTGAAGAATGGTGGAAACCCAAATGAGCTTTCATAGAGAACTTGGGAACTAACCCTAGAGAAAGAAAGAAAAGAGAAAGATATAGGAGAGGAAAAAAATCCCAGACTTGATCTGGAAGTGACACATGTCCACTTGAATCTCTATTCCTTACCATTGCAAAGCATCTTTCTTCTCTCTACAAGCCAAATTTGAAAGGAATCTCATCATTGTGTTTCAACAAACTCAAAATATCTTCTCCAAGTGATGAGAAAACCTCATTCTGATAAACACATCAGGTATTCATCTAAAATGCTAATAAATCCTTCACTAAACTAATTTTAAGGTGATAAAGTATCACTAAGTTTAACTCTACTAACCTTGTGCACACCTAGTTCACCATTTTATCAAAAACCAAGCCTAAACTACCCTAAAAGAATGTGGTTGAAAAAAAGCACCTGGGACAAAACCTTGAATATCTCAAATATACCATCCTGTGCAAAAATAAACTACAAATTGGAAAGTTCATTTTGAGATCTTTCCATTGGTATATGATAGTCCTATATCTGCTTATCAGAAATGCACAGAATGTCCATTTGAAGATTAGGTTACTTATAGGTCTACATTTCTTTGCAAATATTTAACCCTTTTCTAAAGGTTAAACTTTAGTATATAATCCTTTTTTATTTAAAAATTCCTATACGTACTTTTGAAGAAAATAAAAATAAAATATTTTTTTGCATTTTGAAAAATTTCCTCGAATTTCCATCTAGGTCAAACTGCTTTGACTGACCTATGACATGTGTCACAATGTGATTGGTTGACCTTTGCATTGTCATCCTCACACATTAGCACCTTCACCACCTAGGTGCCCCATGGTGCCACCCCATTGGTCCATGGACTGCCACATCTGACTAGGCCTACTGCCACATGATGTCCTTTGATTGTGTCACCATGGTTAACCTCCTTGCATCTTCCTTTCATGAGATAGAGACGACCATTGATTTGTGCCAAGTGGTACAATCTGGTGCGTCTGTTCTACAACTAGCACCTAACCATTAACTACCATGTGTCACTCTGTGATTGTGTTTCCATATCACCATCCTTTTTAGCAACCACCATGTCATTAGTGATATAACGATGCTTTGACACATGTCCAATGGTGCCACATCATCACCTCAATTTTTGCGCCAAGCTTTGACAATGTTCACCACATGTCACTCTATGATTCATCATTGAGTTTTCGCTTGTCAATATTTTAATGGTCCTTGGTTGCTATATCATCAGTCTTCAACCATGTCATCATTCTTATCATTGAGCACATTATTCAAAATTTCTTTATGTTTTCCTCCAACCAACCATCCATCCACGGTGGGCCCCTTGTGTGAGCATGTGTCTCAAAAGGGGTGTGCCCTTTTAGACACATAGAACTAGAGTATGTTATGATATTTAAAAAAATAAACAACCTCCTACTTTATGAATGTGCGACTAGTCATTTCACCATTTTTTATAGCCATGATCCTCCTTCACGACATTTCTTCCATGAAATGTTTACTTCATACCTGAGACCAACCTTGAAAGGACATTTTCAACATGCATTGGTACTAGATTCACACTCATGCATCTGGTTTTTGATGGTATTGATCATATGTTTTAGCTTTCAAAGTGAGAAATTGTTGGGACAATTTGGCTAATGAAAATAATGATGGCATTTTATATATTACATATGAATTTTGCACACAAATTTGTGCTCCCTTCATTACAAAATTTTAACAGAGCACTCATACTACTTGTTGCCTTTATATAGATGATGTACCTCTTGTTGTTGTTTTAAGGGGCTATGTTAATCACCTGCTTTGCTGGATCTTGCCTTTGGATGACAATACTCCAATGAATGTTCAAATCAGGGAGTCCTAAGAGTGGTGGAGAGTAAAAGACATAGACCATTCTATTTTGAAGGAGAGGAAACAATTTTCTCCTCTACCCTCGATGCGACTCTTCCCCTTAGGTGATCTCACCAAATAATAATCCCTCTATTGCATTGTTAGGATTAAACCATGGACAAAAATAACAATTACATACAAATATAGACAATATCAGGAAATAATAAATCACACAGAAAAGAACACAAGATGTACCAAGATTTAATGTGGCTCACCCAAACCCTAGGCTACGTCCACCAAATAACAAGTTTAATATTATTATGATCTAGTGATTACAACCTGATTATAGTCTGTAATCCCTTACAGCTCAATATTGTCACAAGAAGCAATTTCCACATCACACCTTATGGAAAAATTCCTAACCCTAAGCCCTTTTATACAAGTATTCTTTTTGCTCTAGGGTTATAGTTAATTACAATATACAAAATTACTAATCAGTCACCACAATCTAACAATCTCTCACTTGGGGACTGATCATGCTTCACACTAGACAACAATCTCCCACTTAGAGACTGATCCTATAGAAATACCACTACCACATGGGGCTCCCACTAGATCAAACCACACAAGACTCTGCTATTCTTTTATTTTGTTTAGTCTAGAAGACCAACTGAAGCTAAAGAGGAATTCAACTTCTTCCTTGTCACTAACTATGTAAACATATTTATTGGATTGTCATCTATATGTATCTTGTCTAGCTTTAGTTGTTCATCATCCAAAATTGATTGAATGAAATGGTACCACAACTGTATGTGTTTTGTCTTTGAATGTAGAGTAGAATTCTTCACAAGATGAATGACACTCTAACTATTAGTAAACAAATAATTATCCTTTTGTGGATGTCCCAATTCTTCTAAGAAGAACTGAAGCCATATCATCTCCTTGGCTGCCTCTATAATAGCAACATACTTTGCCTCTGTAGCGGATAAAGCATTAACCTTCTATAACTTAGAAACCCAACTCACTTTTGCCCCACCAATAGTAAATACATAATCTATAATACTCTTCTTGGTATCAATATCCCCTACCAAATCTAAGTCAACATAGCCCTGTAAATCAGTATTAGATCCCTCAAAGTGTAAGAACTTACTAGATGTTCCTCTCAAATATCTAAGAATCCATGTTACTGCATTGTAATGCTCAATTCCTAGATGACTCATATACTTACTAACGACTCCCACTGCATGTGCAATATATGGCCTTGTACATACTATAACATACATCAAGCTTCCAAAAGCTAAAGTATAGGGTACCTTGGACATCTTATTCTCCTCTTCTTGTGTCTATGGACACATCTCCTTAGTCAACTTCAAATGACCAGGTAAAGGTGTGCTGATAGCTTTAGCATTATCCATAGAGAAACATTGCAACACCTTCACAATATAATCAACCTAAGATAAAGTCAATTTCCTGTTCTTCCTATCTTTGCAAATTTTCATACCAAGGATTTTCTTTTTTGCCCCCAAATCCTTCATAGAAAATGAATGTGCTAACTGGCATTTCAACCCCTTAAGATGATCCATGTTAGACCCAGCTACAAGCATATCATTAATATATAAACATAAAATAATGTAGCTATCATTATTCAACATCTGAAAATAAACACAATGATCTGAATGACACCTACTATATCCATGCTCATGCATAAAACTGTCAAATTTCAGATACCATTACCGAGGTGCTTGTTTCAAGCCATATAGATTTTTTTTCAATTTGCACACTAAGTTCTCCTTACCTTTGACCTCCAACCGTGCAACCATGCCATATATATCTCTTTATCCAAATCACCATGAAGAAAGGTTGCTTTAACATCAAGTTGCTTCAAATGCAAATTTTCAGTAGCCACAATACTTAAAATAGTACAGGTAGAAGTCATTTTAACAATAGGAGAGAATATCTCATCAAAATCAATGTCTTTTTTCTATGCAAATCCTTTTTCAACTAACCTGGCTTTAAATATTTTCTTACCTCCATCCTCTTCTTTCAACCTATAAATCCATTTATTGTATAAATCCCATTTACTTGTAGGCAACTTGTATAAAGCCTATGTCTTATTTTTCAGCAAAGAGTCCATTTCATTTTTCATTGCAGACTCCCACTGAATCTTAGTATCCACTTGCACAACTTCATCATAACATTTAGGTTCACCATCATCTACTAGTGAAATAGAGTACAAAGAGGGAGAAAATCTTTCTAGAGGTCTACTTAACCTTGTTGACCATCTAATATTCACTAGAGTGTGTGGTATTTGTTGTTGTAGATCATGATGAATTGTAGGAACATCATCTTTCGAAGTATTATCCAGTACTACATAAGCATTATTGAAATTTTATATCGTAGCCCTTCCAGGTAATAGTAAAAATGTTTAAATGGACCCTTAATAATTTTCTAAGACTCCCTTCAACACGACAGAGAGAAAAAATTACGTTTGCTTACAATCTACAAGAACTCCCTAAGGTTATCAATCTCCACAACCCCCTTTGTATCCATTAATAACAACTTTCTTCATTCGATGGCTCAATAAACATTCAAAGATTTTACAAACACATGCTGTTGCTCTTTGTATTTCATGACACAACTCAAACATACTAAGCTTCAGTCCCGCACGACTCCTCTTTTTAGCCCATGGTGGATATCATCCCTCACATTATCCATGTGCTACTCAACTTCAAAGATGACTTCGAGTGATTGTAGAAGGATTTCATTATTTTATCTAATTATCTACAAGACACAAATAATCAAAATGTGCATAGTGCTCCTGTAAAATAATGACTGGAAAATGTGAGGGATATTGGTCTTGATGCACAAGACATAGTTGATGAGTGTGATGTTGAGCATCTCTATAGAAGTAGTAGTCAAGCGTGTGTGCATAATTGCAAACAATTAATCTTCAAATGCATAATGGGAGAGAGGATTAGACAATTGAAAGATAAGACAAACTTTTTTATTGAAGAGAGAGAACACCTCAAGCTATTTCATGGCATGACCCATTTAGATCAGCCCTCAACAAGTGAAACATCAGAATTAAGACAAGTGGCACATTTGTAACTTCTATTTTCAAATTGCACTTTTCATTTGTTAATTAGAAACCTGAAAGAGTTTACAAGGCTTCTCTTTCAAAAGGTGTCAATTACACAAACTAAGGTCTTTAAGATGTAATGTGTTCAGTCCCTTTCTTGAACAATCATTTCCTATTAAGATTCACACGATTCATTTGATCTAATAAGCTTGGTGTTCATACTAAAATAATTTGGGAATTAAAATATCTTAGTATCACTCAAATATCTTTTATTTCCCAAATCCATATCTTCAACACGGAGGATATTAGTGGGGCCCCAAAGTGGGCCTAACTATTTTTTTTTCATTTTCAAACAACTGCAACTTCAAATTGATCTTTTTATCACTTGATACTAATTTGATCCCAATTTAATCATTATTTCATCATTTGAAACACATATTAACTCTTTTTTCAAACTGTAACTTTCTAATAGGGAGGCTTGTGAGATGGCTTTAAAAATTGACCGAAAAAAACAATTGGGCCCTAAGATCTGGCATACTAATTCTCTGTCCCCCATTCTTTTACCTTGTCAAATTTTGTCTCATGATGAAATTTGGGTCAAAAGACATTGACCGTCAAAGTTTCCTTCTTTGAACTGCTTGCAAACAAACATGTCAAAAAACCATAAAATGTATTTGGTTTTGGCTTTAGAAATAGGTAAAACTAACACTTAAGGGTACAAAAACTGGGGCATTAATTCACTATCATGAAGAGAATATGAATCTATGATTTGGGCTCATGAGAAATAACTGGGTACAATTAGCAAGTGGTCAAAGTCGAGTTCTCAAAATTGCAGAACTAGTAACACTGGCAGGATATTGATTTTTGCAAACGCAATGGACCTAGGAAAATGTACAAACATATTCATCAAGATTTGAAAATTGGCACACATAAAGCATTTTCAGAGTAGAACACAGTGGTACAATCCATTTGGTCTCATCTATCATAAGTTCAGAGTTATGAAATCTCAAACAGGGCTACTGATCAATCTACACTTTAGAAACTAGTAAAACTTTACAAATCACATTTGGAATTGTGTTTGAAAACTAATCAAATAGATTTTTCATAGGCTCAAATCTAGAACATAGAAAATATCTGACCTGTAGAATGCAATGCAGAAGGATATTTCTCATTTTGGTCAGTTGGGTCAAAACTATAATTGGTCAAACAAGGCTCCCTAGAATTCTAAGAAATATGCATCAACATGGCAATAGTAAACAACCAACTTTGAGGGATTCAAAACTTAAACATAGAAACAATAAACATAGCAAATATTTGACCTCTAGAATGCAATGCAAAAGGAATTTTCTCATTTTGGTCAACCGGGTCAAAATTATAACTGGTCAAATAGGGCTTCTTAGAATTTTGAGAAATATGCATCAACTTGGCAATAGTAAACAACCAACTTTGAGGGATTCAAAACCTAAACATAGAAAAAGTAAACATAGAAAATATATGACCTCTAGAATGTAATGCAAAAGGAATTTTCTCATTTTGGTCAATCGGGTCAAAATTATAATTGGTCAAACATGGCTTTCCGAAATTCTGAGAAATATGCATCAACATGATAACAATAAACAATTAACTTTGAGGGATTCAAAACCTAGTAAAAACATATCAAAATGACTTGAAAATTGAAACATACACTCTTTGATATGTGTACTAAATACTCCCAAAGTGGGGAGTCATGAAACATAACTGGGTGCAAGATATTCAACTGCAAACTAGGCTTCATGTTGCTATTTGACACAAAGGAAAAAATGCAGATATGAACGTTGCTCAAAATGAAACTTCGCGGAATGAATTAGAATCGTAATTTATCGTCATGGGATGAATGCACATATTGAATGCAAGGTGTTAGAAACATAAAACATCTCATAGGCCTTAAAGTGATAGTCGGGAACACATGCATTAATAGCACTTATATGGGCTCAAATTGACTCAAAAGTTAAAATGGTACTCAAAATCGGGGATGCATTTTTGAGTCCCATCAGAAGTCACAAGGTGATTAGCCTCCACCTACTAACTCTCTTCATTGTTGATGCCTTGATATGAGATGATATGTCTAATGGGTTTAGTCATGTGTCAACACTCATTATAGTAAATGAATCCAAGGTCTAATCACCTCAATGTTTCAGAGGCTATTGAGTAGAAGGATCCTAGATCCTTGTTAGTAGGTTCAAAACTTCAAGGAATTAATTGGAGTTGGCTTTCTCCTTAGAATTTCATGTGAAGTATATTGGTAGTTGTAGAGCATACACTTTCCATTTTGTGAACCAACATAAGGCCAAAACAATTCAAGGTTAAAGTTTAATCAATATGCTAACAATTGATGGAGACTATGGTTAATAGTGGTAATTTATCCATTATGGGGAAATTTTAAACACTTATAGATAGGATATATTATTCAACATTTATGGAAGTGATCCAAGGAAGAAAAAGTCTAACATAAAAATGATTGAAAGTTCCAAGAAAAAGTAGGTGACATCCAAGGATTTACTACCAACTTCTATGGAAAAAGTAATGGAACCCTTTCTTCATTTACATGAGACATACCTATTTACATAAGAGAATGATTAATTATTGAGGGATTAGAGATTATTCTTAATGGTTGATTATATGGACTTGTTGAATGCAATATCTATAATAAGTTAAGAGTAGAATTAGGTACATCCTCCTGCAAAACATGTTAGAATCTCCTAGATTCACAAGAAAATTTATGCAAGTTAATTGGTCACTTATGTGAAAATTTTGGATTCACAATTCCTTAAAAGTTCTTATGAGAAAAATGTATTCAAATCTGAGCTATGGGTCTCAAACTAACCCCACTTAGTAGACCATATTGAAGACACTCATGCTTAAAAATTATCATCCCAATTTTATTCATATAAGTAAGATTTAAGCCAAGTTTATAGAATAATATCTACTAGCAAAAAAGGTGATACCAAGAGTAAGAGTGCCATGCCTAAACTATTAAGAAAATGATCCCATTAATAGATTCCTAACCTTTTAAGCCAAGATAACAAATCTAGACAAATAACATCCATTTTTCATACTATTGGGTTTTAGCAAGGACCCTTGGTGAATAAATGAATACACACAGAGCCTCTATTAATCAATACATACACATAATCAAATATAAAAAGACTAAAAGAATGGGTATCCATACATTTGCGATAATATTTAAACAAAGTACCCCTTGATGTAGAGATTTATGCTATTTTTTCCATTTTAGTCACCTTCTTTATTTTACCATAGCGAAGTGAGGTTCCAAGTAGGCTTGAAAAAGTATCATTTCTTTTACAACAATGAAAAATAGGCTATTAAAGAGAAGTTTCTTGATGATTAGAGTAGAGGACCCAATACTTGAGCATGTTCTAGTTTGTGACATTAGTTTTTTTAAAATCTAATTTACTCACACTTATTGATTTAATGTCCAATATTTTAGCAACATTGCACCAATGGTTGTGACTTTTAAGGTGTTATTTGTAATAATGACAACCCACAATTGAATGAAAGATATCATTAAAGTTCTAAATCAACCAATCATGTGATGTTGCATCAACTGTATATTTACTTTTGCATGAGAAATGGCATCACTTTTTTTGGGGTTGTTATTAATAGAAAAGAAAAAAGCATATGCCAATGACATCATATTTGATGACATTACTCTAAAACCTTAGTTATAAGTAGGGGACTTGCCAAGCAAGGTACTATAAAAAAATATGATTGATATAAATTTTCATCTAGCATTTTGAGAAGTACAAAGCTAGGGTTCTTAGGTACTAGGTCCTCTCCCCTGACTATACGATTCTACTAGGCATGTAAAATAATCAACTTGATATATACATTTTCAAGATTACTTGGGTAGACATTGACACTATTGCTTTATTTTTTGAGATTGAAGGATGGTTCTCTTTACGATCTATAGAAACTTCAACACATTCCAATTTTAAAAAGGTTATATTCAAATATATAACATCATTTTCTTACATTATATCACAATGTTCAAAGACATAATATATTAATGACATTACAAACATGATAAATGTCTATTTCTTATGATACCTAGTTTGAAGAATGACAATATGACTCATGAAATATGAGTCAATGAGTTTGACTAAAAAAAAATCATAGTTAAATCCTGATAGCAATATCACAATGTGACTTACGGTGGAAATTATCTCCTACTTATTGACAATATGACTACTAAGCATGCAAAGGTACTACTAATATCACATTTATTGGGTACTACTATTATTACATTTATTAAGTCAATCAGATAATGAAATGTCTATAATAGTGTAATGCATAGCAACCATATTTGTTCTAATATTTTTTATGTTTATTTAAATGTCGTAGTCAATAATTTTACACTAATATTTATAATTTACGTTAATACTAATCTATTAATTTTTTTTTTTTTTGTAATAATAAAGAACATTAAACACTCAAATACATGAAATGAAAGATTTGATACATCTATTAAGCGTATAATACCAAGAATATATTACTTTATCATTTCTTTTAATTTTAATTTTCTTAGAAGTATACCTTTTACACAATATACTAGAAAACTAATCATAAAATTCATATTTATAACCCTATAAAATAAGTCTTAAGGAACATAAATAGACAGCTAAAATATTCAGGCCTCTATATATAAATACTATTGAGCAATTTAATAATTGGAATGATTTTTAACGAGTGCTACATTAGTGTTTTATAAATAGGTTTCCTTCCCTTGTGGTCTTCCTGTCACATTTGCGTGGTGTAAGTGCTTCTCTAACATTCAAAACGTAGGCCTGAGTAGGTAGTTATTGATTCGAATGTGGGACATGAGGATCGGTGTATTGAAAGTCCATGAGATTGGAGTCGTTTACAACTGGCTGATCAGAAGCTTCTTCAGTTCAGATTTGACTACTCCTCCGTTTTCAAAACCTTTTCAATTGGTGTCGGTGGAATATAACCTAAACACACTACGTTACACCTTTTACACCTGTTAACATTGCTCGTCTGCACAAGTTAATTCCCACAATACAAGAAAGAAACGCGATCGGTGGAAAGAATATAAATCACGAACAACTTTCGATCAACCTGGAAAAGTTCGACAAAGCACCGTCAGTGGCCAGTGTGGAGGCCAGCTTTGAGTACGAAGACTTCCTTTTAACTTCTCCATTCTCTTCCTCTTGTCCTTTCTAATCATTTGTATCTTCATTGATTTCATCAACGTTTTGAATGTCTTCAACGATTCATATCTAATTTATCAATTTGTGTTTTTTATTTGCTAAAGATTACTTACATGACTTACAAAGTCTTTGTGCTGACCAATAATGAAATTTATTAATTTTACTTCTAATCAGTCAGTCTCTAGTTGTTGCATATCTACTATAAAGAGATAAAGACCTTTATTCCCTACTATAGGAGATGAACACAATTATTCCGTACATTTGCAATATCCAATGTGTAATTTTTATTTATCGTTTCACTGTTCCTCATGTTTCATTTGGTTGATATATGAAACTTATTGCCTTATTTGATCAGAAAATACACATCATATGGATCGTCTTTTAACATTTTAGAATATTAAATAACAACTCATGTTATGATTCAATCTTTATATGAAACAATCTCTAGTCTTTTAATTTCTAATTTCTGATTTCAGATTTCCTCCTTAATATCTTGGGGTAAACTTGATTTGAAAATGTATAAATACACATATTTAAGGGTTCATAACTTAGTTACATTCCAATCAACTTTAGTTACATTAATTCCATCATTAAATAGTTGAGTTTGACAATCAAGGAATCTAAATGGTATTTGATACATCATTTCATAATATGAGTCATAATGGTTAATCAACGAAAGTAGCAATCGCTCATCATTTCATAATCTCATTAAATTATAATCATTAAATATTTTCTATATAACACACACACACACACACACACACACACACACACACACACACACACACATGTGCCTATACATACGTACATTTATACATAAATATATAAGGGCTTGTGAGCTCACTAGAGGTATTGAAGAAATTTGTAATCAAAGTGAGGTTTAGCACTATAGTCTTAGTTTAGAGTCCTAATAAGTTTGATAAAATCATAGGGAATAGGTTTTATCTCTTATGAGATATCAGAAGCCAGACTAGCTTGTATGTATATTTGTTTCCATTTTGTAAGCCATACTTCGAAGATTAATAGTAAGAAGTCATAGCTATTCAATTGTCAACATTTTCCACTATTTATAATTAAGATATGTGTGTCATTGACATTTGTCTATTATAAGTGTGTACTCATTTTGCATAGCTAGAGTTAGATCCTTCCCTTACAATTGATATCAGAGCCTTGGAATTTAGCTTGCTGTCATACTTTTTCTATTTGTCATGTTTGCCTAGGTCATTATCACATAGATGAGAGAGTATATTCACATTCTCAATTTGAAGACCCATTCTAAAGATTAAAGCTTCAGTTACCAATAGATCATGAGTAGTGTGGACCCATAGTAAGACCACAAACCCTATGGTAAAGATAAAGAAAAGATGTATAAAGGATGAGGAATTAGTTTGAAAACATAGTAGGAAAGAAGTGAAAACCAATCAAGTAAAAATCTCTTAGCAATGCCTAGTTAAAGATTAATTAATGCAAGTAATTCTCTATATTTCGTGATTCATAATTGTTTTGAGGAAAAAGATGAGTTTGTAGATGAAGAGGCAGATTTGTGTTTCCTCGAGTTAAGATTTAAGATCTTTATCCTAAAATGGGTAATAAGGAATTATTTTTACATTCTGTCATGTAGTCTAAATAAATTCATTTGACTCTAGAGTTAGTATTTATCTAGTCTATATCTCCTATTCCTTCTACTTGAAGAAATTAAGCATATGAAAAAGGATTCATCTTTGTCCATTTTTCTAATGTTGATATTATCCATCATTCTCGCTTCAATAGTGATATTAGTATGAATATTTTGGTCATTTAGTAGACACACATTGTCAAGTTTGGGACCAAGCTATCATACCCTAGTGTAGAGGTGTCTTAACTAGATTTAGTAATGAACATGAAATACGTCCCAAGATAAGAAAGGGAGGAGGTACTTATATTTATCTTAGGCCAAAAAATGACTATTTGTTTTGAAGATAAGTATGTATAGTCTGCATTCTTCTTATTATTGCTTGAATTAGAGGTATTGTTTTCCAACCATATTCCAACCGTACTCTATATATGATACCAAAGAAGGACATTGCATGTATAGATTACTAAATAGAATCTTTCCACCATCAAATTTTCTAGCAGGGGTCAACTACCCAGAAGGGAACCAACATGTTTTAGAATATGGTAGACATGTTGATCATATAGGATTTGATATAGGTTTCCTTATCATAGAATAAATTATTAATCAAAGTCATCCTCATTTTCAAGAGTTACCAACCCCTAGTAAAAATGGTTCTCTGAAAGACCAAAGATCCGCAACAAGAGATTGTCCAACATAAAGCTCAAATCTTACCTCAATGAGACTTTGTTTGAGAACTTGAAGCCTTAATAAGTGGGGGACCAAGTTTATCCTCTAGGTCATATTCATTGTCAAGGAATTTCTCTAGCACTTCACACAAACCAAACATCCTAAACTAATGCATAGATTAGATTGGCAGGACAACTAAAAATTGTCTATCACTACTAAGGAAGGTGAGAAAAAAACTAGAAGGTGAAGGTAAAGGAATAAAGATCACTAAGATGGGAGAAAAATCTGGTAGGATAAAAGAGTGACTTGGTAGTACTAGTAATGAAAAAATTAATATGAGAAGGTACACAGGATGTACATGTTCAGATGATGGTAAAATTTTTATCACTAATCTTATAGAATATAATGAGCTAAATGATGACATGCTACTTGCTATATTTTCCTTACTAAATATGAGCCACTTTAGCTTTGGAAACACAAAATATTTCATAAACATGAAGATAGTAAGATTGATATTCTAGCTCTCAAAATTATTCATTACTTTGAGAAGAAAAATAAAATAGAAAAGAGACAATCTTCAAAAGAAATATCTAAAGAACCACCAAAATTATATGAGAAAATTAAGAACATGTTTGAAACAAATGTTCCAGTTTAAACCCACTATAATTCTTGTCTCAAAATCATGAATAATATGAGATACAAATAATATCAAAATGTTAGTTTATCATTCATTATGAACCAACATATATGATGATCCCTACTGAGGTTAAGGAAGTGGATGATCACCTTCAAGAGATATTACATGGTCACTTTATTAGATCAAGCAAGAGCCCCTTGTCTTTCCCTGTATTTTTATTCAACAAGAAAGTTGAGAAGGAAAAAGGTAATAAAAATGATTTTGGAATAACTATAAACCTCTTGATGATATCTTACTTCCATTTATTTATCCAATTTCATTTAATGATAGTTTGATTAGGAGGTTTGCTAAAAAAGGAATTTTCTCTATGTTTGGCTACAAGTGTAGCTTTTAGAAAATCAAAGTAAAAGAAATAGATGGATACAAAACACCATATTGAGCCATACAAAGACTTTATGGATGCAATTTTATTCCTTTTGATCTTTTTACAATACCAAATTATTTCCAAAGAAGGATGAACTAGGTGTTAAGGAATCTAAAAGACTTTTGTGTTGTTTATATTGATGATACCATCGTTTTCTCAAATTCAACAACAAAACACTAGGAAAAATCTAGAGGAACTCTTTGTAGCAATTAAAAAATATGAAATTTGTCCATCAACACAAAATGTGGTATTTGAAAAAGATTAAATTGAATTCCTTGGTTTTTTGGCATAGTTAAATATTCACTAATTATAGTTTACCTAATCTTAGTTACAATAATGCATTTCATAGTAGTTTTTCATTGAGACACCTAGGAGTTTTTACCTTAGTAAGCACATGTTGTTTGAGAATTCCACTCTAGGTGGTAATAGTTGCTATTTCAATCTACCTTTAATGCACATATCAAATTATCATCCTCATCATTGCACATGCTTAATTTTATAATGGGGGATGATCCACTTTTGGTGGACATGTTATTCTAACTTATGTAGGTGATAGCTTATCTAATTCTTATCACTATCTCTTATCACCTTGCCTACATATGTCAGCCTATTATGTAAATTTCAATCATTTTCAATAAATCTATTAATTTCTATTATTCATAATTTCATTCTTGCATCTTACTCTTTCCAATCGCTTTTGGAAGTTATCACAATCTTTGATTTGATCTTTGGGGGCATTGTAGAGTCACATTCAATTAGAACCCATATTCTAAAGTGAATACATGAGTTTCCTGATATACCTCAAGAAAAAATAAATTTAGAGATGTTTGGGTTGTTTAAATTATGTTTTTCCATTTTAAAAGGGCCTTGGAAAATTATGTTTTTCTATTGGTTTCTATTATTCATAATTTCATTCTTGTAGCTTACTCTTTCCAATCACTTTTGGAAGTTATCACGATCTTTGATTTGATCTTGGCGGCATTGTAGAGTCACATTCAATTAGAATCCATAGTCTAAAGTAAATACACGAGTTTCATGATATACCTCAAGAAAAATTAAATTTAGAGATGTTTTTAAATTATGTTTTTCCATTTTACAAGGGCCTTGGAAAAGAGAAAATTTCAATCTTTAATAATTTGATGGATAACACAGATGGATGGTCACTAAAGGAAACAAAATCTATACAATGGATAAAATACAAATTCTAACATTTGCCTTCATTACTAATTCCATCTCGCAAATTATGATTAATATTATATGCTGACACTTCTGACATAACTTGGTTTATTGTGTTAAACTAAGAAGAAGGAGATATAAAAAATATATCTATAGATATAGGTCATGTACCTTCATTGATACGAAATGAAAATATCATTTATTTGTTAAAGAGATATTGGTCATAAAGAAAGGTATTCAAAAAATTAAAATCTTCCTCTAGCTAGTAACACTAATATAGTTAGGAAATATTATAGAATCCTATTGAAAAATAAGTCCAACAAGGATATAACACAAGGAATAGTTCCATGATGGTATTTTGACTTCCTTGGCTATGAATTTGAAATTGATACAATTAAAGGATAAAATAATCCATTAATAGGTGCTCTCACTAGAGAGTTAGTAGGATAATCTTTGGTGAACTTGATTTCTTTTGAGTATATGGTACTTTATTATTTATTAGGCTAGATAATGTTACAAATCTACCATTCTTACCCAACCATATAGTGGAATGAATAATTGAACATATATTCTAGAATGATGGTTGTTTAGGTAAAATAAACTACTGCTTATCATCATTGTTGGGACTTTGTGGATGAGGAATAAGAAATAAATTATCTTAGAATGCCTTGGATTAGAAGATGCTCATATTAAAAAATGATCTATGAACTATGGAACTATACATTTGCACATAAAAGGTCTCTTTGGAATGAGATATTCCAAATGCAACAAAATTAATCGTCTAAAAGCTTGAAATTTTGCTTCATTACTTGGAAAAGTTTTGACTAAGATACAATATAAAAATATTCTAATATGGTAGAAGCTACATTAAAAGAATACATGTTCAAGGATTTCTCAGTCCAATACATTAGGGGTTATGGAGAACACAAGCACAATGTGTGACTTAATGCTTAACATAGTACTCACATGTTGGTTATAATTCACCTAGACTACAATTATATTCACACATGGCTTGTTAGTGGGATAATATTGAAATTCAAGAGATAGAAATTTTATTTTCACCTAGATAGCCTTGGCCATACAGATTTGTTGGATAGATTTTTCATATGATTATGTTCTCCAATAAGAGTATTGTATTCCAACAAAGACTAGATCAGTGAAATATCCCCTTTACACTACCATACAATGTAATAAAGCTCATTCCATTTAATGATTACAAGCAATTTTCTTTGTTGAGATGTCACCCATGTTATGATGTGACAACAAGATGCAATCCTATTTAAAAAGAAACATTCTTGCAACCACTTCAAGGGGTTGCGTGGATTGCTCTCACTATCCAGGTTCTACAAAAGTGATAGTCATGAATAATATGTGATTAGTAGTCACACTTCCATCAACCTAACATAAATTCCATCATTAAATACTTAAGTCTTACAATCAAATTTAATCTAAATGATGTTTGATTCATTATATCTTTATATGAATGATAATGATTAATGAATGAAGTAGCAATTGTTCATGATTTTATAATCTCAATAAATCATAATCATTATAGTATATGCATCATATACATTTTTAAATAATCATCATACATACATATACATATAAATATGCATAAACACATGCATAAAATCATATATGTGTGTGTATGTGCATGCATTTGTGTGTGGATGTATGTATATATATGTATGTGTATATATATACATAAAAACATATACATACATAGATGCATACATACATATATTCATATGTTGGTAGGTATACATATACATATACACATACATATACATATACATATACATATACATATGTGTATACCTATACATATATACATACATAAATATACATAAACATATGCATATGAATATACATATACATGCACACACACACATGCGCATCCACACACACATGCATATAAGCATGTACATATACATATAAACATACATATAAGTGCATGCACATGTATACCTACAAATGAAAAATTATGTTTGGTTATTTATATGATGTTAAAAAAATTTCATATATATTATATAAAACATTCACATTCATGTAATTAGGGGGTGTTGTGGTAGTTCTTTTGTAAGAGGAATGAGTTGTTTTTGAGTCCCACAAGCTCAAAGATTATAACTTAAAATACACCAAACATGACTTCGAGTTATTGGTGGGTTTGCATGTTCTTGGTTTGAGTTGAATAGAAATCATTGAAGCTAACAATATATCTTTACTCAACAAAGCCTAAATCTACAACATTGCCACTAGATGGAGTTCCACTACATGTATCATTTTAATGTTCACTACATGAAAGAAAAGGAGAACATTATGAGGATTCCTTGAATAGGTGACTCAAGGTCCTAGTTTTGTCTCTTGGTTTAGATTTGTATTATTGTATTCTTAAGATTTTACCTAGTGATACTTAGTATGATGAGGTTAAAGTAGATATTAAATCTAAAAGAGCCCTTGTGGAAAATAATTTAGGTTATTTTGTAGATCTTGTTGGAATTTTGTCAAACCATAGGAGCATTTATGTGATATTAATAGCAAATCTTAGTTCTTTAGTATTGTCTAAGGAACATCTTGCACTATATCTTAAACATCCTAACTATAAGAATGTGTGGCTAACCTTAGACAGTTGTACCATGTGATGAGTCCTGATAGTGCATTATTTTGTTAATATTTTGCCTCATACATTTCCCACTTCTTTGGCATAAAATTCCATTTTTGCTAAACTATTGATAGGAAATTAGAATATTTAAGTACTTCTCTAAAGAGGGAAGAATAGTTCCTAAAATGTTATTAAGTTTATGAAAATGATATACTGTGATTGATGTTGCTACAGGAGCTAAGGAAAACAAGGATGCGTAAGAGTGGAGCCAACCATTTGACTGGAGGAACAGTTTGAAAATTATAGTTTTGCTATGATATTTTCAGTAAATAGTTTGAATGTTTAAAACATAATAGTTTCTGGCTATATGTTATTTTGGGCCAAGATCATTTTGTAAAAACAGTTATATGGCCAGCGGCCAAAACAAATTATCTTCCATATTTAGGGAATAGGCCATTTTTTCATTCCACTTTAATTAATTCAGTTAAAAATTATTAAGTCTATATAAGTGAATGTAAATTGCAAAGACAGATAACACATGATATATGAAAAATGCTCTCCTTATATTATCTTTAGAAATCTGGGATATTGAGAACGTGTAGTCTTTGCAGTAGCTAATTTTTAGACATCTCTCACCCTGTGAACCAGAGGAGGGCCCCCTCTTGGGAAGCTTAGTGAGATCACTTTAGTTTATTTTGTGAATATTTTGCAGTGATTGATTCTTTACGCATCTTTCTATAGATTAATTTGAATGTGTGTATTTACGTATTTCTCAATTATCAGAGTTCATTGATGCCTGTTATTGTTAATCAAAGATTTTATTGCCCAATGAAATAGTTGGCTGAAACATTTGTATCTATTTCACTTATCATTGCTTTATCACTGCTTAAATCTCCATCCGTTCGTTAAACCACTTTCTATCCTATTCACCATAGTTCTTGTCGCACTAATCATACTCCTTGTTACTCTAATCATACTTCCTGTTGCACTCAGTTTATTGCAAATAACTTCTCGCCACCACTAAACCTCCTGTTGCAATCCAAGTAAAATCAAACCAACCTTTTATTCGAGCAAAACTTTGTAATAGTATTTGTAAAGACATTATAATTAATTAATTAAAGGAATATTTGTGAATTATTTAGAGGTGTGTTAATAATACTCATAGTATTCGTAAAGACATTGTGTGCAACTATTAAAGTGTGAATGTTAGATTAGAGTGCTTTCTGCAAAAAATAATCTTAAATGTGTGGAAATTTGAATAGTTCAATTTATTGGAAAGTAGTAATTGCATTCATAAACCTCTTCATTTATTATCCTCACCCCTTGAGCAAATAGCCGTGATATCTCTCATAAGTCTATGATTCTCGGATTGACATTCTTAGGGTAATTTTTGATTCAACTATATCCATATAAAGACCATCCAATTGAACCTTAGTTTTACCCAACATTTTTGGTGTCGTTGCCGGGGAGAGATATTAAAGGCGTGAAACTATAATAAGTCAAGATAGGAACATCGAACCCTTGAGAAATTATGAGCAATTGTCGACCTTGCTTAGGATAGTACTATTGGTTTCCACTGCAGTAAATCATTTAGGTGCATGAATAGGCCTAGGGATAGTCAAGGTAGATTTGTTAAGAAGGAATCCGTAGGTAGCTCAAAAAATCAAAAATCACAAAAAGAGAAAAACCCATCAACCATTGAAACCAAACCAAGCGGTGAAGTTAAAATCCAGCCATTCTCTCAATTCACCTCTCCTACTACATCCTCTGAAACTGCTGAACAGTTTGCAAAATCATACAAAATTAGGTGTAGTAAGCCTCCAGAGCCTCAGGAACAACCCTTTAAAACATATTTTACACCTTGGGCAACCAAAGTTTTGGAAGAAGTCATGGCTGAAAATGTCGAAAACAACAATGTAGGGGGGAATAATGCTGAAAACAATAGGAATGAAATTGTTCAACATAATACAACCTTCGAATTTCCTATTCAGCCTCCCATTGATGATGCTCCTATGAAAAATATCCCTCACTCAACACTTCCCATATTTCGAGGGTCAACCTTCGAGGATCCTGATATGTTCCTATTCAAATTTGATGTCCTTTGTAATACCTATGATTATCAAAGTGATGCACAAAAATTAAAACTCTTTCCAGCTACTTTGAAAGATGCTACATTACGATGGTTCATGAGTCTTAGGGACATTAGAACATGGAACCAAATGAAAGATGCTTTTCTATCCAAATATCAGGAGTACTGTAAGACCAAGGAAGTACGGGATGAAATCTTTCACATGAATCAATGAGAAGAAGAGTCAGTTGAAGATTTCTTGGAACGTTCTACCTTTAGCCTACAATGCTCACGATGTCCTGATTTGACTATAGAAACCATCAAGATGCTTTTCTTAAGAGGGATTTGCGATGAAACCATGGATGCCTTGAATTTAATTGGAAAAGGTGATATTTCTAAAATGTCCTTTGAAGATATTTGAGATATATGCAGGAATTATTCATGGTCTCATCGATCTATTCGCAGGAATTCGAGTAAGTTTTCTACTATGGTTAATGCATCAGGTATTTCCAACCGTGAAATTGGTAATTTATTGGAAGATCTTAAAACTAACTTATTAAACCATATGAGCAAACAAATTGACACGTTGTATTCTCGCAGGAAACACGAGGAAGCTGAAAAGGCCCTGGCAATATATTGTCCAACTTGTCATAAGAAGCATGGACCAGAAGATTGCCCTTATAATCGAACTCATGTAGCATCACTTGAGGAAGCTAGTAAGACTTCAACGCTATGACCTCTTCCTGAAGGGATGATTCCTAGAGAATATACCAAAGAACTAGTTTATTATATGGCTCCATGATGCCAATTTTTACCTAGAGGGTTCTCCAATGAATATTTTTCTGGACCACCTCAGCAATTCTCTAACCAAGGCCCATGGTATGGAGGTTATCAACAACCTCAACCTTATCAGCAATGGCCCCAAAAATTTCAGCCTAGTACACAACCATGACATCAAACATGGAGGCTGCAACCTTCATATCCAACTCCTCCATCATCATATCAACCTTATACGCAATCCTATTTTCCACAACAGTCCTTTCCTCCACCACCATTAATAAGCCCCTATCAACAACCTCAATAATTTCTTCCTCCCATACCTCCATCTTCTTCGAACCCACCTTCAAATCCACCACAACTGCCTAAACCCACATCCATGCCAACTCAACCAAATCCAAATCCCAATAATAAACGTCCTCAACCAATCTATCACAGTGAAGTGACTAATTTTCCCACCTATCCTGTTAACTTGGTTGAGTTGGATGGTGTACACCTTAGATCTGGGAAAGCTCTTAAAGAACCTACTATCACGGAGGTCCCAGATGAACTTGAAGAGAAGCCAGAAAAAGAACCACCCTTTCTTGATCGATTCATTCATAAGCTAGAGCCTAAAGAGCCAAAACATTATGAGTTTGATATTTTAAATGAATTACGTAATGTTAACATCAAAATTCCTCTTTTGCAGGCTCTTAAGGATGTACCAGTATACAATAAGATGATACAAGAACTATGTACTAGACGACTGAAAAAGAAGGATCTAAAAACTGTGCAAGTTATTGGACAACTTGCAGAATTAATGTTGGGAAATATTAGCATCCCAAAATATGTAGATCCTGGAAGTCTTGTTATCCAGGTAAGTATCGGTACAATTGTTATTCCTTATACACTTGTGGATTTAGGTGCTGCCATAAATGTAATGACAAATGAAACAAAAATAAAATTATCCTTAGAGGAACTTAGACCTACTCCTACAGTGCTTCAAATGGCTGATCGCTCCTTAGTTAGACCAGAAGGGGTTATAGAAGATGTCATTCTTTCCATTGATAGTTGGGATTATCCAACTGATTTCATGATCCTTAAGCCTAAAGCTAAGTTGGGGGGATATCCTCTCATTCTTGGAAGACCTTGGTTAGCAGTAGCCAATGCCCACATTAATTGTCGGTTAGGTAACATGATTATTTCTAATGGTGAGCAAACAAAAGAGTTAACCTTATATCCTCCTGCTCAACCATTATTAGATATCGAGGATCCAACCTGGGTCAGCAGTGATTCAGACGACTATGTTCCAGTCCTCACCATTGGGCAAGCACAATATTTTGAAGATCTAACTAATGAGGCCATTTTAGTAAATTTTCTTCACAATAGGTATGAGTCTAATGATATCCTGGAAACTATGGTTTGTCCTTCTCACGCGACTGTTGACTGTCCTTTTGGGAATTTTCCTTTAGTTGGCAATCCTCGATCCATTCAACACTTCCTCACATTACATTAGCTTCTACCACATCAATGTTTATATAGTCCATTATTATCTTTAGAAAAACTAGAAACATCATCAAGACCTACCTCATCTGAACCTATGGAAATCCTACCTGGGTGTACCCTTAATATTAATCCATAATTAACACCAGCTCAGGTTAAGGATCTCATAAGTATGCTTAAAGAACATAAAGATTCTTTTGCATGGGAATATCAAGACATGCGCGGTATTCATCCTGACACTTGTACCCATCACATTTATATTGAGGAGGGAAGTCACCCAATCTGTCAACCGCAGTGTCGACTGAATCCTGCCTTGCATGATATTATCAAAGAGGAACTCCAAAATTTTTTGAATGTGGATTCATTTATCCAATTTTAGATAGCAGGTGGGTATCTCCCTTGGTTGTCATTCGAAAGAAAAATGGTAAGTGCCGTATTTGTGTTAATTGTCAAGCTTTAAATGAGGCTACTAAGAAAGATAATTTTCCATTACCTTTTATTGATCAAGTCTTGGATACTCTTGCAGGGAAGCAATTCTTTTCCTTTTTGGATGGATTTAGTGGTTACAACTAGATCCGCATTGCCCCAAAAGATCAGGACAAAACTACTTTTACTTGTCCATTGGGAACCTTTGCATACAATGTTCTTCCTTTTGGGTTATCTAATGCTCTTTCGACATTTCAACGTGCAGTATTAAGCATCTTTGCTGATCTAGTTAATGATTGTGTAGAAGTCTATATGGATGACTTTACTGTTCATGGAAATACCTTCGAAGAAGCCAAAGAAAACTTAGAGAAAGTTCTTAAGTGATTTATTGAGACTAATTTGTCTTTAAGTCATGAGAAATGTCATATGTTGATGACAAAGGGAATTGTTTTAGGTCATTTAATCTCATCAAAAGGTATAGAGGTTGATCCCAAAAAGATCCAAATAATTCAAGATCTCCCCACACCTTCGACACAAAAAGATGTTCAGAGTTTCCTTGGTCACGCTGAATACTATAGGAGATTCATTCAGAACTTTAGTAAAATTGCTTCTCCTTTGTTTTCCTTATTAGCTAAAGATGTTGTTTTCACCTGGACCCCCGAATGTCAAGAGGCCTTTGAAACCATTAAGAACAAGTTAGTAACTACTCCTATTCTTAGAGGTCCTAATTGGGGATTACCATTCCATATCCACACTGATGCTTCTGATTTCTCAATGGGAGCAGTACTTGGACAAAAGGAGGACAATCTCTTCTATTCAATCTACTACATCAACAAGAATTCCACTGGTGCTGAGGTAAGCTATATGGTAATTGAAAATAATTTTTAGCTGTTATTTATGCTATTAATAAATTTCAGCACTACATTACTGGCTATAAGGTGTTTGTTTATACTGATCATTTAGCAATTCAATTTTTGATGAATAAACCTGTGGTAGCTGGTAGGGTTATTAGATGGTTGCTTTTATTACAAGAATTTGATGTCAGTATACTTGATAAGCTTGGTCGAGAAAATGTGGTTGCAAATTTTTTGTCTCAGATACCTTAGTCAGATAATGAAGTTGTTCCTATTGATGACTCATTCCCTGACGAACACCTCTTTGCAATCTCTGCCAAAAGTCCATGGTATGCCGACATTGCCAACTATTTGGTTACATGCAAATTTCCACCACACCTCTCCCCTCGTGAGCGTTGTAAGTTGGTGGGCCTTATTGGACAGTATACTTGGATTAATGGTCTTCTATTCTGAACTGGCATTGACAATATCATGCGCCGTTGCATTCCTAAGGAAGATGCCTTTGACATTCTCCGTGCTTGTCATACTGAACCTTGTGGAGGACACTTTGCTGCTTGACGAATTGCTCACAAGATTCTGACTACAGGTTATTACTAGCCTACGCTTCATAAGGATTGCAAATGTTATGTTCAACATTGTGACCAGTGCCAACGCGTGGGTTGTCCTACATGATCAGATGAGATGCCACTTCACCCTTAGCTTTCTATTGAGCCTTTTGAAAAATGGGGTCTTGATTTTGTTGGACCTATTAACCCACCTTCCAAAAACAAGGAATATATTCTTGTTTGCACAGATTATGTCACAAAGTGGGTTGAAGTAGTTGCACTAAAACACACCAGGGATACCAAAGTCACTAAATTCTTATATTCTGAAATCTTCACTTGCTTTGGTGTTCCACATGAAATCACTACCAATCAAGGACCTCAGTTCACTTCAGACCTTATTTTTGCATTAATCAAGGAATATGAGATTCACCAGAGGAAATCATCACCTTATCATCCTCAAGCAAATGGACAAGTTGAGGTGACTAATTGGGAACTAGAGAATATTCTTACCAAAACTATTGCACTTCATAAGCATGATTGGGCCACATGACTTCCTAAAGCTGTGTGGGCCTATCGTACTACGTGGAAGACCACCACTGGTCTGACCCCTTATGAATTGGTTTATGGTAAGAAGGTTGTACTTCCTATTGAGTTCAAGATTAAGACTCTTCAAATTGCACTTGAACTCGGATTGAGTCTCTCTGATGCTCAAAAGGAACGACTAACCCAACTCCACTCCCTTGATGAGTTACATCAAGAGGCACTTTTTCATACCGAACTTGTTCAAAATCAAAAAACATTGTGGCATGACAAACACATTTGTCAGCATTCTTTTCAGCTTGGTGATTGGGTGCTTTTATACGACTCCCGATTCCAGGATTTCAAAGGTAAATTTCATACAAGGTGGCTTGGACCTTATGAAATTGAACATGTATATGACAATGGTGCGGTCAAACTCTACACTGTGGATTCTGATCGTCTCAAGCTTCTTGTTAATGGTCATCGATTGAAGCTATATAGCAGGCCTCTCTCGAAGGAAACTTTCTTTCTGGAGATTGCCAAGGAACTCACCATGGTTCCCTTCGGTTTCCTTCAACATTGATAGTATATATATATATTTAACAAAAAAAAAAAGAAAAAGAAAAAAAAAGAAAGATCCAACAATGAAAACCAGATCTTTGGCGTTGTTGGCCAACTACTTGTTGAAAACTGGGTAATCTAGCAACTTGTAGTTGTTAGACTTCTTGGACGTGAAAACTGGTTTTCCAGTGCTTCTAGGCGACACTGGGTCAAAAATCAATTTTTCGGTGGTCTTGTGTCGTAAAAAAAAAAAAAAACCTTGATGGTTGCAATAGGAGGTTTCCTTGCTCTTGTCACCCTTTTCTTTCCACCCCCATCCTTCTTGGCTGGATGTGATAGGAGGTTAGTTAGATCCTGTTGCCATTCTTGTGGTGTCCCTTTTCCTGACTCTCCTATCGCTCTGGCCTTTTCAAATAACCTCCACCAATCTCCTTGCACGTGTCTTTGTTTGTGATCTTCTCTCTTAATGATCATTCATTTCAAATCTTTCTGTTGCAGGTTTCAAGTGCTTCCTTCATGTTTCAACGATCCTCCTTTGATTTTCCAGAATAATTACTCCATATTTGGCTCGTGCGGAATGGATATTGCTCAATCATCATTTCAAAATTGCCAACCCATCATTCTACTACTTTTCAGGGAGTTTTTTTACCCTTCTTTTTAGTTGTACTTTGTTTTCTATTTTTCTATCTCTAGCTTTAGCGAAAACAAGATGTTTTCTTGCCAAAGTTGGGGGGTGTCGTACCTCCACATTCCCATTAATCATTGCCATTCCTGCCACTTTCTCCTTATGATTTCTTCACATAAGTTGGAGCCCTATTACCATTATTTTACCTCTGTATTTTCCATTACAATGACAAATTCTGATTAGCACCCCATTCCTCTCTGTTTGCCTTTCAGATTCAAATTTGTTTGCTGTCATGGGTGGAAAACGTAAGTGGTTTGAACCAGACTCCATGGACAAGCTACTGGCAGAAAATGAAGCCTACACGATTTTTCGTCATGCAGGATGGCATCAATTTTTTTGTCAGCTGCAGGGTTATGACCTTCCCATTGCTAAAGAATTCACCCACGCATTTGATCAAGACTCTGTGACAATATGAGGCATCACCTTTCCCGTGACGGTGCAGACAGTGGCCACTGTAAAAGATCTTCCCCAAATTGGTGAATTATATTTTCCCACTGCCAGTACATGGGTTACATAATTAAAGACTGGCAGAACCAATTTTCTATAGTGCAATGAGTCCGTGGAGGTTGTTAAGGGACAAGGAGCCAGACACAAAACCCTTCCTTCACCATGGGATTCGGTAACCCAATTTATAGGTTAGTATATTACCTGTGAAGGCTGCTTTAATTTTGTTAATGCACATCATTTACCACTCATGCTTCATTTGAGGATAGGGCAACTGGTTAATCTTCCTTATTATCTGTATTATTCCTTGAAGAGAGCTTGCACTCAGTTTAGGGAAGGTCATGAAAATTCCCTATCACATCATGGTTTAATCAAGCTACTAGTCATACATGGTCTTTAGCTCGAGGAAACCCCCATAGCATGGGATGCATTTATTGACCCTACATATAATGCCCTTCAAACCTAGCAAAGAGAAACTGAAACTATGATTGAGGAACAACCCTCTCCAGACCATGACCCAGAGATAACCCCTATTGCTGAATCTTTGCAAACACCTAAAAAGGGCCTATGAATTTCCTTTAGTACAAAAAAACCCAGCCCCTCTCCAATACATCGTAATCCACCACATGTGCTCTGCTAGCTGCTTAGAAAACCTAGCTAATGTTGCTCAAGCTGCTACAGACACCGAAGTTGAGGTCTTGACCAATAGCTCTAATAAGAAACAAAAAGAAAAAGTGGGTAGGGAACACCATCGTCAAAGCAAACACACAAAGAAACAGAGGAATGCACCATTCATAGAAAGTTTGCTAAATCCTGCTAATGAAGAAGATAATTCTCACAAAGGTGATACTATTGCAGACCAGTGTGACCCTCAAGATGAATTGGAAAATCCGGACACAAACAAGGAAGAAGAAATCCTTGAAAGTCAAGCCAATAAAGAACCTGAATGTGAACCCATAGAACAAATGAGCTTTGATAAAGCTACAGAATCTCCAAAGAACCATCTTGATCAAAACATGAGTTAATAGACACTTGATGCATGAGGTGAATCTGAACCAGGTGTTGTATGGAAAGATGATATAGTGCAAAATACTATCTAGAGGGCTTATGAATAGGATGAGGATCATTTAAAGAAAAATGTGCAAGACAACTCTGAAACACCTCAGAAAGAACCCCTTTTGGGAAGTGCTACAGGAAATACAGAGAGTTCTTGTCACCCGGTGACATCACAATCTTTGATTGTTCCTAATATGCCTCCAAAGGATCTATCGGGTGCCTTTAGTCCTCTTCTTGACCCTATTCCACTGACAATAGCAATACCAGGCATTCCTATGGTTACTGTCAATGAATTTCTACATACTTTTATGCAACTTTAGCAAGAGCTTCAACAATTTAGATCTAGGGTCGTACAACAGGATAACATTAATAGTCCAACTATAGTCCCAAAAGAATCCATGGAGCACCCTGACAGCAATGTTCCACCTGGTTTGTATCCTTTGTTTGCATGAGGACATGCAAATCCTTCAGTTGGGGGAAGATGATGAGTCCTGATAGTGCCCTATTTTTGTTAATCTTTTGCCTCATACATTTCCCACTTCTTTGGCATAAAATTCCCTTTTTGCTAAACTATTTATAGGAAATTAGAATATTTAAGTACTTCTCTAAAGAGGGAAGAATAATTCCTAAAAATTTATTAAGTTTATGAAAATGATATATTGTGATTGATGCTGCTACATGAGCTAAGGAAAACAAGGATGCGTAAGAGTGGAGCCAGTCGTTTGACTGGAGGAACAATTTGAAAATTATAGTTTTGCTATGATATTTTCAGTAAATAGTTTGAATGTTTAAAACAGAACAGTTTTTGGCTATATGTTATTTTGGGCCAAGATCATTTTGTAAAAACAGTTATATGGCCAGTGGCCAAAACAAAGCGGCCAAAACAAATTATCTTCCATATTTAGGCAATAGGCCGTTTTGTCATTCTAGTTTAGTTGATTTGGTTGAAACTTATTAAGTCTATATAAGTGAATGTAAATAGCAAAGACAAATAACACATGATATATGAAAAATACTCTCCTTATATTATCTTTAGAAATTTGGGATATTGAGAATGTGTAGTCTCTGTAGTAGCTAATTTTTAGACATCTCTCACCCTGTGAACCAGAGAAGGGCCCCCTCTTGGGAAGCTTGGTGAGATCACTTTAGTTTATTTTGTGAGTATTTTGTAGTGATTGATTCTTTACGCATCTTTCTATAGATTAATTTGAATGTGTGTATTTACGTATTTCTCAATTATCAGAGTTCATTGATGCCTGTTATTGTTAATCAAAGATTTTATTGCTCGATGAAATAGTTGGCTAAAACATTTGTATTTGTTTCGCTTATCATTGCTTTATCATTGCTTAAATCTCCATCCGTTTGTTAAACCACTTTTTGTCCTATTCACCATATTTCTTGTTGCACTAATCATACTCCCTGTTACTCTTATCATACTTCCTATTGCACTTATTTTATTGCAAATAACTTCCTACCGCCACTAAACCTCTTGTCGCAATCCAAGTAAAATCAGGCCAACCTTTTATTCGGGAAAAACTTTGTAATAGTATTTGTAAAGACATTATAATTAATTAATTAAAGGAGTATTTGTGAATTATTTAGAGGTGTGTTAATAATGCTCATAGTATTCATAAAGACATTGTGTGTAACTATTAAAGTGTGAACGTTAGATTAGAGTTCTTTTTGCAAAAAGTAATCTTAAATGTGTGGAAATTTGAACAGTTCAATTTATTAGCAAGTAGTAATTGCATTCATAAACCTCTTAATTTATTATCCTTAGCCCTTGAGCAAATAGCCATGATATCTCTCATAAGTCTACGATTCATGGATTGACATTCTTAGGGTAATTTTTGATTCAACTATATCCATATAAAGACCATACAATTGAACCTTAGTTTTACCCAACACCATGGGGAAGGTATGATGTGTGATGCTTTTGATTTTGTGGCTAGATGTCTTGAGTGTCAAAGTGAAATGAAAACATCAGCTCATCTAAGAGGAATATTGCAACCATATTTCATTCCATAATGGAAGTGGGAACATATATCTATTAGCTCTATTAAAATTTTTCCTATATCATTGCATCATCATGATGTTGTCATGGTTTCTATGGAGAGACTATCCAATGTAGCTCATTTTTATTGTATGCAACCTTTTTATAATATTTTTTGTGTAGAACATATGTTCATGGAATATATACCCTGGTTGAATGGGATAATTTACATGATCATTACAAATAGAGAACTAATGTTTACCTCAATACTATAGAATTCTATTTAGTATTCTTTTGGCATACATCAAAATCTACTTCCATATACAACCCTAAGACTCATGGTTATATGGAGTGGCTGAATTAGGTTCATAAGTACATGATTCACATGATTATTATTTTATGTATATATGTTTTTAATATAATTGGGTATTTTATATTGGATCATCATGGTATTCCATTTAATTACAATTTATTAAATTAATTGCATTGGGTTTAAATTAGGTTGTTTAATTAGCTTTAATTTATTTGAATTAAAGTGTTTTTTTTTAAAGCAAAGTGACTTTATTTTGTCAAAAAATATTCACCTCTTTTACTTGATAATTTGGGAATTGGATTTTTCTCCAAATCCTACTAGAAGAGATAAATCATTTTTTCTAGATTTAACTCACTTGCCATATATTTGTGGGCATCGGATCACATTCATGGCTGAATTGCTCTACATTTCTAGTGATCTTTATTTTATTTTATTTTTTGTCCCTTTGATATTTTTATTTGGTTTTTGGTTTTCATTATTGTTTGAGTTTTGATTCTTCATACGTATTTTTTTTCTCAATTATATTGTTGAATGTTTGATGTATTTGTGTAGTGGGATGATTTTATGTAATTTTCTCACATATTTTCTTTAATATTTTACCCATTTGGGAACATTTTCTTTAATAAGGATTTTAGAAATAAAAAAATGAAACTAAAGTAAAGTCTTGGTGATCATTTCTTCTTGACTTAATTAAAATTGAATTCTATTGGATAAATGAGTTGTGCATTGAGAATGAGACACTACAACCTACAATTCAAATTCAATACATCATTGCAATGAAATGATGTTGCTAAAGGTTTTTTTGATTGATGATTATGTCTATATATTTCTTCCTACGTGGTTTAGTGTCTATACTTTCCTCCATGTGCGTACATTTTTTTATTGGCTACCTTGCTTTTGGAAGCCAAGTATCTTGTTCTTGATTCATTGATGATTCTTAAATGGTTTTATAGCCCTACAAATGAATATTGTATCCTCAATCATTGTAGGGGCACATTGGTATTGTTGCTTAAAATAAATAAATATTTATATTTGATTTGAATTATTGACAAGTCTCCTTTTTGAAATTCAAGAGTTATTTTCTGGCTTGGCATTTTATAGCTTGTTAGATGTTGTCTAAATTCTTATAAGGAATGTTGAAAAATATGTGTATTTCAGTTTGTGTGTGTGTGTGTGTGTGTGTGTGTGTGTTGGGTTGTGTTGGAACCCTTGTGAGCATGTAAAGACTTCTACTTGTGCACAATTGGGAAACGATCATCATTCTGCAATCATTTCATATACACTGATTTCTAGGTTATGCACGTTAGAAGCAATTGATTTTGTTACACCAAAATATCAATCGATTAAAGTTTGATACAACCACTAGACTTATTTCAGGCTACGAGTTTGTTAAATCACACCAAAAATTATATGAAGGACACTACTAAAATTCTAATAACCTCCATCCCAATATTACTCAACATGCGATGTATGGATTTGAACCTATGAGGTCAAGCTTGGATACCACTTCTTATAAGTAGTGGTTATCATTGCACCAAAAGATTGACCTATTAATGCCCAATATAACCACTAGACTTATAGAAGACACACAAGGCTATGAAATCATGTCACAAATCCTATGAGGGATATTTGTGCACTACCAATTATGCACTTGTTAATTTTTCTTATTGAAAATTAAATAAATACCAATGTATGTTTTACCCAATATTTTGAAGGTTGGTCGACTGGGTATTAAATTTATGCACTCGTTATATATATATATGTGTGTGTGTGTGTGTGTGTGTGTGTGTGTGTGTGTGTGTGTGTGTGTGTGTGTGTGTTGAAATAAGAAAACAAACCAAAATGACATCTTAAGAAAATAATAATCTCAAAGAAATTAACCAACTTCAAATGATATAATACTCAACCATTGATGACATAAATGTCCATTTTAACCTTGTAATAGCTTATCTATTTATAGATTATTGATGAGTCTTTGGAGGTCTTTTCACAAGTTGTAATGTTAGACCCAATTGCTATGATTCATAAGGCACTTGTAATTTGTTTATTTGTTAGGTTAAAGATTAATATAGGCATGGAGAAATAAATGAATTAATTCAACTATTAAAAAATCATTAGTATGTTTGTAACAATGACTATGAAATATAAGACATTAATTACAAACCAAATATCCTACTAAATCAGTTATAGCTATAATGAATTTACTATTTTGTTGTGATCATTAAATTCAATCTCATCATAATGAATTTACTATTTTGTTGTGATCATTAAATTCAATCTCATCATAAGTTCACTCTTTCAGACACAAGTAATAAGAAGACTTCTTTGAGCTATAGTATACACCTTTTTCTTCTTACAAAGAAAAGATCCCTCTTAGCATTCAGAAACAACTTACAAAAAATTCTACTTTAAACAAACATAATTTTCTTATAATGACACAATTTCTAACATCAACAATAGAAAAAAAAAATGCACTTATTGTACTTAATATGAACACATTAGTGATTAGATAGTGTATATGTCCATAGATCTAATTTTTGTATGAAATATCAATGTTTAAAAGTATATATATATATATTTATAGGATATAGTTTAAATAGTTTGGGTATAGGTTCTTGCAATATAATTTTGTATTACTCATTTCCTTTTTGTTAAAATTGCTATGTAAAAATAAATACTAGGATTTATCAATAATGATAATTAATTATATAGATCTTAATTATAATATGTCACGTCTCACCCTAGAACCTTTTCTTTTCTTGCTTATGTGGCCATGTTGACTTGGTTAGATGGGTTAAAGTTTATTAGATAAAAATGAAAGTTAGTATTTTAGATCTCCAAAATTGAAATGATTTAGTTTTCTATGGATGTGCATGTGATATTTCTTTTCGATGATGATGTCATTGATATATGTTTACATGCCATGTTTATATTAGTGATTTAGTTAATGATTACTACTTAATGATGATGTAATTAAGTTGTGATGCATTGATTTCGACTGATATTGACTCTTTGTTATGGTTTTAAGTGTTTGAGTGGATGTAGGGATCATTATGACAGAAGTGTGGTTGAGGTAGAGAAGGCTAGCCTCATGGAAGGGGATGTGTTGGTTGACCGTGCGACCATAGACACGTCACTTAGGATTCATATGGTTGTTTATTTTTACGTTGCATTACTAATGTTAACTTTGAAATATTGGAATGAATTTAGAGATAACATTTGATTTAAATGAGATATTTTGAAATGTGCAAATATAACTTGCTGATGAAAGAGTTCTATTTAATATTAATTTTTTATATATTAGAAAAGCCCTAATTGTGGATAATGTATATAGGACCTTATAAGAGTATTCTTTATTATTATTTTCTTAACAATTGTAAATATATATGTTTTTGGAACAAATTGTTTAAAAAGGGTGTTCTTTTAAAAGACATTTTGGCAAAAACAAAACAAGATATATATTATCATTACACCTAGCTAGTGTCATGCAAACCACATGATATATTCCATTGTTTATAGCGTAAGAGCCAAGGGAGGAAGTTAGGTCAGTTACACACATTGTTTGGGAAGTGTTGTTTTAAAATAGGGTTTTGGGGAAAAACAAAATAACACATAGCCAAGTAGAGTAAGTAGTTACAAAAAAATGAAGAAAACACGTCAGTGGCAATAGGGCATCACAACAAGATTTCTAGGGGTGGCACTCAAAGAAGAGGGTTGTGGGAGTAGATGCAGCAACAAGAGTCTTCAAATCTTAGGTTCCCTTCTTGTTTATACGTTTCCTTTATTTACATTTCACATTGTGTGAGAATATCTTGGAAATCAATTACTTAGTGAGTGATATATATATATATATATATATATATATATATATATATATATATATATATATATATATATATTGTATGCCCCTATTTAAAACTGCAACTTTTTCTTAGATTTGGGTGTGGGTAAATGATATTTGAAAATGCCATGTGCTACCTTGAAATGTTATTGTAGTTATTGATGTTACATTTAAACATTATTGCTGTCACTGTTATTGATATTACATTTAAACATTATTGCTATTAATGTTATTGATATTACATTTAAAAATTATTGCTATCACTATTATTGATGTTACCTTAAATGTTCCTTGCTGGGTTTACTAAAACAAAACATCTGTGAGAAATGGTTGGATTAGAGGGAACATAACTTGTAGTTCTGATAAACATTAATAGATGAGGAAAAAATGTTTTCAGTTAGGCTTTATTAGTTTCCATGAATAAATTTTGGATCTTGAAACTTTAGAGGCAGATTATCAGTTGCGATAAAAAGTCATTCAAAAAGTGTCATGCAAAGTAGTCAGTTTAATACTTGTCACAGAAACTAGTCCTTGTATCTTGCATTTTGGCTATTTCCGTCTCCCTTTTTGGGTCTTCGAGCAACACTCTATGCATTCCAACCAGATTAAAAGTTTCTTAGTTTTTGTTTTTATTGCTTCTTTCCCATTTTTTTAATTCAGTTGAGCTTCCCCTTTATCACAAAGTCTTACTGCAAGAAAACTTCCTAAAAACTTGATGGAATTATATTGTTATGAGTTAAGAAATTTGGAAATGAAATTTTGTTTATTCATTCTTATTTAGAATAGAATCAATCTATTATACCTTCAGTAGTGACAAGAGGTTAGATAATCTATTTTTAAACAGTTGCAATAATGTTACCCACAACTATTGGGTGTGGGTTTATTTAAGGTTTTTGTTGTACTAGTTTCATCTTTTCTAGCATGTTTGTGTACATTTTAAACATGAAGTTTAAAATGAGCTATGTTGTTCCTTCCTAAGCTTTAAGTATGAAATAAGCTTTATACGAAAACTTATTAAGAAATGTAAATTATAGAGCATTTTGGTTTCACAATATCATAAGAAGGGTGGAGTACGCACTCGTGCATGTATGTGGCTTCAACTGTAGTTTTATAATTTTCTAAATGGAATCAAAACAATAAATTTATTTAAGTCTCTTGTTGAGTTGGATACCAATCTTTTACAATATAAGTGACTAAATTCTTGATACAAAAATAGTATTGTTATGATCAACTAAACCATTTACAAATTAAAATCTTGTAGGTTCCAGTGTATTTCATTCTAGTAGTTCTATGATTAACTTGTTCAGTTACAGTATGATTGTATATAGATTTATTAAATTTTTCATTGTCGTTAGCATTTTAGGGTGTATATTCCCTCATGTTTGGGTGTAATGTAGCAATTATGGGACAGATAAGTGGATATCTTCATGTTTAGTTTCCCTATCTGCCAATTCTGTAGAATGGTTACATGCTATTTTTGTTTCTTCTATAGGTAATTCTAGATTTTGAAAGTGCTTGGCCAAGCCATTTTGTTTTCCAGATATTGCATATGTGTTCATGGTTATGCTTATTTGGTTTTGCTACATATGTGTAGATGTGTAGTTTATTTATTTTTATTTCCTAGCTACATTCCATGTTTAGACTACTAGGCACATGGTTGCAATGTAGAAATGTTACATGGTCACACCAGATCCATCCAATCCATCTTGTTTCGAGAAGCTAGGCTTCTTGTGCAAGGGTCAGGGAATTCTTCGTGTCAGGAAGAATCCTAGGGGAGTACTTCACTCCGTGGTTGGCAAAGTTAAAGTGCTTGGGCCACACTTTTGTTAGATTGTGGTGACTGATCAGGAAAGTACTGTACATACTTCATAAATAGTGGGGTTCAGGGCATCGCCCCAAAATTTTTTTTTTTGGGAAGTAGCTGACATGGTAGCTGACATATTATGGCCGACATATGGCCGACATGTTATAACCCTAAAGCGGTTTAATACTTGTATAAAAAGGGCTTAGGGTTGGGTATTTTTCATATGTGGTGATACGAAATTGGTTCTTGCAGCGGTATTGAGCTGTAAGGGATTACGGATTGTAATCAGGTTGTAATCACTGGATTGTAATAAGATCAGACTTGCTGTTTGGTGGACGTAGCCCAGGGATTGGCTGAACCACGTTAAATCTTGGTGCCTTGTGTTCATTTCTGTGCGTTCTATTATTTTTCTGTTATTGGTTATATTTGCATGTAGTTTTTATTTCTGTCCGTGGTTTATCCTAACAACTTTCGTCTCAAGAAGTAGGTGGGGGACATACTACAACTTTGGAGATTGGATTCATTGAAGAACACAATGGAAATGCCATCTCAGTTTGATTGTTTTGCTCGTCATTTGAGATGTACTTAATACGTCATTGTATCTCAAGCTATGAATAGCTAGAAAGATGATGCTCAAAATTGAAAATACATGTAATTGTTGTATGTTTGATCAACAAATTATAAATTATATGTAACTATTGAAATGTCGTAAGTTGGATCAGCAATCTGTAATGATGTATGTCATAACATGGATGTATGTATGAGAAATTGATGATCAACAATTTAATGATGTATTCATAATCTTTTGTTAATGAATAGTTTTGACTTTTCCACTTTAATGATATTGGTTCTCTTCCACATTTTCTGGTTGATGATGATGTAGCACAGTTAGTCTAGGACTGGTTCTTTACATAACAACAAGTTTTGTCTAACAACTATTTGAAGAATTCTTGTTAAGCATATTTTTAATGCATTTTCAGTCCATGAACATTGAAGATAACTCTATTTAGAAGTTTGGGGTAGAAAAGATAGGTAGAATTGATGGATTCTGTGGTGCTAAAGAATAATGTTACTATTTGGAGGGTTCTAGAGAAGGAGGTGCCCCTTTCATCAAGAAGATTCATGGCTAAGATCCCATTTTTTTTTTTGAAATCTTTGCTAAGAGGGTGAAAGGAAGGGAAATATTCCATTTTTGGGAAGATTGTGGAAATTGATGAAAACATTGTCACTAAGGTTACAATATTTCCCATGGATGGTCTAAAACTCTTCAAAGACAAAAAGTACTCTTATGCACAGTTGAAATATTTCAAAAAATGGAGGAGGAAAGGGAAATTTTGGTTAGGGTTTCTAAGAGAAGTTGCAGGATGTCCAAGATCAACACTATTTTGAGGGACTTTGAATGTTATAAAGCAATTTATTACACACTTGATGAGTAGTTTAGCAAGGCTTTTAAGAACCATTTGTTAAGAATATAGCTTCATTGAGATTGAAGCATTCTTATTATTACTACTATGAATTAAAATATGTTAATGAATATATATATATATGGCTGTACATCTGTTATTAAGATTTCATAAATCTGAATTTAGATGTCTCTAGAAAAGATCTATAATATTAACACCATTTTGTCATCCTTAACTGATTTAGACATAAGAAGAGGATATATATTTTCTTCTATCCACTTTTTTCTTATAATGCTAGCATTAGGATCAAAAGAAAAGATCTAATAGGAACCTTTTTATTTATGAGGATATTGTTTCTTTAATCTATGGAGATGTGAAATGTTTACATGTCCTTCCATTTTGTCCCCAATTTCTATTATAAATGAGGATTAAGTATTAAGGTCAATTTTTTTTAGGATGAGAAGTGGAATACAAAAATAGAGGAAGGGGACTCTAAGTCTAGCTCTAAATAGATAAAAATGAAGACTACAAATATAGCCTTGATTTCTATTAAAGGGATTCATAGTGGTAAAGAATTTAATATATCCCTTCTTTACGTGGATCTAGAAAGAAAAAATGTTAAAGGGAAGAAAAAGGAAAAAATGGTTTCCTCTTTTCCTACTTACAAAAAGAAGAATGTTAAAGGTAAGAATATTAATGTTTCCCCAATGGTGAAAAAAAGGAAAAGCCTAGATTTCCTCTTGATATAAATGCTGATTCTCCCTAGTTTAAGTATGATTGGGAAGTTTTCGATGATATTCTTTCTATAGCCTAAAATGGTATGTCAATTTGTTTAGATTGATGATGTGGGTTATCTATGAAATCATAGAAATTGAGATTAAAAAAAGAGCCATTAGCAATAAAAATGAGATATTAGAGGTTGATGATATTGACAAGAACATAAGGCATGATAAAAAGGAGACAAAGTTGTTTAATGAAGACAAGAAGAATTTTCTAGTCGACTATCTACACAAAATTTGTGGATGCCATAGAAAAGCTAGGGAAAGATTAAGTAGAGTAAAGAAAAACTAAATAAATTAAATGATTCCTTGTAGTCTACCTTGAATATCAGCCATAGGGTCAAAAAGAATACAACTGATAGAATGAATACTATGGTGTGAAATTTAGAGAATATGTAACCAAAAAATTGGTGGTAGACTTCCAAATGGATAAAGATAAAGGCCAAGATGAGTACTCTAGTCCTAGCAAGAGAACTAGATGGAATTTGAATAGAAAAGATAAAAAGCTTCGATAACACATTCAAGAGATGAAGAAAGTAGCAATAAAAATTAATCATCTTGAGTTAGGAGTCATAGATAATTTGAAAATTCTTCTTTAGATTCCCGCCCTATCCTAGATTTTTTTGCCTCTTGTTTTGTTTTTTTACTATCTTTTTGTTGTCAATTTCTATGCTACATTTAGTGAGATTTTTTTTAGTTTGTTGCCTATATTATTCAATTTGCTTGTTAATGCTTTATTTGTTAAGGTTTACTATGAAAGTATTTCAAGTCTCTTCAAAATCTATTTTTACCACAATTAAAAATAACTACTCAACTTAAATTTTTACATCTAATAATACTATTAAATATTGATATGATTATACTTATAAATTATTCTATTTAGATAGATTGATATTTTCAATAATTATAAAATAATTGATTACTATTATGAAAAATAAATAAATTAGAGACAAGAGCCTACAACACAATAGTAACTTGTTAGTCTCTTATACGAGATGTCTTAGGTTTGAGTCTACTCAAATTTATCACATAATCATAATTAATTTCAATAAATAATAATTAATCTAGAATTCAATCTATTATCTATCAAAATGAATAAATATATAAATATAAAAATTATATAATTTATCTAATACTTATATATGAATTTTTAATTAAAATTTATAAACCTCATCCCCATTTAACATTCTATAACACAATGAACTGATGATTATTTTCTCACTTCGTTAATTTAACATTCTATAACACAATGAACTGATGATTATTTTCTCACTTTGTTAATTTAACGAACCAGTCATCCAATTTTGACTACTTTTAATTTCAAAAACAACCTATAACAGAACATTAATAATTAATTATTTCAATTCCATACCGACTTATTTGAATTATCCCGAATATATTTATAGACAGAAGTACGGGGGAATATTTACAAGATGAGAATATTTGCAAGCTGTCTCGACTGAAACTACACACTAACCTATCGATATATTCGTGGCGATCCAAATGTCACACACTAGTGGTGGAAGTGGAATATTTCATGAGGTTTATCATTTATCTCCGGATGTTTAGACCTTCGGGTCGCCGGCGAATTCCTCTGTTTGACCTAAAAATAGCAGAGTTTCTGGACATATCAAACACGTACAAGTTTTATTATATTATTAAAAGTATCTTTCTTAGTTGAATCTATCCATATGTGTCGGTGGAGTCTAATCGTATGGAATTAGGAAACGCGCAGACAAGAAATTAATGGTGCCTGCCTGTTCCCAGCAAAAAATTCAAATAAATACAAAAACGTTAGGTGGATCTTGAATTGACACTGATTTGCTAAAGAATCCTTTTCAGAAATATAGCAAACGATTTCCGCTGTGGTTTAATTAATCCAACAAATTATTCGACCTAAGAGAAGTTCACGAAATTTCCAGGAAGGCCCAGCTGATTTCACGATTTATTCCCAAACACGACTGACGTTTTGAATTTTATTAAAAGTTAAAAATAACGATGCACATCATCCGAATGAAGACGTTGTAGGGCTCAATAGATGAAATTTGTCCAATGTCTATGCCGGCATCAAAACGGCAATTTACTGTCATTTGAAAACTGTTATCTTAAATTCTGCCGTGATTTACAAAGATACAGTGATATATATATGATAAGGATGGGTCCATAGGCTTACGTGAAGAGGCCCCTGCTGTAGGGACTCTCTTTGACTTTATGCCATCTCCGACCCCTATAACTATCACCCCCTCTCTGTGTTAAACCACACAATACAGTTCAAACAGGTTTTCCGTGGTTGAACTCGTGATGGCTCCTAAGCAGCTTATTCTCATGATCGCGCTGATATTCCTTTCATTTTGTGAAAGTGAAGGCGCCACTAGTGTTGAGTCTGCTTGCGAGTTGGCTCCGGATCGTAAATTCTGCGAGTCCAGTCTGTATGCAAATTCGAAAGCAGCACAAGTGAGTCCTAAAGATATGGGCGAAGCGGCTATAAAGAAGAGCATAGCCGAAGCAACTCGTCTTTGGCAACTCATTCCGGCCGCGTCCGGCGACTCTCAGAAGAGTCGAGCCATACAAGATTGTCGCCAAATGTACGATCTTGCTGTCGACTATTTGACGGACGGTTTGTCGGAACTCTCTCAAACGTCCGTTGAACGGAGACAAGCTGTGGACATTCAGAGTTACTTGAGTGCGGCCCTGACGAACCAGGTCACCTGCCTCGACGGCCTCAAAGAGGCAAACGTCGACCTCCGATCGTATTCTTTCCCCGATCGCATATCCAACTGCTCGCGCTCTGTTAGTACTTGTCTTGCTCTCGTCAGAAAGTATTGGAGCGGCACGGGCTCTGCCAATACATCGTCCAACAATCGACGCCTCTTGTCTGACAAACGCCATTTCCGTGGCTCGGACGATGGGTTCTTGTCTGAGTATGGATCGGTCGAAAAAGGGTTTCCATCGTGGGTTTCTCAGAGGGAAAGAAGATTGCTTCTCCAAACTGCACAAGGAGTCACCTTAACCGGCAACGTTGTGACGGTGGCGCAGAATGGTAGTGGTAATTACACCACCATTACCGCGGCCGTTAATGCTGCTACCAATAAGAGCGCAGACAGGTACGTGATCTATGTTACTGCCGGAGTTTACGAGGAATATGTAGAGATTCCGAAAAGCAAGTATAATATAATGCTGATCGGTGATGGAAAAGATGTGACGGTGATTACCGGGAATAAAAGCGTTGTGGATGGATGGACTACGTTTAACTCTGCTACACTTTGTAAGTTACTAAGCAATTTCTCTCTCTCCTCTTTTATCTTTTTGTCAGAGACTGTTGTTATTGGTTTTAACTGGTATGCTAAAATTGGGGAATTGAAATGTACGCAGCCGCGGTGGGGAAAGGGTTTATTGCTAGGGACCTGACGATTGAGAACACGGCAGGAGCAGTGAAGCACCAGGCGGTTGCTCTCCGAGTGGGAGCAGATCTCTCTGTTTTCTACCGCTGCAGTTTCAAGGGATACCAAGACACTCTCTACGCTCACTCCCTCCGCCAATTCTACAGAGAATGCGACATCTACGGCACTGTCGATTTCATCTTCGGCAACGCTGCAGTGGTTTTCCAGGACTGCACTCTTCTTGCACGGCAACCCATGGAGAACCAGAAGAATATGTATACTGCTCAAGGCAGAACGGACCCCAATCAGAACACTGGAACGTCCATTCACAACTGTAATGTTACTGCTGCGCCGGATCTGGTCCCTGTGATCAGCTCTTTCCCCACGTACCTTGGTAGGCCGTGGAAGGAGTACTCTCGTACTGTTTACTTGCAGTCTTATCTCGACAGTTTAATCCAGCCAGCAGGGTGGTTAGAATGGTCTGGAGACTTTGCCCTGAGTACTTTATATTATGGGGAATATGACAACAACGGGCCAGGGGCAGGTACTTCAGGAAGAGTTACATGGGCTGGTTATCATGTGATGGACATCACTGATGCTCTAAATTTCACTGTCACTTCATTCATTGCTGGCGACACATGGTTACCAGCAACATCGGTATCTTTCACTGGAGGCTTGTCTTAAAGCATGAATTCTCATCTACATTCCTCTTCCCAATCATCCCACAGATCAACCAACGAATCCACCACCACCTCTCTTTGCTACGTTTTCAAAATATTTATTGATTCCATTTAAGAGCATCACTTAAAAGGCTGACCTGTTTAAAGTGCTTTATGAGTTCGCTTGGCACATTATGGTCACTTTGTACTTTAGCAATATAACTATTCTACAAATTATGTTATGGTTTAAATCTCAGATGAGTTTTATAAGACTTTGGTCTTGATTAATTTTTGTTTGGCGTCTATAATTTTTATTTTTATTTTTGAGAGTTTCTTTATGGAGACTCAGGATTCTTTTTCTAATTAATAAAAAGACATAAGTTATTATTTTTACTAATTTACATTTTCTTTTGTAAATCTAGACAACTTTCTTTATTTCTTGAGATATATGCGTAGTTTAATGACATGAATAAAGTTGAAATTAAAAATCTAAAATTACAAAATAAAATAAGATTTGTATATTAAATTATATATAAAAAATATTTTATATCTTATATCATTATATAAATAAACAAGTATTTAAAAAATGATGATTAAGACTAAAAAATATTTATACTCCTATTAGAAATTAATATTTTTATAATTCTTTATATTTTAATAAAGAATATAAATACAAATACAAATGAATTAATTATATTCTTGATATTTAATCATATCTTCCTTCACTGCCATTTTGCTTCAAATATTTGGAGACAAGTTTTTCAAATATGGGACCTTTCTTGTGCAATCTGTTAATCAATTATGAACTTTGTTCTTTAGTGGAGATCACCGCATGAAATTTGTGTCTTGAAATTTCTTGGTGCATATATTTTCCCACATGTGGGCTGGTGAATATGGAAATAATGCAATAATGATATTTAGGGAAAGGTATCTTTAGTCTAAAATGTGACGATGATATTTGTAAGATCTTTAAATGAAAACTTAATATTTTGAATATTTCTATGAGAGATAAAGGGAAGGTTAATTGTAAGAACCATGAATACAAGGTTAGAGAGGCTTGACAAGTCAAATTGGGTAATGATAAACCACAATAATGGTAGAGGGTAGTGAAGTGATAAGGGATGATAATGGAAACTTAATTTTGGTTGTGTCAATCTCCTTGGATAGCCATAGCAACCACATAGCTAAATCCATAGGTGCCTTCCATTGGTACTAATTTGGCCCAACAACATAATTTTAAGCATGGTTGGAGGGAGACTCAAAGTATATAACTCAATGTTTCAAGGGTAAGAATTTAATACCTCATAGAACAAAGAAACTTTGATTAATAGATCATAGGAGGTAAGATATTCATTTGATAAATGCCATATTTTGGGCATCTTTTAATAGAGGTAAAGATGCTTGTTTAATACTATGGAAACATAGGTATAATTAGCAATGGGAGTCTTATGTGGAAGGTTGGGGATGGTTTGGAGACTAACATCACCACCCTCTTTTATTATGGGATAATCTGCCACAAAGGTTTAAGAAGAATTAGCAAGTAATGAAATCTATGTCCATCATAATGTGGTATGTTAAATTTCCTCTTTGATAGAACAAACACCTTATTATTGAATGTTAAAGATTCAACGAGAGTGTAGTACCATTATCACTCATACACTTTTGGGGAAATTTGGGTCCTAGCCTAGTTACTTCTCTCTAATTAATTTCTTTAATTCCTTTGTTGCTTCTTAATGCCATAGTATGGTTGATTTCAAAATGTGTATTGACAAATATAGATTGGAGCCCTTGAACCATGACAAATTAGATAAATCAACATGACTACCAAGTGCATTGTGAAGAGAGAAGGTTTGGTCTCATACCTTAAAAGGTTGCATGATTGGAATAAGAAAGTGATGAAGTTTTTTTTGAGAATTGGAAGGATGGTTGCATCTCATTGCATGAGAGAAAGATAGCTATAGATGAGAAGATAATTGTAGAGACGATGAGGTTATGCATGGAGGAAATAAACTTTTATAGAGATCATAATTACCTTGAACACAACAGGAAAATTTTGAGCACAACTAATATAGATACTACAATTTTTGGATCATAAAGACAATTTGAAGGAAATGATTAAAGATAATTATGTAATATTTAACCCCCTATGACTAATTTATAGAGGCATTTGGCCACTATTTTGTGTTAATGAATCATTATAGGAATCATATTGGGGTTTCTCTCCTCTACTATTTTTTGTCCTCTCTTACTAGGAGAATGAATGATTATAGTTCCTTCTAATTTTATTATGTCTCACAGGGGGAGGATACTGGTGTGATTAAATCTAGTGGTGATTTAGTAGGGGATGAGTAGTTAGATATAAGGGAGGAAGAGTTTAACTCAACCAAAAAACCTAAAAGGGAGGTTAAACCTTAATAGGATGCTAAAGGCCCTATTACTAAGGGAAAGGGCAAGTGAAAAAAATCAATTTTTTCTAGATCTACTTTTATTCTGATAACAAGGATACGAGTAAGGCAACCCTTCCTCCTGATTCTCAAAAAGATGAAAGATAATAGGGTTTTTTTTTTTGGAAAGCATTTAAATAATTGTGCATCCCCTTCTTTTCCCTTCTCATCTTATCCCCACCCCTCCCATGCTTTTGGAAATAATATCTTAGGGATGTGGGTGAGATTTGTGCTATGCCCAGGCTAGAGAACCTTATGTTAGCTAGAGACACTTATCTTAATAGCTTCTATGTCGTCATTGATGAAAACCACACATAATTCTGAAACTCACTTGACATAATTTGAAGTTAATGAAGGTTAGCATATAAATTTGGCTAAGTATGGTTAAAAACAAACACAATTTACATAGTTGATATATGCTTCAGTGTAGATAGATGTGCTAAGTTTTGGACAAAAAACCTAGGGGGGATTTAGTAAGCATAATATACCCTATTCCAACTTCATTGCAATTAGAGATGTCACATGTTTAAGTTACAAGGCTCCACGTTGCAAAAATTAGAATCAAAAGAAGAATAGTCACAATTAACTATTAGGTCAATCAATGATCCCAAGAGGTCAAGGTTTTGATTAGTTTGAAAGCTTTTTTTGATGGAGACTACATAATAGGAGGCACATATGATCTTTTTCAAGGTTATGAATAAATTATTTTAAAGATTTGTTGAACACTTCAACACAAACTAACATATTGTTCATTTGGGCCAAATAGTCAAGATCATAAACTTGTAAATAGTTATATAAGCTTGAATTTTTGTAACAATTTAGTAATGCCCCTTCTTCCAGATTTAATATTTATTTTTTAAAACCTCTAGTTACCTTTGATTTACTGAATATTTCTCCTTATATATATATATATTCTGCAACCTTATTCTCTAAGAATATAATTCATATCAATCTCCAATCGCTATTATATATTTTATTGTTTGTTTTGTTTTTATCTATGCTTCAGTAGATCAGTTTCTTGTTTCTTATCACTCTGGCTTTGGTTCTTTTAATCAATTCAGATTATTATTGCTTCCTTCATATAAGTTCCTAGTCACTGGTTTTTCTTCAAGACTTGATCATCACTACCACTTGTTTCACTCTTCGTATTACTGTAGATTGCCTTCTTATTGTGTTATGTTTATCTCTGTTGCCGGTCTATATGTAGCCAACTTTTTAACAGAGGACAGTTTAATCTAATTTAACCAGTCTGAAATGATAAAAGAGATGACATTTAATGCTTCCGAAAGATACAGTTTGAAGGTTTTAGATATGGATGGAAATTAAATAAAAAGATTTTTTGTGTTCTATCTTGAAGTGATTTTCTGCACTCCTTCAATATCTTTGAATGGACGTGATATGGGTTGTAACCTTCCTACAATGTCCCTTTGACTAATCGCAGTTTAGCTGAAACTGTAATGTTCCCTTTGACTAATCGCAGATTAATGTAACACGGCCGATAATAGTGGTTAGAAAGAAGCGGTGCCTAAGTTATATGGCGAAGAGGATGAGAAGGCATCCAATGGCAACAGACACCCGTTGCAGATTCTACTGATTCACGCAGATGCTTAAAACCCCAGTTCTTGATCATACGCACAGTTGTCCACTCACGTCTCATCTACTTGATCTCCTCATAGATTTATGGCGGTATCTCCTAGGGCTTTTGTCAATTAATTTTTATCACCAGAATTATTGCATTTCTAAAGTTTAAAGATAGGTTTACTTTAAAATTAATTTATAAACTTTATTTTCTTTTTTCCAATTAGCTGGTCTGAATTTTCCTAGGGGTTAAATTATTATATTTTTAATTAAAAATACAATGGTAAAATATCGGAACACAATTTATGGAATGTTTCATGAAAGTCTCGAGCGTTTGCCAGGTTTCAGTGTCCACCACCTTCTACTAGAAGTCACTGCTTCTGAATCTTGCAATCGAAGGGAAGATACAGATCCAAAAATAAAACCCTAAGAGCTATTGATCCTAGAGGTCATGGATTGTGATCATGAGGTTTGTGTGTCTGTCAAGGTCTTATTGAGCCACCATTAGAAGTGCTAGATCTCTGAAATTTTCGCATTTCACATCGAGCTAGACCATTCTAGAAACATTTGAAGGTGAGTGTCGCATTCATATAATCGACCTTGATATAATACAGGGGATCAATGGCTTGACCTATTTCACATCCTCGCACACTGGCTCGACGACTGCCCGCATGTCATAATCATAACAGAGCAACAAAAGAGTCTTCTCTGAACAAATTTATCGGCAAGAAAAAAATTACATACATGAACTACAGAATGCACAAAGCAATAAGATTTTGCACTTGCTCATTTATGAATTAAATAAAAACCATAGTCTCATTCTTTTACTTGAGCTACATGTTCTTGTGCGTAATACTTAATCCCAATGCTGCTTCCACATGTTCTTTCTTTTCGACTTTTGTGTGCTTCATGTTTCTTCTTTACTTGCCTAGGAGAAACAAACAATGGACTCAAGATTCATCATGCATCACATGGCTTGGAAAGTTATTAGTCGTCCATCATGTGACTTGCGAAGTTATTAACCATCCATCAGGGCTCACCACAGTCATCAATGATTTATATATAAAATATGGGAATAATAGGAAAAATATATATTACTTTTGGTTTCTCAGTACAAAATGTCAAAGCTATAGAGTCACCAAGCTATACAACAATAAACATAAAAAGCATACAGGATGAAACATCACCAAGCCTTGTTATTTCAATGTTTTCAGTTAAATTCATTGATTCTAAATTGTTCAATAGATTCAAACATAAATTTAAAACATTAGAATAGAAAACCTAGCTGATAGAACACACATATATGAAGATTCATTTTCATTTTCAGGTCAAGAGTTCAAAGTATTGGTTGTGGTCGCTTTTAAAATCCAATGATCATCTTCCTAACTTTAGATCGTATGTTTTGTTAGTTTTTGTTTAAGTATTTTAATAGTAAGGGGTGAGACTTTATTCTGAGATTCATAAAATTCTATCAAAAATATTTGTCTAAACTTCTTCAATCATACTCCTTTAGATCTAAATCATTTATTTTTTAAATAGCAATTCTTTTCTCGAATCCCTTCTATAATATTCTTCTAAGATTGAATCATATATTTTCTAAAAGTAATATTCGATGTAAAAATAATATAATTTCATTGATTTAAAATTTTATATTTCTGAATTTATTTTTAAAAATTTATTTTTACTTAGAAATTTAATAATATAAATTAATGAAAATATATCTTTACACATTGTCCTAGTTTTCATTTCTCCAACTACACAAACACTGCTTTTAACCATAATGTTCTCGTTGTCTTCATCTCTCATGTCAGGAATATATTTTTTGATGTAGATATGAAGTCCTGCACAATTATTTTCTCATAGTTATTTCGGTAGAGTTTTTTTTATCAAATATTACTTAAATATTTAATCATCTTAGAATACAAGATTTCAAGTATTATTTTAAAATTTTTTTAGGGTATAAGACTCAAACTATTAGTTTTTTATTTTACTTGATGATACAAGATTAATTGGAATGACATTATATGTTTGAAAAAGGAGAAGAATAATACCTTTGTAAAAATAATCTATTTATAATATTGTAAAAATGAAAAAAAAAGAATTATAACACAAAGGTATTCTCCTTTTTATGATTTCAAAAATTGATATTATTATATAGGTTAATACTAAAAATCAATTTTGCTTATTATAATTTTTTTTGATTCCATTTTCACCTATGCGGTCTTCATAATCTAGCTTTCCAATGTTACATTTGTGTTCTTTCAAAATAGTAAGTATCAAATTCCTAAAATGAAATAAAATAAAATTAAAAATTCCATTTTTTAAACAAATCTAGTATCCAAAGTATTTAGAGATGTATACTACTAATATCAACAGACTTGTATAATTAATATTAATAGATTGTAATGATACAAATTATAATGCATAGATTTCTCACATTGTCACACATGAAACAAATCTTCACTCTTGGTTTGTCATCTTTTCCATTTATGCATATGAATTAGTGAAAATGCAAAAAAGTTATTGTAGATTGAATATTAATATCTTTAAATATATACTACAACTTTAAACTACCACCTATCTCAGCCACCTTTTAATCATTGGATAATGTAGGGACTCAAGCTCTCCTAGAGCTCTTGTTATTGTTATTGATAATGTTTACAATGCTTTGATTATTTGTTATTTTGATTTATTTGAGCTTTGTAGCTCTCTAATATTTGATGTAGGTGTCGTTTTTAATATTAAAAAGTAGTCAAAATTTTAGTGACTGGCTCAAAGAATATAGACTTAGTCATAGAGTCACTATCAACATAATCACACCTCACAGACCCATAGCCAATAGACTATACACCTATAATTAATATAAAAAATATAGTAGTCAACCAATAACGTATTGTAAAATGAGTTCTTGCAGATAGGACAAAAGAAAACAATCCATGCTATACTAACAACTAGACTAATTGTAGTATCAGGGAAGTTCATAATAACATCCATTAAAACCATATTGAAAATTGTTACAAATCTAGCCACATATGGCTTGAGAGTTTAAAAAAGTGAAAAAGAACACAATATAAAAAAGAAGAAGCAAAGAAATAGGAAAATTCCTAAATCCTTTTTGTCCTCCTTGTTGGGCTTAAAGAGTAGCACATCCATCTAATCGTCAGCCAAGAAACTATACAACTTCCCTACATCCTCCTCCTCTTTGTATTCCCCCTTCTCCTTCTCTTGTTGCAAGAGATGGAGGGTAGTTGTAGCAGCATGCAACACCTTGACCCCAAACCTAGCCAAGGTCATGAAACAAGACTCCAACTTGATCAATCTATCTTTTTGCTTCTTCAAATTGATCTACAACTTTTTTAGGTCCACTTCCACCTGCATGAAAAAAGTTTTATCTAGACTAGGGGGAGGGTTGGGATCTTAGACATGGGAACGGGGTGGGGGAACTTTTGGGAGGAGTGGGGAGGTGGTAGACAAAGGGGTTGCTAGAGGGGGGGAATAAACCTAAGAGGCAAGAGGTCGAGACTAACAACCTGGATCTTTCTTCTATTTCCTCAAAGGGCAGGTAGTAGTCAAAGAGGACTCTATATCTTCTTTCTTGGTAGTAAAGTCCATAGTACCTCTGTTAAAAAAAATAGAGACATGAGATGGTTCTTGAGAGGCTTCTTTAGTGTTAGCAAGGGATTTAGCCAAATCATTAACACCCTCCTCAATGTAGTTAATCCATTTGGCCTTTTTCTATGGAAGGAATGTTTCACTTTTTCCTCACTATAATTGGACTCAGAGTCCAAGTTGACCTACTCAGTGATTTATTGTTAAATCCACATGTTTGTTCTTACTTGGGTTAGTAATCAAGTGGTGCATCTCCTTCTACCCCCTGTCGACTCATTACTAATATTTCAAATGTCCACCTTCAGCTTAGGGTCAGATTTTTGAGAAAGACATAATATGAGGGTCCTTAGCTTTCCTACTGCTCAACTAAGGGGAAGCCTGCTCGACACAACAAGAAAATTGGGTATGAACATAGAAACATCCATAGGGGAAGTCTTAGATGTAGGGGGATGGATAAATATAACGTTCCTAGGAGGATACATAGCTTTGTGGACATTATACAATCTAAAAAACAAGCCATGGTGAAGGATGTTATAATTTTTGCCCTCAACCGTACATTTTCTCACATCCACAACTAAGGCTTCTTAGTCCATTAATAGGAAGAAAGGGAAACGAATTTTGTCATCATAACAAAAATGATTTAGTAGTGAGAAATGATAATAGTAACTTACTTTGTCTCTCCCTTCTAGAGTGAGGTATTTCATTATTGGGTAGCACACATCACCCCATGGCCTTGACAAATTCTATTTGTTGAAACCACTGTGGAAATAGACTAACACCTCACCCTCTTTGAAGAACTAATTCATGCTAGTCTCATCTGCTTGCTTAGTAACTCATCTCCACAAATTTTCCATCATGAACAACCCAGTAGCTTGAACAGTGAATTCGTCATTTATCTCAAACATTATTCCACCAATGGTGATGCATTGTTCCTACCAGATGTTAATGTGTTTTATGGACACCATCTTGTCGTGTTCTTCCCATGGCCTCCATAAAGGGAATCAGGCTACCCTCTATAATGTACATCCATGCACATACTATATCACACCACTCCTATTTGATATGCCTTGGCTCAATTTTGTCCAAATTTTTGTGCATGTCAATCATGATCTCTAGCTCCTTAAGATCTTCCAGCTTGGAATTTTTTTCAAAATACCTTTGTTAATTATGGTTTTTGTTTTTTAGTGTAAGCCAAAATTAGGTAGTAAATTATTGCCAAGTCTATAGAAGTAACCCTTGAAAAAATATTGGTTATTAGAATTATTATTCCAACCACTATACATAGGGCAATAATGGTATGTCAACATGAAATTTAAAAATCAAGTTTTCTTCATAAATATAATATTTTTTGGAGTTGATGCAATCATGTTGTGGTAAGCTTATGTGACTATCATTAAATGACCAATCTATTTCATACTTAGTGGTTCATCCCCAAACTTTTTTGTGATTTTTTTGGGAATTTTTTGTAAAAGCATGAAGGTGATATGAAGGTTCCCATTGTATTTATCAACCACATCAATTTTCCACCCTTAAAGAAGTTTAAAAGGGTGCCATATTGCTAGATATGATAATTGATTAAAATCGTAATCCAACACATAAGACCTTTCATTTCCAATCCCAAACCTGCCAAGTTGTCTATCATGCAATTTCCTTCTCGATAGGTGTACTAAGCTGTCATAACCCCCATTCTTTCAACGTACATCATGAAATCTAATAAAATATCTACTAAAGACTATCCCACCTTCAAGTGTTGATTGACAACTTAAACAATTAGTTTGGGATCCTGTTTGACTACCAACTTCATAATTCCCAATGAGCACTGAATTTGACCCCCGATAGTAGGGCGAAGGCCTCCACCATATTAGAGGTGATATTGCCAAAATTTCTTGTATAAGATAAAATTATCTTTCCTTTTTTATCCCTAACAATACAATCGCCCGCTTCCACCCCCAACTTTTTTGCACCATCAAAGTTGAGCTTGACCCATCCACATTGGGGGGGGGGGGGGGGGGGGGGCAAGGGGTGGTGTGCCATTTGGTATTAGTTCTAGCCTTTCTTTTAGAGATATCAAAATATTTAGCTCCCTTAGGAAGCTTCCATTTATTGAGCACATGATAGTCCCATGGGGAGAGGGTTCTATCTGGCTTCCTTCAAGATGCCACCTCAATTTTTTCTCTTTGTTACTTAATCATCATAGTAACACATTTTTTATTCAACTTAGTTTCCCTAAAAGTCATATTGTTCCTTTCCTTCCAAATTCTCCAACAAACATGTAGAGGAATGAGTCTCTAGAGGAGGAGGATGGGGGGATGCATTAAAGGGTGGGTGGTTCAATTCATAATATGATGCATTCCATCCCCCAAAACCCATGAGAGATTGAAATTTTGCATAATAGAGGCATATATCTAAGTTGTAAATGGGAAAGAAACAAAAATGTGGTAGATGTCTTGCTCCTCCTTCTTAGAAAGGAAATATATATTAGGAAATTGGAAGCCTCCACTTAGGCTATCAATAGTTGGTATATATTCACAGAGCATTTCCCACTAGAAGAAGTTCATCTAGGTGTTAATTGTTGAACCCAAACCTTATTCTAGCAAATTCTTGGGACCTATGTATCAATTAGTATAAGGTAGGAAGACCTGACAAAGAAATTACCTAACTAGTTATCCCATATGATTATGTCATTAGAGGGTGCTTAGAGATCTTGAAAGTGTTCATAAACTCCTATGACTCCTTAATTAATGCCAAATCTTGAGGGTTATCTCTCCAATTGCTTTTGAGAGTTATCCATTTCTGAGAAGGATTAATGTAATCCTTGGCATAGTGTCTAAAGGTGTTTTTTTTAATAACATTTTTAACATGACAAAACTTGTTGAAGATTAGAGGTTTAACCTCCTAACCAATTGTTCTAGTAGAACTTGGTTTGGTTTCCCTTGCCGATTAACCATCTAAGACCCCCTTGGAGAGAGATACAATTTTTAATAATGTTATTCTAGATCCTCAAACCATAAGGGACATCCCTATTAAATAGGTGGGGCTATGTGTAGGATCATGGTCTACCAAAAAGTGGTGATCAGAAAAACATGTAGTTTTGAAATGCCTTAGAGCATTTCAAAATCTATTCCAACTTTTTTCCCTCCCATCGTAATAACAAACCAAAATATTAATACCTTTATAAGGCCTAATATATCTTTGGACACCAACCCTACATGGTCAACTTAAAAAATGTCCCAAAAACATGTTTTTGGCCTGTTCTTGTGTGTTTTTTACTTCAAACATGTGCTTGATGATTTTTTTTCCACCCAAATTTGATGAAATCAAAAAGATTTTTTAAGAATATTATTATCTTTCCATAAATTTAATGTCTATCAAATTATGATTTTAGTAAGTAATTATTATTAATTTTCTAATATAAGTACATATAAAGTGTTGAAATGCACACCAATTGAAAAATAACTATAACTCTCAAACGATACAAGATTTTTGAAATCCAAAAGATGCATCACATTCTATGCTTCTTCTACTATAAGGAGAAAAAAAGAAAAAGATAAATTTTGTAGAGTTTTGAATTATTTAAGGTGGTTAGATACAAGAACTATTATTATTTTGTCTTCATTAGTTTCTTCCACCCTCCCTCTTTTTTGGCTAGCTTCCATCCAATAATAGTTATTAGGCTTTGTTAAGGTCTTAATCTTTCTAACTCCAAGATCTCTCATGTCCTTGGGTTTACAAATAGTATCCCAGTTAACCAAAATAATTCTTGTTTTTTCTTCCAACCCATCCAAAGGAAATTTATTTGGAATTTTACTAGCACAAGAGTCATATAACTTGAAATTTCAAAGATGGATATAAAGTACACTAGTATCTCTTGAAGGGAGGTAGTAAGAAGCTAGAGTTTTCCTACACTACTGGGTGTCTTTCCTTTCCACCTTGCTAGCTTCTTTTGGAGCCTTTCAAGTATCACGTTACAAAACAATTGGCTAACTTCTTGAACCATGAGAGGTTGGTCTAGATAAGTTTCTAGGAGGGAGGCTTCCTGACAAACCACAAATAGAGGTGATACAATTTTGCAAAATAACCCCTATATTGAAGAAATAATCTTTTCTTTTCTAAAAATTGATATGTTGACTCGATGCCTGGGCATACTAGTCAAGGATATCCTTTCATTGTTTGGCCTCAATGGTAGAAGATATACCAAACAAGAAAGTGTCAGCCATAAATTGTTGGATGACCTCTAAAGGGAGGGAAGTGATCAGTTTAATTCCCTAAAGAGCCCCTGCTTCCACTTTGAATGTGAAATTTCTTCCAAAAAACCTCCACAATGATGATGAAAAGGTAAGGTGATAAAGGATCTTCTTGCCTTAGACCCCTCCTTGAGGGGAAGGAGCCCTAGGGAGTACTATTGATAATATAGATAATTGAATCGTGTTGATCATTACTCTAAGAAAATCAATAACGTTCTTTTTGAGCCCAATCTTTTCCATCACTCTAAAAAGGAAGTCTCAATTGACACTAGTATAGGCCTTTGCCATGTCCAGCTTGAGAGCTATCCCAGGTTTCCTACTCTTATCCATAGAATGCATTATCTCATGAGAAGAGATAACAATGTCCAAATATTTTTTATCTAGGAATGAAGCCTTTCTAAGAAGGGATTATAAATATATTAAGAAGACATTTGAAGTGGTTGGTTAGGATTTTGGAAAAAAATTGTAGATCGTATTACATAAGCTTATTGCTTAGAAGTCTGCAAGAGTCTTAGGTTCTTGAATTTCAAGTACCAGAACAATGAACATCTTGTTCTAAAATTTCAAGAATTTACCTATTCTAACAAATTCTTTCATAGATTTGGTGAGGTCCCTTCCAATGAGTTCCCATAAAAATTGGAAGAAGGCTGGGATAAAACTATCAGAGCTAGGGGACTTGTAAGATTTCATGGGCAATACTGCTACTTTCATCTCCTCTTTAGAGATTGGGCTGAGGATAATTTCATTGTCAACATTTTTTTAACATAGTAGGAAAGGTATTGATCGGGTCCTCCTTGACCTCACTATCAATATTTATATTGTAGAAAGCAAAAGTGTTGTCGAAAAATTGTGTAGACCAAGTTTCAAGATCTCCAGGTTTGGAGAGAAGGGTATTATGACCATCTAATAGGGTGGAACTAGTATTTCTCTTATGGTGGGCTGACACCAATCTTTGAAGGAATGAGGTGTTTGTATCCCCCTCCATCAACCACTAAATTCTAGAGTGTTTCTTCTAGTAGATTTCCTCCTGCATAATATTTTCCTTCCATTTTTATGCCATTTTTATTCCTCTGGAAAGTCTTCAACAATAGTTCTCCTAATTCCATGTTAACTTGTAGTCTTTCTAGGCTCTCTTCAATGGCCAACTTCTTCTTGAAGATGTTGCCAAAAAAATTTCTACTCTATGATATAGCCTCCCTCTTAATGTTGTCCAGTTTCTTAGTTAATAGAAACATAGTCGTTCCTTCCACTTTGATGTTCCACTACTTAGACACCATTCCTAGAATTCAAGGTGGGAGTGCCACATTATTTCATATCAGAATGGACTTGGGCCCTTCCAAGTGTTCTCTTTCCAAAAAAGAAGGACATGAGAGTAGCTCGAGCCAGTATAGGTGATGACATGAAGAGAAGAGACAAAGATGCGATCTCATCTAGCAGAGAACATTACTCTATCTAGATTTAATTGAATAAGATCTTATCCTTTCATATTATTTGACCAAGTAAACTTATCTCCCTTGAGCTCTAGATCAATGAATTCGTTCCCAATGATAAATCTAGTAAGGTCCATTGAATACTACCACTGAAGTCTAAAGACCCACCTAGCTTCTCAAAGGGGAAGAGGTGGGTATTGAAGTCTCTCATAGAAAGGGTTCTAAAATCATTAAAATGATCCTTAGCATTAGTTATTTCCTCCCACATCAAGAGTCTCATAGACTAAGAGTTGGGGGCATACATATTAAATAGTGAATAGGATAAATCATAATCATCAAACATGATAGCTCAAGGAAATTTTACGAATGTGAAATGAGCTTACTTGAGAACAGACCTAGGTTCCACAAAGTTGTAATACCTCTAGAGGCACCATTAGCTTCCACATTGTGGAAGTTATCTCTAGGAAAAATGTTCTTTAAAATATGGGAAAGATTATCATGTTAACCTCCTTCAAAAATAAGATGCTGAATTTATTACTAAGAAATGTTCAATTGTTTCACAACTAACTAATTTTGGGGGTTGTTCAATCCCCTATATTCCAGGAGATGACTTTCATTTATTCCTTCTCCTTTGGGATCTTTCCAAAGTGGACTTCTTTTCTCTAGCAATTCCCATATTTTTTTCTTTAGTTCTTGCTGATATTCTATTAGGTCTTCCCACCTTCGACTCACTTCCCACATCTACCTTGGGGTTTCCTCACTTTTTTCTTTTTTCTCTCTTCCTAGCCAGAGGTATCCTCCTCAAAGAGCATCTCTTTCTTGGCCTCCATAACCAACCTAGGAGAGCCAGTATAAGGGTCTCCCCATAGTTTCTTTATTGTGAAATTCCTACCACGAGTGTCAACCACTATCAAAATATCATTCTCCTTCTCACTAATATCTATAACCATAAAAATAGGTTGTTCTAGATCCCCTTCCTTCGGGGATATTTCTACCTATTCATGGATGGTTTTTAGAGATTGTAGAGTGTTATCTAGAATTTCTTCATCCTCCATGGCTATTTCCCCCTATTCCTAGGTAGTTTTTGGAGATTACAGAATATGATTGATCACTTTATTAAATGGACATCCCTCACCTTCTCCCATGATAGTTACGATAACTTTTCCAGCTCAAGTAGGGCCACCTAGGTGGGCTCAAAAACTTGTCTTAGGTGCATAAGAAGAGGTTAAAATTATTAGAACATGAATTCAAACTCCTCTTAGTGTTTCTAATTAATAACAATTGGTGTCAGAGCATGGTACATCTAAGAAAGCCTAATATATTTAGGAAGATATTAATATATGATTCAATAGAACATTTTAAAAGACAATAATAGGTTGCACTCTAATAATTTGAAGATGAGATTTCTAGTGCTAGGGAATTCTATGATAAATTCATCAATATCTCAACAATCTTGATGAACAATTGGGAAGACAATGTTATTGAAAGGAGGCACACATGCCCTTGGATTTTAAAGAGGAGAGAGTTCTATATCTAGTAAGGAAGATATTAGAAGGACACCTAGGAGACAAAATCTCAATCGGGGATATTTTTCCAACAAAAAATGGTTGAGTAGGAAAAACTAGTGTATAAGTAAATCTAATGCAACATCATTTTCAGCTAGGATTGTGGAACATTAAGAGGATGGGTGAGTGAATCAATATTTTGAACTTTTCTTATAGTCTAAGATAATTACAAAACCATGAAATTTTAGACATAATTTAAATAAAATTCCAAGAGAAAAAAAATAAGTCATGACACCATGATTTTTGCATGGAAACTCGATCAAGGGAGAGAATATGGTGGGGATGATAGGTCCACAAATATTAATCTATATAAGTAATTAACCATGTGAAAGGTTTTAGTACAAAGGGTAAATACATAAGAATTTGGGCTTACATCTAAGAACACACTTCTCAATTAGAAAATGATTTCAGTCCAATCCAACTAATTACATAGATAGGGCTACAACCCCAAATGGATAGCAATCCAAAATTGAACTAGAGAATAGAATCACTTCATGCTTGAATGGTTTCTTGTAGGTCCAATATGACTATTTTGAATATATAATTCTTCCTTTCACATTTATAGTATAACAATGTAGCATCAAGTTTGTACACCTCATTTCTTGTCATTATTCTTCAAATAAATATAAAAAACAATCTAATATACTTGATCAAAACAAAAATATTACCTCAGTTGAATTAAAAAAGTAACATGAAAATTGTGGATCATATAGGATCTTTTAGGCATATTTTGTAAGTGGGTTTCAATTTCATCAAATTTAAGATGCTTGAATTTTTGGTATTTTGGTGTCACCTCATTTTGCATGCCACCTACTATTTGTCTATCTTCTTGTTTGTCTTCACTTTAATTTTATGTTATTAGCCTCTGCTACCAAGAGTGTGATGATGAATTTGGAATGATTAGGGTACTTTTTGAGATATTTTATATCCCAATCTAAAAGTGTGTTTCTAATTATAAATGCAATCTTTTTGTTCTTGCCAATTTTTCTCAAATTTTGGAGTTTTAGTGCATTTTTTGGCACTGTATGTCATCGTTGTGTTCTAACATGATAATTGGAGAATTTCATGGGTACTTGCACTCTTCATAAGGTGGTACATTGAGATATGTCCTAATGATCTTCATTATGGTTTGAACTCTTATGTTTTTCTCAAGTGTGTTTATGATGAAAGTTTCTCCCCTTAATACCACAAACACATAACAAAAAATAGAGAACCAAAAGAAATTTTCCAAGAACTAAAAATGGGGTTCTTATTATCTCCAAAATACAGAATTATTGAATTAAAAAATATAATATGCAAAGCCATGTGAGCACCTTCCTTATAATATTCAACAAGACAAAGTTGTGAACCTCCACTCGAAAGTGTCCAACCTATGTGTCATCCATATATAGGCATTTTCCATTGCCGAAGAAGGTTCTAGACACTTAGCCCTAAATATTGAGTCTAGACAACCTAAAATTTTATTATTTTATTACATAAAATCAACCAAAGACAATTTACAAATTATATTTTTGGGTACTCAACTTTTGGAGACCGTAACTTACAAACCATTGACTCGATTGGATATTATACCCCCTTTAAAAAAATAAAAGCTCCTATTCTACAATGAATAATTATGCAAGAATCCATCAACCAATTTTTGACCTCATTTAGGAGCCATTTAGGCCTTCAAAACCAAGCCTGAAGTTTTATACCATAATGAAAATGCGTGCTGAAAAAAAGAAGAAATTTTGCTTTACAACTTTCTTGCCTTCTTGCTGTCTACAACTGTGATGCTACCCCCCCATCCCACTTCCATGTCCTCTCAATCTTGGGAGGGATGGATCCCTCCAACCCCTGGATCCTACCCCTGACTTCTTGGATTTGGAACTAGTGGCAAAATCCCTAAACAATCACTTTGTTCTATAGGAGGATGTTGCTATTTTGGTAGATTTTGGCTCCATCCTTGACAACTATGCTTGCTTGGGCACCAAATCCCTGAGCATCCCCTTGAATGATGCCACTTCATTAGTGTGCCCTATTCCAAATTAGCTTGGGGATGTTGTTGGTTCAAAGATTCATGTGGAATCTGAAACAAAACCCACATTCTCCTTAGGTCCTACTGGACCCTAGATTTTACTTCTAGATTCTGTGGTGGATTCAATCTCCTGGGTTTGTACCCTTAGCCTTGTTGGAAAGTTTTTCACTTTTTGGCCTATAGTGGACATGGTATACAAATGGTGCTCTACTAAATGGAAACTAATAGAATTTTTTTCCATCTCTGTGATGGTGGGTGCCCTCTTCTTATTTAGGTTCGCAAGTGAGATGAAACAAGATTCGATCATGGCTGGGTCCTAAAGCTTTGGCAAAAATTGTCTGATGATGGCTAAGTGGAAACCTGGATTTAATCCAAAATGTGATCTATTCAGATCTGCCCTAGTCTAGGTGCACCTTCCTAGGCTTCCCTTGGAGTATTGGGATGAGTGTTTTTAGGTGGATTGGTAACTCCTTTAGGTAGTTCATAAAAGTGGACTTGATGACTTGTTGAAAGATTAAGCTTGACTTTGCTAGGATTTGTGTTAATGCGGGAATGAAAAAACCCCTTCCCACCATGGTGGGCTTGAGATCTAAATGGGGTACCTGGTTGCAACCACTATGTTACAAAAACATTGCTCCCTTTTGCTAGAAGTGTAACAACTTTGAACATCTTTTTGTTGATTGTCCAACAAGTGAGAAACCCAAGAACAAGGTCTCAATTCCAAGCATTGAGGTGGTAGAAAGCTCAAAAATAGCTGAAATAGATGCTATCCATGAAACCCTAAAAATAATATAAGAAATTGGTTTGAGGGATGTCTAGATAAATGAAATCCTCAATATTGAGGGGAAAACAAGAACCCATGTGAAAGCCCAAGTTGAAAGGCAAGGAGAGGAGAATCCAAGTAAGCTTTCAAAGGCTTTGGAGATGGTTATGCATGAAGAGGGGGGAATTTTGGATATTCAGACCCTGGAAATAATGCATTTGGGTGAGGGGTTACTGGACAAATAAATGGCTTCAATGGGAAAAGGAAATGCATGTAGCCCACTCCCTAATGTGGGAGCTAGTTCACTGTTTGAAAACAAAACCCTTGTGATTTTCGTACTAGGAATTATTGAAGTGCTTTCACCCTCTTCACAAGACCCAAATCTTGATATTTTTAACAAATATTTTGAATGGATAGTCTTGAAGAGAAAGAACATAGGAGGGAATAAAGCGGATGCTAGATTAGCTAAGATGGTTGGTTGACCTCTGACTAGGATCATTCGTCAAAAGGAAACAGAAAAGGAGATTGCTCAAGAAAAATAGAGAACCCTGAAGGAAACCAAGAGCTGTAAAAGATGAAGGTCATATCCTAGAATGTGAGAGGGCTGAATAGCCCCATGAAATAATATGAAATCAAACAAAAGATCATTGAACTCAAGGCTGATTTGATTCTTTTGCAAGAAGTTAAAATGACTAGACAGATCTTATGTCTATCCAGGTGCTAGCTACACTTATTGTGAGACTAATGGTGCTTCTAGAGGGATCTCCACAATGTGGAATCCTGATAAGGTGTTGGGAGTGGATATTTTTTCCAACACCCATTTTGTTGCAACTAAATTCACCAAACAATCTGGTAGCTAGTCTATTTTCAATTTTTTTGCCCCTAACACTCATAATGGTAGGCTTGTTTTTTGGGATGAGGCCACCACTATGGTTAATTCCATAAGACCAGGAAATATCTTATGTATGGGGGACTTCAACACTTCTTTGTACCCTCAAAAAATATGGGGGCATTAGAGGACAAAATGTTTAACTAGATGAAGTCCTTTTAGATATGAGATTATGTGGCACTTGCATACTAATTTCAAAGACTATATTGCACATTGGTGCAAGGACCCAGTGGAAGGTACAACCATGTTCTAAATTTCCAAAAAACTAGAGAGAATATGTAATGAGTTATTTAAGGAATGATAAGAATCATCACTTGGGAGTTTAGGAAAAGAAAAGAAGGATGCCAGGAGGTGATCCTCCTTGACATCTATCTTGGTCTACCACTCACTTTTAAGGAGATCCCAAACCATTTTTGGAATGGTCTTGTGGAACATCTGCAAAGAAAGCTAGTGGGCTGGAAAGGGAAAATATTGAGCAATGTTGGTTAAATCCAACTCCTCTTAGTCTCCCTATAAGGAATCCTAGTGTATTTCCTATCTATTTTCAAACTCTGAGGTAGATTCAGAGATATCGTTGAGAAAACTTAGCATAATTTTCTATGGTCCAAAACTAAAGAAAAGGAAAGAATGAGCCTGCTTAGCTGGAAGAAAGTTTGAAAACCTGAAGCTCATAAAGGATTGAATCTAAGAAGGATTGGACACTTGAACAAGGCTCTATATGGAGGATTGAATCTGAGAAGAATTGGACACTTTAATAAGGCTCTACTAACCAAAATTGGCTGGAAGTTGGTTAATTCCTAGGGTATCTAGAGTAACATCAAAATGGCTAAACACTTTGGGGGATTGTCTTCCCACCAATTTATATCGGCATAAGCTTTGCCCCAGGGCTCTAAGATCTAGAATAATATTGTTAACACCTGAAATATCCTAGGAAAGGGGTGTCACTAGATCATGAGGAATGGTAATTCAATAGACTTCTAGGAAGATCAGTGGATCCACGAGGACCCCCTCAAGAAATCTAAATTTTCCCCTCTACATGAGATGTGAACTAGAATGTATGGCCCTTGGACTCATTATTTTATCACCTGTGATAGACAATGGATCACTTTCTAGAATCTTCAGCCAAGGGAGTTGAGTTTAGCTTGAGAATTGCATGATCTCTTGCACACCTATAAGATTCTCCTCATCCTAGTTGAGGACTACTTAGTGTAGAAACTCACACCCTCAAGGGATTTTACTATCAAGTTTTCTTATCTTTGTGGGTTGGCGGGGGAAGGGGCATAAGCTGATTGGTGAAATGCTTGACACCCTTAGATTTTACATAAAATAAACTTTTTTTGGTGGTCAACTTTGCATGGGTCGACCCTCACTATTGAAAACCTCTAGTGGCATGGTTTCCAACTTGCCAACTATTGCATTTTATGCCTTGAAGATGTTGAATCTATTCTACACTTGCTCATGCACTATCCTTTTTCCATGGACATTTGAAGGGAGGTGCCTGCTTTATGGGGGGTCAATTGGTGTATGGATAATGACTTGAAGAAATTTGTCCACTAGGAGGACCCGACTGCCCACCCTCATCTCAGAAACCTTTTGTCGATTCTCCCACCTTATGTCTCACAGAAAAATATGGAAGGAGAGGAATAATAGGATTTTCAAGGAGCAAGCCACAACTAGCTTGGGGGTGGCTCAACAAGTTATTAGGCTCCTAAAGGAATGTAGTAGGATCTAGAATTTGAAACCCCCCTCATCCTCTAAGTGAAACTAATAGGAACTACACTACGGTTGTGGGGTTGATGGTGGTACAGTTTGACAATTCCAAAATTTAGGCAAGAAAGGAGAGAATTTGGTACCCCTTGAGTCTTGGATAAAGTTAAACTTTGATGGGTCAACCATGATGGGTAGCACCACTGTGGGGCGTATCCTTTGGAATAACATGAGAATATTGGTGACTACTTATTTAGATAATCATGTTGGAGGTTCTAATAATAAATCCAAGGCAATTGTGCTTCTCTAGGGTCTGAAAATTACAAGAAATTGGGGAGTCACTAAGCTAGTCATAGAGGGACTCTATGCTAATCATCAAATCCACTAAGGAAGAGACCAAATGTAATTGATCAATTAAAATAATTATCAATGAAATATAAAGGATGATGGAAGGTTATCACGATATCCATGTGGCACATATATATCAAGAAGGAAATAGCATGGCGGATGACCTTTCCAAAGTTGGCCATAGTGTCACATGATTAGTGGAATGCGATGACATTAGTTTATTTCCATCATCAACTCAAATTGTGATGGAAAGGGAGAGTACCATCAATAATGACACATGAACTATCAAATTATGTGGCAAGTCTCCTTTCTACATGTGGTCACAGGAATGTGGTGCTCAATAAAGGGTTTTCTGGCATGTTTGGATGTTGATTAACATCTATGTTCTAACTACTATGAACATCGATGAATATAGTAAAAGGATGTAGATGGGGGATTCAATGATATTTAAAGAACAATTTTGTAATGATCATAAAGATAGGTTGGTTAACTCTCGTAATTGGTATAGATGGAGAACCATTTGTGGATGGAAAGGAACTGTCCACACATATTGTGTTGGGATATTTTTGGTTTTTTTGGGAAACATTGTAGATTCATGATGACTACACGTAATGCATTTACATTTTCTCCATTATGGCTTGGCATTTTATATTTTGCAACTCAAGAACCTGGTGCAAGGCTATGTCATTAGAGGAGTTAGTTGTGGACTTGAGCAACAATATGGGCATTAGCAACTGTATTGAACTAGTGGGTGTGGAGGAGCTGTGAAGCTACGACAATCTATTTGTAGGAGGGGAGCCTTTTACCTTATATGGAGGGCATGGTTAAATACAATGAGGTCATCTTGATGTAGTCTATCAAACTTGGAAGGATAGAAAAGTTACTGTTAATGGCATGAGCTTTAAATTTTTTGAAGAAAACATTGCAAGGGTTGGGGATTTTCTACTGGATGGCAAGAAATGGAAGAGGCAAGATAAGGTCAATGAGGAGGAAAGTTTGTAGAAATTCTTGCAATCCAAGGAGGAACCAATGAGATTGCATGGGCTACCCTTCCTAAGCCATGGGATACCATTTGCTACTCGATTATCAGATACATTACCTTGGAGGACCACTATTAGGTACTATATTATTATCATTTTCCTATCTTGAATCATTTTAGAAATCTATACCTTATATCCTTTTTTTTTTATGTTACTACATTCACTGGAGGATAACATCTTTAAGGCTAGAAGGAAACATAAGGAGGGGAAACCCTTCTACCTTATCCACTAGGGCCTAATGGATAAAATTTCATCTAGCACTTGGCTTAGAATCCCCCTCTCTTGATTAACCCCTAGCCTCTATCACCCCTTAGACATCCATGGACCCTAGACCTAGCTCTACTTTTAAGAGGCCCAAGAAGGGTCATGCCATTCAGGTCAAAATTAACCCTAAGGTTAAAGTTAGCATTATTGAGTTAGACTTAGATACCAAGAAGGGTAAGCAGTGTGCTAGGAGAACTAGCAAGCATCTTTAGATGGAGAAATTTAAGACCCCCTGAAGTATAAATCCAACTCTACCTCCTCCAATAATGAGGAGAAACCTACTAAAAAGAAAAGACTCCACTAGGACATCAAACCTAGCCCCAACTCTATCAGTCCATCCCATGTCTTTGATACCCTGGAAGCTACCCCAGCTCACAGTGGGAGGAAGACATCACTTCTCCTAGGAAGGTTAACCCCAAGATTATTGGGAAGAAAAGAAAACATAGCCACACCAAGATGTGGATGGAGAGGCTCGAGAAGGCTATAAGGGGCCTAGTAGATAACCATACCACTATTTGCCACAAGTTCAAAACCTTGGTTGAGTTCTCCACCAAGGTTATGCACTCTATGCCCGCAACCCTCTACTTCCTAAAAGCTAACAAAGAGGAATAGGACTTGGGAAAGACTACTAAGACAACCTAATCCATATATGGGTTCTTGGCGAAGGATTAGCTAAAAACCATCTTGGACAAACTAGTGAAAGTAGAGGAGGAGTATGCGTTGGAGGAAGTTTCTAAGGAGCATAAGAATGGTAACTAGAAGAAGGAAGAGGGCATCTAGCTTGGTTTTTGTTTTTTTTTTTCATATTTTTATGATTATGTCTTTGAACTTTACACCATATAGGGTTTTTTGGACTATGTTGATTAAGTGCACCAATAGTAGTGATGTCATTAAATGCTGCTAGTTTATTATTTAGTTTCTAATGCATAGTAGTTTAAGGACTATGGTTAATGATAATTCAACTCTTAAAATTTATGGTTTTCAATGTTTAAAGTTGGTACATGTTAGACAACTAGGAGGTAACCTTTGGCTAAATTCTTAGCCTTTTTGTACTCCAGGGTTAGCCCCTCATCTATTTGGCTACCATCAACTACTTCAAAAACTTCACCAATAAATATGACATGGAGACAAAAATTATGTAGTAGGCTAATATATCTAAGATGAACCTCCACCTATGAAATTATAAAATTTTGAGCTCACATGACCAACTTACTAAAAATATTAAGCTTCCACAAATATAAATTGTACACTAAGACATTCATTATTGCATAAGACATATAAAAATATTTTGGCTGACGTAAGATTTCCCTTACATCCAAGATGCTCCTACATTAGATACCTAGGGTATTTAAGATGTGACCCTATCACACCTTAGGTCTTTAGAGGAAATCAAAGATAGTTAACATCCTCCCTTGTCATCTATGATGAATCTTCTATTGGTTTCCCTTTCGATTTGACCAGATATTCTTTAATATAATAATGTTCCTTTTGCTTCTACCAAAAATTTTGTCGAGTACATCCTAAATATCTTTTGTAGCTTAAGTAGTTTCCAAAATAGTCCATTGCACTTATTTGACCTCTTCTTCAATGCCTTCTTCATGATACTCTGTCAGATCTAAAATGTTAAATACTAGTGAAATATTATTTAGTTCATTGGGCAACTCAACTTCATGGGCATTTCCCAAATCATGATTCCTCAATTTCTTACATGGTCCAACATTATTCATTCATAACTTGTTATATGTACCTATAATTGGAAATAGCTCCTTCCTTAATGAACCATGACTTCATCCCCAACATGCCTCATTTTCTCATCTTCCTTACCCTTATACTATGTATTCATCTTAGTAATATCTTTTCTCATCTCTTCATGTATGTTCTTCAATTTTTTTACAAAATCCTTAGACTCAACACTATACTTATCTCTGCCTTATCCAACTTCCTCAAATTTGAAGCATTTTTGGGACTACTCTGATATACAATCTAGTTAGTGATTAAACAATTATTCTACTAAAAAAATATTGTATGCAAATTCTTCCTATGGTTAAATTAAATCCCATCCCATTGGATTATCTCCAACCAAACATCTCACCAAATTCCCCAAACTCCTATTCACCACCTCTATCTATCCATAAATTTGTGGATGATGTGATGAGTTTAACTTCAAATATGTCTTTAATTTCTTTCACAATGTGCAATAGAAATATCTGACAAACTTAGTGTCTTAATATAAAACTATGCTATTTGGTAAACCATGTAGTCTCACCACTTCTCTAAAAACTAATTTTGCCACATGAACAACATCACTAGTCTTATTGTAGGGAATGAAATATGTCATATTTAAAAACCTATCAACCACTAAAAAAATTGAATCATGCCCCCAATGAGTCCTTAGTAAGGCAACAAAAAAGTCCATACTAACATCCTCCCACGAGTTATCTAATACACATAATGGTTGATACCACCTAGTATTCTATTTTGATCCTTTTACCATTTTATATACTTTACAACCATGTACAAAATTTTTGACATCTTGCTCCAACTATGGCCAATAGTAATTCTCATCAACCAAAGTAATTGTTTTACCCTGATCAAAACATCCTACCAATCCTCCACTATGCTTCTCCTTAATGAGATTTTCCCTCACATAAATCCTTGGAATACACAATTGACTTCCTTTCAATAACATTCCATTCTAGATGATGAAACCCAACCAATTTTTTCTTTCAAGGGTAACAAATTCTGTACAAGCTTCCCAATATTAACCAAAAATTAGGATCCCCTAGATACAAACTTGCATTTTCCTTAAACCCAACCACCTCAATCTGCATCTCTATTAGAAAAACTTGTCTCCTACTAAGAGAATATGCAACCTTGTTAGACTTTCCACTCCTATGTTTCAAAAAAAAAGTGTAGCTCTATAAAAATCAACCCATTTCAAATTCCTTTGATTCAACTTTCCTTGTCTATTCAAATATTGCAAAGCTTGATAGTCGTTATACAAAACAAACTCCTTAGGAAGAAGATAATGTCTCCACTTCTTTGGTGCCTGAACTATAGCATAAAATTACAAATCATAAATATAATATTTTCTTTTGATATCATTTAAATTCTCATTAAAATAGGCAACAAGTCTAGCTTCTTGGCTCAAAAGAATTCCTATTGTAGTACCACTAGAATCAAAGTCTACTTGAGACACCTTGTTAAAATATAGAAGTGCTAAAATAGGTTGTTCTATAACTTTCTATTTAAGAGAATTAAAAGAATTATATTCTCTTGTATTCTTTTTTCTCTTTGCTATCCCCTCTCATTTTCTTATTCAAGTGTCCATAAATAATACTATAAATCCTAATGAACTTTCTGCAAAAAGTATTCAATTCTTGAAAAGGATCTTCCCTAAGTCACATTGCTTGGACTAGGTCATTTTAGGATAGCTTTTACTTTCTCAAGGTCCATTTTATAATTTTTCTTTACCATATTTTGGAATTAGAGAAAAACACATATGGTCATGCCTCATACTTTTAGGAACTTTCTTCCATCAACAAAACTTATTCTAACATTATTGCATACCTTTTCTTCTATGTCTTTCAATGGCTTTAGCTTATGTTTCAGTCTATTCTTTTTTAGAGAATAGGTATTCGCATGACCATCATGTACAACACACCTATCAAATTATTATGACCTACTTGACAACATATGACTTGCATCTATAGGTATGATATCACATAGTACCTCATAATTGTAGCCCCCAATCTTGAACTTCACTAGACAATATTCATTAACCATGACCTTGTAGTTATCCTATAGCTAGGCAATTTGGTATAGATGTAGATTTTTCTACCTCTTTAGCTTTAACTTTGTGACCATCTCTTGTGATTGCTTTTACAATAGATAATCACATCAAAAAAATTAATTTCATGATTGCATCTAGTGAAAAACAAATCCTACTTTTATTTGGTTCATTCTCACCACTCAAGAGGACCCTTTTATTAAATTGGACTTTTTCTATTTCAACATTTTTAGAATGTGATGATTTTTCACCTTAATCCACATGTGCAAATCTAGTCCAACCTTTAGTTCTACTATTTATCCATCCTTGGCCTTGAGGACATTGAAATTCTATATTCCCTTCATCTTTATAGTGAAAACATGTTCCACAAAAGCCTTTGCTTCTTGATCCTTGTTATCTTCTCTTTTCTCCTGATCTCTACTATTCTACTCACCCAAATAATTAAAATTGTTCCTCCTAGATAGTTTTGACTACTACTATTAGCCTCACCCTTCTTCTTTTTGTCTTCATTTCGACCTTCATGACCATCCACCACATCTTCCACCATGACCTCTTCCACTTTTTCTACTCTCAAATCTCTTGTTCAAAATTTCCTCTACCCTTAGGGAAAAATAGTATGCATATTTAATATTGTTCATTCTAACCAAACTCAACTCCTCCTAAATGATTAGGGTCAATCAAGGTAATGTGAAACTTTCTTCTCCATATCTTTTGCATGGCTTGTTCTGATGAGGACTTGGTAGAATTATTCTATATTCTCCTAAAAAGATCTTCCCACTTGCTTCAAATCTTGCATTTTATTCAATAGATCAAGCTCATAATAAATGGGAATGATTTTTCACTTCAATTTGTCTACCATACAACCCCATCTTGTAATTTCCTCATTTTCTTCTATTTCACTCCTATTGGATCTCATGTTACTATATTTTCACATGAACCACTAGTTTGGCCTTTGCAAAATTGACCCTATTAGGATCTTTGATATCTTCATACTCAAAATAATCTTCCAATTCATTGATCTAGTCAATAAATTCCTTTGTGTTAATATTTATAAAAAAAATGCAGGAACCTAAATCCTAGATCTCTTATGAAGCTTAGAAATGGCCCTTGAAATTCTTTCTTCCTCTTAGTTTAGAACTTCATCTTCTCCTTCCTAGTCAACATTTCCTTTTCTTCTCTTTCATCTTGACATTCATCTCTTATAGAAAGATTCATCAATCTATGCATCTATTCTTGTAATGCTTGTCTTAGTCTTTGGAGGGTTCTAACCTTAGGTGGTATGATTCTGACTCTTCTACCATGATTCTAGTGAAATTGCCTCAAAATAAATAATCTTTCTACACACTCATATCAAACCAGGGTCATGCACCGACTGCCTCATAGTTGACGATCTACCTACATACTTAGCAACTCTTGATCTAATACCACTTGATTAAGGGAGCTCCCCTTAATACCATAAACACATAACAAAAAATAATGAAATAATAATTTGTTTGCAAGACCTAAAAATGTGATCTTATTATCTCTAAAATCATAAAATTACTGAATTCATAAATATAGTATGCAAAGCTACATGGGTACCTTCCTTACAATATTCAGCAAGACAAAGCTACAAACCACCAATAAGAATTTCTCTAGATGACCTACAAGAATTCCTTCTATAGGGATTTTTCAATGCCTAGGAAGATTCAAGACACTTATCCCTAACTCTTAAGGACAACAAGCCAAAACTAATATTTTTTTTTATTACATAGAATTGACTCAAGACAATTTACAAATTACATTATTGGGTAGCCCAAATTTTGGATAGCATAACTTAAAAACTATTCACCTGATTGGCTATTATAACCCCTTTTTAGAAATAGTGACTTTTTTTCTACATTTGTTTCACACAAGAATCCATTACTCAAGGTTTGACCTCGTTTCAAACCATTTAAGTCTTCAAAAAAAGTATGAATCTTTTATACCAAAAATTCATACCAAAAATCTGCAATAACTTCACCAATACATATGATATGACAATGAAATTTGTCAGGCTAGCTAATATATCTATGATGAACCTCCACTTAGAAAATTAGAATATTATGAGCTGACATGACCAAATTAGTAAAAATAGTACAAGCTTCCACAAGTAACAACTCTGAACTAAAATAACCCTTATTGAAGGTTCATAAGGCACAACACTTGGTGAAGGTTTTGCAAATGGGGTTGCAAGCTTTGGGTTTAACTTTGGAGGAAACTCCGTAGTTAAGCGCGCTCAGGCTGGAGTAGTACTGGGATGGGTGACCTCCCGGGAAGTCCCGGTGCTTCACCCCTGTGAGCATCACCTAGATCCAATGAGTGCTAAGTGTTCCATTTATTCTCATGAGAGATGGATTCATGTTGAATCACTACTCATGAAACATGAGTCATCGAGTTTGACTCAAAATCACACAGTTAAATCCTGATATTCACATCACAATTTGACTAGCTGTGGAAATCATCTCCTACTTATCAATTGATGAGCTTAAGGGGCTTTCTAATGAATGGTTCATAAGGCACAACACTTGGTGAAGGTTTTGCAAATGGGGTTGCAAGCTTTGGGTTTAACTTTGGAGGAAACTCCGTAGTTAAGCGCGCTCAGGCTGGAGTAGTACTGGGATGGGTGACCTCCCGGGAAGTCCCGGTGCTTCACCCCTGTGAGCATCACCTAGATCCAATGAGTGCTAAGTGTTCCATTTATTCTCATGAGAGATGGATTCATGTTGAATCACTACTCATGAAACATGAGTCATCGAGTTTGACTCAAAATCACACAGTTAAATCCTGATATTCACATCACAATTTGACTAGCTGTGGAAATCATCTCCTACTTATCACCTTATTGAAAAGATAAAAATAAAAATATTTTTGGGTGATGCAAGATTTCCCTTACACCCAGGATGCTCTTGCATCAGTTTATGCTTGTTTCTTTGATTGAATTCTATGAATTAAGCTCTCAAATATTTTTGAATCCTTATTAAATGTGGATTTGGTAGTACCCACTCATGTTTACATGAGTACACTTATGGTAGAACTTGTGAGACCAAAACTCCTAGATTTAGGCTAGTTGAGTGATTTACCATTGGGGGTTAGGTTGGGAATTTGCATTTTCTTATAGTACTCATTGTAGGATGATAAGGGGTATGTAGAGTAGAGGGATAGACTAGCCTCTCACATATACCTTGGTCTGAAAGTGGCCAAAAAGGTAATATGGGGAGGTTCTAAATGTGATAGCCAATAAATAAACATGGGATACTAAATTTAAGGAAAGATACGATTATATGAAATAATTGGTCTCATAAGGGAGTTGAAATTAATGTGCAATGTGTGGCCTCCAAAGGGATTTGGAACAAAGACATAGTATTTGGCCTCTTAATGGAGTTGGAATAAAGATACATTTTGAGTCTCCCCCCTTGAGATAATTGGAATGGAGACTTGATGCTACTTTGGATACTTAAGAAAAGTAATGAAAATCCACTACAGTATCTACATACTTATTATATAGTGTGTCTAGTTAGTGACTTCATGTATTATATTACAATCCTAATCATCAAGTACTTGATTCATGCACTTGTGTGTAAAACTTGGAAACCTTTTTCTTTTATGATTATGGCTGGGTCATTATATCCATGGGAGTATCATGGTGGGCATATGGTTTCCACGTGGTTGGGAGGCATTGATACCTATACCACTATTGGGGCTCAAAGAATAGGTATGACTATCTTCCAAATATAGGATATTGTCAACTTATATGTCCTCCCTTGTCCTCTTGATTGCACTTTTGTACCTGTACTCTTGGTGAAAATTATTCTTATATTAAGTTATTCATGTATCTAGTCATGTATATGGATTAAATTTTTTATTATTCAATTGTTATTTGAGGAATGATTGAGTGCTTATCTCCTCAGTTCATGCATATTTGGTACTCTCCATGTGGAAATTTATTTTTTATTTTTTCCAGTTTACTCATTTCCATGGTCAATAGGACCTTGTATCACACTTATTAAGGGCATTGTATCATACAATGAAGTGCTAAAAGAAACTTCTTTGCACATAGTTAGAAAATCATATCGCACAATGAAATGATAGCTATATTTCCTCACACATAATTGGTGGATTCATCACTATATCTATTGGTGAATTACCTCACCGAACTCATGCATCATATCATATGATAAATTATTTTATCATAATATTGAAGGATTTTTATCCTATGATACTAATTGTGTTTCATCATACTTTTGACAGTGATAACTTCTAATTTTTTTTGGAGTTTGCAATTTTCATGTTTGGATACTCATTTGAAAGTTGCATCTTTCCAATCTAGAACAAATTAACTATTAGGCACTTTCAAGATAGTTAGAAGTGTTATCTCACTATCTTTATGTTTTAGCTAGCAAGGAAATTGAATGGTTAATCATCTAGGAACTTTCACTTGTGAATTAAAAAAAGATTATCTTAGCAAATGCAACTATAATTAATGTAATGAACCTTGTATGTTAATTACCTAGATTGGAAAATGAATATGTTTGTGAGGAATGGTAGACTTGGGAATATTTGCATACTTGGTTAATTATTCAACTTGTGACCATTATGATTCTTTAGTGCATGTTTCTATACTTTATTTAACAAAAAATAAGCTAGCATATTTTTTATCCCTTCTTCAAAGGATACACTGGTGGAACATTACATGTTGGCTCAATAATATTCTACAACATTTGCTTGATATAATATATCAAGCAATGTCAATGAATTTGAATCTACATTTTATGTTAATGGTTACAAATGGGGGATAAACACTTTTGTTGATGGTTACAAAAGAGATCATAAGTACATAATGACTTATTTTGACCCATTAGATCATATAATGTGTCTTAAGTGATCTTATGACCCCTTAGCACATATAATATGACTGAATGTGTCAAAAGGGGTCATAGTATTTTCTATAGCCTTATTTGACCCATTCAATCACATAATGTGTGTGTTAAGGGGTCTAAGGACATGTAATAAAATCAAAATGTTTAAAAGAAATCATAGGGTACTCTATGACCCATTTGATCACATGATTTGTCTCTTAGGTGGTCCAAGTTTCCCTTAGTACATATATAATGGTTTGAATGGGTCAAATGGTATCTTTGGGTACCCTATTGCCTTGATTGACCCATTTGATCATATAATATGTATCTTAAGGTGTTTGAGGACATCTTAGCACACATATAATGGTTCAAATGGGTCAAAAGGTCTCATAGGCCACCCTTCGACCACTTTTGGATTATTTGATCACATAAAGTGTATCTTAAGGGATTTAAGGACTTGTTAGCACATGTACAATGGTTCAAATAGATCAAAATGTGTCATAGGGTACTCTATGACCCCTTTTGACCCATTTGACTACTTAATGTGTGTCTTAAGGGCATAAGGACCCCTAAGTACATATATAATGGTTCAAATGGGTCAAAAGGAGTTATACGGCACCATATGATCCTTTTCAATTCATTTGATTGCATAATATATTTTTAAGGGGTCTAAGGACCCCCTTATAACACATATTATAGTTTGAATAGGTTGAAAGGGGTTATAGGATACTCCATGACCCATTTTGACCCATTTGATTGTATAATGTGTGTCTTAAAGGGTCATTAGAGCCCTTAATAGTCATTTAGTATTTCAAATTAGTCAAAAAGGGTCATGGGGTACCCTATGACCCCTTTTGACCAATTGGATCACATAATATGTGTCTAAAAGGGGTTAAGGAACCATTAACACATATAATATGATTAAATGGATTAAAAGGTAGTATAAGGACCTCTTCACACACATATAATGGTTTTAATGGGTTAAAGGGGGTCTTAGGGTACTCTATAACCTTTTTATCCATTTGTTCATATAGTGTTTGTCTTAAGGGGTCTAAGGAGCTCTTAATACATGCATAATTGTTCAAACAAGTCAAAAAGTGTCACAAGATACCCTATGACCCCTTTTTACCCATTTGATCACATAATGTGTGTTCAAAAGGGTCTAAGGACCCCTTAGCACACATATTAATGTTATAATGGGTCAAAAATGGTCATAGAGTACTCTATAATCCCTTTTGACCGTTTTAATCACATAATGTGTGTCTTGAGGAGCTGAGGGAACCCATAACTCTTTTGACCCATTCAATTGAATAATGTTTATTTTAAGGGGTCTAAGGATCCCTTAGTACATATATAATGCTCAAAATGGGTCACAAGATATCTTATGATCCCTTTTGACCAATTTGATCATATAATATCTCTAAGGACATGGGGGGGGGGGGGGGGAGAGAGAGAGAGAGAGATCAAATTGACATGAGTGTGACCAAAATTTTATATTTTAGCATATATTTTATATTTTAGTGTATGTTTTATATTATGTATATTTGAAGGTTATATTTTATGTATATGATCCCAGTAGTCAAATTGACATGAGTGTGCCCTATTTGAAAGGGTTTTCTAGATTTTATTTATTGCTGTGAGAGTACAAACTATAGTGTGTGCCCACTATAGCATGTGTGTGCTATTTAAATTACTATATTTTAAAAGTGTGCTCATGCTATTTAAAAAATCACAATATTTTTATATTGCGCTCGCATAATAACACACTACTGCTATTGCACGAGCACACTTTTTAATGATTCATCAAGCCCAATGCTTGGATTTTCCTGAGAGATCCAACACAAAGGCTTGGTGGCTTTAAATAAGTTTGAGACATGTTTTCCAGAAAGCATATAAAAAAGGAGAACTTTTCTTTTGTGCTCTCCATTAGGTTTATTTGTGGTTGAATATTGATAAAATTAGGTTACATTACATTGTAGATCTTTGTGTTAGCTATATAACCATATAATTATTATTGAATTTAGACTATTTTAAGCCTTTCAACTATAATTTCTTTTGAATGTATGTCCATTTTTAAAAATCAAGATCCAACATGTAGTATTTGGGGCTTATATTTTGGCTCATTCATTATATATTGCAGTAAGTTAGATTTTTAGAAACTAGACACCATTCTACACACTTAAATAAAAAGAAGTTTTGATTTTTGATTAGTTCTTAATGATTTATAGGGGAAGCACATAGATATTTCACAATATTTTAAACAATTTATTAAAACATATAAGATAACATCAATAAGTTAAAATTCTACAAAATTAACTTCCACATTATCATAATGGTTCTAGTAATAGAGTCAAAGATAATTGTTCTTTCATTAGTAATTATTATATCTAAGTAAAATGGCATTCTAATTTAGCCTATCGTCCTTTAAGAATATCAATTTATTAATATCTATATTAGTACATTTGATTGGTTGACTTTGATAGTCCAACTAGATTAATTTTTAAAGGGTGCGCGAGTCATTATATTGCTTTATTTTTTCTTTAGAAGATTCGATTTATGATGTCAATAATCCTAAATTCCTATTTGATCATGATGTTACCATTCCTTTCCCTGAATGCCTATATTTTAATAGATTTAAAGTTGGTATATTACCTTGAAAGCACTACTTATGGCCAATAATCTTTAGATGATTAAGTGGGTATGGAGTTTTAGACGACCTTTTATGCTTATTTGTGTGATAAAAAGATGAATATATGGAAATATAACTAGAGTAAATTTATTATGTTAAAATCATGATTAATTTGTCATAGTTTTATATTGCAGTTAAGATATGTTTCTATAGGTATAAATCTATTGTATGTTGCTTAAGTTTATATTATTTTGTATTGAGTATAGGGGTGTCCAATTTTTAATTGTATACTTATATAAACAATTATCAATGAAGTCATTCATAGAGAGATAGTTAGCTACATGCCATTATTGGTACATGGGTGTCAATCTTAAATGTAATCTAACAAGTCTAGCCCTTAATATTTTATTTTTTCAAGCATTATTTTGATATTAATTTTTATTATTGTAGAACTTTATGAGAATATGAGGTTTGTCAAAGTAATTAAAAGGAAATTAGAGGAAGGAGTTTCTTAAGTACTTCTACATCAATATAGCATCATTAATAGGGAATGAATTTTTTTTTGTCACTTAGGTTTGCACCCTTGTCCAAAGCCTATGCATGAGGACAACCTAGTGAAACATGGAAACAACCTCCAAGCTATGGGACTTGAACTGTGAGGTTGAGTCTTCGGAGAAGGTCGGCTTCCTCTTACTATCAAGATGCACCTAACTACTCTTGGAGAGGAAAAGGGAGAAGGAGAGCATGAAAGCAAATCTACCTAATCTAATCTAAAAAGGTGATGCACCAAAATAGAGTGTTCAGACCAATCTCTGCCCATGTGTGCACTATTGAACTAGAATGAAACTAAGGATATACACGTTCAGACTTGCTTTAATCAAATAATCACATGCAGATTAGAAGACCGAGATGAATGACACAAGGAAAGGGATATTCACTTATATTATCATTCATGGATCCAAGGAGATACAGTCATGTAGATTACAGATTTCCACAAAACACTAGTGGAGGCAAAGAGTTCTTGCACTTTCATACCAATGGCTGAAGGAGATAAAGTAGAGAATCATACATTTCAGAGGCATAGGGAAATTTTACACTAGAATTGTAGAGCAATAGCAGAGAACAATAGAGAATGATCGACCTTTTCAAAATTCACAAAAATTGCCTTTATAGTTCAGGCATAACTGAGATTTTCCCTCCAAAACTATCCTGCAACAAATGCCATCAAGGCCTTGCCAAGGACAATCATGGGGATCTGAAGAAATCTATTCTTCTATGTCAAATAATGCCTTGAGAGGATGGAAACGACACCATAATTGTGCTCTGATCAAGTAGATGGATTGGATCGGGGTGGTAGAGTGTTCCTCCCTCGTTCAGCATTCACTTCTGGTGGTTGGAATTGATCATGAAGATCAGATTCATGCAAAAACCCTTGACTTTCTTCATTCCTGAGCACCTGAATCAGCAGAGTCAGCAAGTCAACTAAACTCTGCAAGCAGGACGAGCCACGTGGACCAACGAGCTTATTTCTTTATGCCACCTTACAAAGTCTTCCTGAATTGACCATCTTCTTTCTTTACTAACTGTACCAACCTCTTAAACCCTAACTGTGACGACTTACAACATAACTGCCAGCCCTTAACTATCAACCCTGACCAGGCCCGCAAAGACACATGTCACCTAGGTGCTATGTCACTATAGATATCCTTCGAGCAATTTCCCATAGTGAGATAGCGCCCGCTGTGGATCTTCCTTAATCTGATGATCATGAAGACTCACCATTTCTTGTGCTTTGTCCTTAACCTTTAGGGCCCACAAAACACCTCAAGAAACCTGGCATCTAACTCGGCCCAAACTGGTACCATCCCTGCAGTTTCATAACACTCGACCCCACTGATCCACATGGTGAAAGGGTGCTATGGCGCTATATGTATCACACTCGCAGCTTCTCATAGCGTGATAGTGCCTACCATCGATTAGATCACATCGAACAGTAAGGGCTCATCAAGTACCTTCTTGCAAAGAGGGTGGGAAAATGATGTCATCTGGGACACGTGCCTTCCACCCACTTCCCCACATTTTTAATTTCCTTGCACTTCCATAATACAGGAAAGTGCTGATCGTTGATCTCTACGAGATCAATGATTGAGATACTCCTTCGTGTACTGCGCTTGTTCCTGCCCCAGACCCATCACACCTGGAACCACCTTAGCAATTCATACCATGCCTGGCAACACATGGCATCTATTTGGCGATTCACAGAGAACTGGTCCCATAGAGACATGTGGCAGCTACCCGCTTTCTCACATTTTTAAATTTCCTCACATCTTGATAATGTGGGAAAGTGCCAGCCCTAGATTTTCTTAGATTTGATGGTGCCTATAACTTGTACTTCCTAGACTTCTACAACCATTTTTCGTGACATCACCTAGACGCATGTCAACAATCCGCTTTCTCGCATTGTCAGAAGGTCTAACAAAGCTCAGAATGCAGGGAAGCAAGCATTGATCGATTTGCCAACTCAGCCACCACCTGTTCATCTTGCAGCCCACAAGACAAAAATAGACCCCTTTGCCACGCATCACCGAGGCGCTATGTCACTATGGTTAAAATTCTCGTAGTTCTCCATAGCGAGATAGTGCCTGCCATGGATTTGGGGAAGATCTGACGGTGAGCAAGATAGATCTGACTTATCAGTGTACCAACCAATGAGAACCGACCATGTGCCAAATTGTCTAACAAGTCCTCGCAGGGCCCACATTCCACACAGTCATGCCTTAGCCAATGAAAAGACTGATGAACTGCCAACGTGTCTGACAAATCCTTGCTGATATCTGATAGGGTACTCTTGGGATCCACCTTCCTTCATGATGTCACTGACGTATCATTTTTCGTCTAGGCGCTATGTCACTAACGACGAGAAGCATGGATTTTCTGATAGTGCCATAGCGCCCTCTGGTGCCGTAACTTTATCGTTGAAACTTGATGAAGACTCCATGTGATGTCATGCTATCCATGCATCAGAAAGGGGCATTCTTGCATTTTTTAAACATCTTGCATCTTGAAAATGCAGGGATGCGTTGACCGTTGATCCTTTGAGATCTGACAATGCACAAGATTGCAGGCCAGCAGAAGGAAATTTAGGAAATAAGGAAATAACATAAGGTTTTTCATTCATTTTAAATATTTTTGGGCCATTAAAATAATATAAAAGCTGGGAACTAGCCATTGGACAGGCTGGGCTTACAAATTTGAAATTTTGGCAGGGGGGCAAAAATGGGTAACAAAAATCATATCATATATCCTTCTTTCTTTGTCTTTTATCTATTACTATGCCATTGAAAACACATTCCTAATTTATGTCATATTCGAATCTAGATTAGAGCAATTATATATTTTTTTATTTACTGAGAATTAAAACTACCCATACTAAGATTGTATCAATGACTCAACATATTACAAAAAATTCTCATTTGTATTAATTTGATATATTTTTACATATTATAGTTTTACTATTCTAAAACACACAGTATATCCCATATACATATAGACTATACATGATTAGAGCATGAGCTACAACTAGGAATTATTTTAACTACTAAAATATATAGGGCATATAATGTACATGAAGAAAACATAACTTAATACATAATTTTATATTCCACCAAGACAAATGAAGCCTAGGCCTAGAGACATTATGCTTGACTAAAACCATACTATTTGTAGAGGTTGGATTCAAAAACTACCAAAATATCTTCCTACAGTATATCAAAAGACCATACCAAAGTTTGATAACATCAAAAATGAACTATAATCTAAATGTTATGGATGTTTTACTATAATAATTTCCTTGTCTGAGTCAAATTTAGTTGAAGGGCCTCCTTCACCTCCTACTATTTCTATGTTTCTACGATTCTTTATTTTTGTTGCTCTCATAAATATGAGAAGATAATTTTGAGTTTCTTGTGGTCCTAAGATCCATACTTGAAGGCACTTTGAGGCCTAATACTTTTAGATATACCTCAAACCAATTACTTGTATCCTTTATTATATCATACAATCATAGTAGAAAGTGCAGGTTTTTCTCCATCTCTGGCCAAGCATGCTCAAACACTTTAGTATCCTTAATATAGAGAATTGGACATTTGGGAACATTGGTATGTTTTAGACTACTAATTGGTCATTTCATATAATCGTCTAGGTGGGGTATTGTGATTTTTTATACTAAGAACAACATTGCGAAGACCCTTTAACCAAGTATGATAAAAAAATTCTTTATAGAGGAAAATAATTTCTCAAGGTTTGATCTTCACATGCAAAGAACATGCTATAAAACTACAGGGTAAAAGTACAAAGCTATGTCATGGCTGAATTTAATTATTTCTATCTAAAATTTAATTTTTTTCAAACATATGATCTAGATAAATTCATTCTAGCTAAGTTATATATGGTCTCACACTTTTCCAATTGGAAATGTCTAATAAATGCATGTTTTGTAATAGTTTGTACCCAATTACTAAGAAAATAAAATTATTTCAGAAAAGTGGCCTTTTAATAACTCTTACTATTTTATATGATATATTTTTAACAACATATAAAAACCATTTTATAGAGCTCAAAGTAAACAATATTCTCATGTAGAGTTTATAGTGTTTTAATTAGATGTAGTATATTGTAATTAAAAAATTCCACAACCACAAATTTTAACACTCAAAAAGATGTTAGTTTTGAGAAAGAAAAAAAATTAAATCATATCAAAAAAATCTAAAAGTGATAGGACATTCTAGAGGAAATAGTCCTCTTCTAGAATGTTTATTTTTTCTCTTGGTTAGAATTTGGAAAATGTGGTGGGAGATGAAAACTATCAATTTCAAGTGAGTTAAAATTTCAATCCGTATAAAAGAGAAAATATAGGTCTAAAGCCAATTTTTTTTAAATTTTTTTTTAGATATATATGTTATCTATAACATAGTCTAAGATACCATATAGTTTTGTGGTGGGAACTAGACCTCTAATTTTCAGCATTTTTCAACACCTAAAAAAAAATCTATAAAAATTAGGAAAATATATCAATTCTTATTCCAAATAATTATTAAAAATTCAAATCCTAAAATTCATCCATTTCTACATATTTCATTAGTTTACTTCATTTCCAAATTCAAAATAATAATACCAATTTTATGTCATTGAAGGTGAATAGTTATACTTTTGTTAGCCTTTTTCTTTACAAAAGGGTGACATAGGTTTGTTCTTTTACCCACATATCACATCACTTTTAGATCTCCAAGAAAATATATAGTTAAAATGTTTTCCTTGAATAGCCCTTTTCACTGCCCTCCAAGTTATATCATCTACCTTTCTTAGGATCTTGCTCCACTTTTTTATTTTGATAGATCCAATAAACACCATAGTCCTCTCCTTATGTGAGTGGAAGATAAAGATTGTTGATTCCATATCTATACACTGCTAGACCTAAATAAGGTAGGATAGAGAATAATGACTAGTGAGAATGAAAGGAGGATAAGTATTCTGAACCTACACAAATTCTATGAGATTATAATAATAAACCTAAGCTATTAGAAACTACTAATAGATTTGAGAAGCATCTTGTTGAGAAATCATTGTGCACAATGAAAATGACATGAACTCTTACAGATCTCTCTCTCTTGTAAAGTTGATCAAATAACCAACTCTGAGGTAGCTCAATTGAAGTTAAATGTTTTTTTCATAAGGAGTCCTTTTTGGGTATCTTTAAATTTTGCAGAGCTTGGAACAACATAACCATGAACCAATATTTTTTTTTCAAAATTTTTAGATTTTATGATGAATACAAATTTCTAACAATGAAAGTATATGAATTACTATTCTAACCACATGTTCAAATGCATATTATTGAGAGAGGGTAACCATAAATTAAATCAAATTTCCAAAAACCAAATTCCTAAATGGACTTAAGTCATAGTAAAAACATGTCTCCAAATTAAATGTTCAAAAAGACCAAGAAGGAAACCAATAAAATTAGGAGCAACATGTCCTTAAATCTATTGCTATAATCATCGAAGGAACTAATGAAAACCAAGTGATTTTTCATGATTCATCAAATCATGCAACCATCAAAAGTATGCATATGGAAGAAAAAGTGTTATGAAAAAAATAGAAGGTGATCCTTTCTCCAATTCATCACAACAGAGACATTGTGCTACTAAATATGAAAAACACCAAAAATTAAATAATTGCATGAGTATTAAAACACAATAAGACTATTGGTTCCATCTCTATTCATGAACATAAAATTCATAGAGGAAACACACATTTTAGAAAGAAACACTACACATAGAATGAGAGAACCAATGGAATAGCTTTATTGCATCAAAATACTGACCTTGATTACATATTACATCTCTATATTTATAAGAAATCCTATCCCTCATGAAATTTTGGGATCTAGGTCTTTTTCCTTGCAAAAAGAATGCTATAAATAGTAATTTTATGAATTTTTTATAAAATAGACTCTTTGCTAGGTGCTAAGTAGGCCTGCACTCTTATTTTTATTTATTAAATGGTGCATGAGCCTTTACAATCACTTTAAACTAAGATAAACAAAAGAGATAAGAAGAAATAAGAATTTAGATAAAAATAAAACTTTGGAGAATTCTAAAAATGAGAACTTTACCTCCTCCATGTGTTTATATCAGTTAAACTATTGTCAATATTACAAAAACATGCTCTTAGTGTATAAAAAAGCCCAAAAATGAAACTGGTACTAAACTATCAATGCAAATAGAAGTGTTCAAAAATCGTCGCACTTGTGCACCTTGAGAAGTTGCACACTTTTGCACCTTTAGAAAAAAATTATATTCCTCTGCCAAAAATTCAAAATGAACACCTCCACACTTTCAGGGGTCTCAAGATCAAAATTGGTAGAATTTCCCTATGTCCAGAATCTTAGTTTCTTGCTTCTGGGTCTTGTTGATCTTTGACCAAAATGATGTTAGGATGGGTTTCTTTGAATTTTTGTATGGCCAAAGTGATATCTTAAGTATTTAAATAATATAAAGTGTGACACTTAGCCCTCACTTCCCTATGAAAATCGTGAACCTCATGTTTTACTTCTACAAAATCATCCAATATGGAATCTAGTTCTTTTAGTGTCTCCAAATATTTATTGAATATCATCCTAAGAGAACACTTCTTTAAAAGATTCTCAAAATTTTTGTAGAACTATTTCCATCAAGCTTAAGTGTGTTCTAGAGTGATTAAAAAAAAATCTAGACTATCCATAATATAATATTTATCTATTTCTAAAAATTGGGCTTGAGTCCTACCCTGCATCTCTTGGATATTGTCAAAAAAAGATAAAATGACCTTTCTTCTAGCCTATATCTTCTCTATCCAATCATCGAGCTTGTCTGGGTATTCTCTTATATAAACACCTAACAAATATTTATAATTGTACCCCTTTATTGTCTACAATGCCTCTAAATTGCTAGTGTTGGTGGACACTTCATCCATTAAACTAAAATCCTGGTTAATCACTGTTGCAAGATTCTCTACATTATTCTATATGCTACTCAATAGATGCATATTTTCCTGTATAATTTCTACTCCTTGCTCTTCAAAATTGAGATTCCATCTCTTACATGCATCCAAAAATGAGTCATTTGTTGTAGTGGTCGGATCTCATTCTTGAGGGCAGCTGCTAAAGAAATCTCCAAGTGAGGTATGTCAAAGGGACCCACTACCTCTTTTATGAATTCCCATTGAATATCATTCTACCTCCTCAACATTTGGAGTTCCTCTTTACCTTGGTCTAAATGATGAAATACATTCTTAAGACCCATAGTTGTTAAAACTTTGGTCGTCTCCTTGGTGGCATTGCCCAATCTGACCTCTTGCATCTAATAATCTAGAGGATTGATAGTTTCCATATCTACATGATGAGGAGGAATGACTATATGTGCAACCAAATCCCATTGCTTATTCTTCACATGTGATGAAAGCCAACTGGTTTGGATCCTCTCTCATAGATAGTGTTAGCTTCATTACCTTTGTCAAAATTGCCATCCCTTGCTCACTATTTTTTACATACCTCCTTTGTTGGGTTTATACTTCCTATTTTAACCAATCTATAGTAGTGAACATTGGAGACATATACTAAATATATAATGAAGTTTTCATAGATTCTAGTCCTTTTCCTTTGTCTTTCCTCTTTAGGGTCTCCTCTACTCTTGGTTGTTCGACCACTAGGGTGACCATTATGGTTCTAGGAGGGGAGGAGAGTGGTTGTGTTGTAGGAGGATTTTGTTCTACTATCACAACCACATGTTTTTTCTTAGGATCTTCCTCTATGAGGTGCACTACATATACCTAATCTTATGTTGTTTGGTTCTATTGTTCTGAAATTGGAGGAGGCAATGGTATGGCATCCTATTCTAGCGGTGTCAGACATTGTGGTTCTATCTATGTAGGAGGTATCCCTACTTGATAATGTGGGAGTGAAGGTGGTGTATTCCAATCATCACCCAATGGTTCTTGGTGTGACATATCCCTTATTTCTCCTTTTTTTGAATGGGTCCATATGGACATCAAGTCGAAGTCAAAAATATCAAACTGATATGACTCCTCCCCTAGTGTGGACTATGTCCATCCTTCATACTCTCGATCTGTAGATTCTTTAATTTGGATCAGTTGTTCTTTAGTTGGCAGGGCTATTTGTGTTGAGCTTCTTCTTTCCTCTTCAGCGGCCCTAGTTCAACATGTCATCTTACTCAGGGGGAGATTATCAATCTCATCCTCTTGTTCTTCTTCCTTTGCAGCCTCATGGATGGTCTCAGGGATCTATGGTGAAGGAGTTCTTCTTTTCTTTACTCCAACTACCACAGTCTCTATTTTACTCTACTTAGGGACTAATGGGGAAGATTCTAATTGAATGGAAGATTCCTATTTTTCTTGCCCTTAGACTTCTCTTTGGATTGTGGATATACACTACATCCCTCTCATGGTTTTGCATCATCTCTAGCCTAACCAAGGACTTCTCCTTATAAGTGGGGACAGAGTCCCTTTCTCTTTCTTTGGCCTAGCTAGTGCCTTCAATGTGAGAATATTGGGCACAACATCCAAATGGAAATGCTTTTACATACTCATTCCCTTGTTAAATTGACAACATGTTGGGCTTTCTATTAAATGCAATCATTCTCCTCAAAATTCACCTCAACATTCATGATGTGATGCTCAAAGATCTTATCCTTATTGTAGGTGGGATCTAGGATATTGGGACCATCCTTATTCCACACCTTGAGTGGTATTTGTAGAGTTAACACCTTTTCAATAAGTTTCAACTCCACTCTACAATAGTTCCTTATGTGGACTTCATAGTCATCCACACAATTTAACCAATAATTTTCTATAGAAACATTTGGGATGATCTCTTTCCCTCCAACATGTTGAAACATCCCCATCTTATCAATATAAGGGTGTGCCACATGGTAGTCCTCTAGGGGGTACTTCTCCCATTCCACCTTGTAGGTGGAGATGGCTTGTTTTTGATTTACCTCATAAGGCTCGAAGGTGATAGGCCATACCCAAGTCTTTCTATGCTTCTTCCTCACCCTATCATATGAAGAAGTCAACTATTGGGAAATCTCTAATAGAAAAATCCTATTTGATGGATAACATAGTAGCTTCTTTATGCATAAGAGAGTCTAAACCACTTGGATGCATGTGAATGTGTCATACTAGATGAAATTCCCTCCCATCTATGTCACCCTTGCTGATGCTTCCACTAATGGCCTTTTCACATAATCCCCTTCTATGAACCATATTATTGTGAAGATGAAGGCATTGTTCTCTATTATGTATACAAGGATTTTATTTGAGAGCTTCTTTTTTTACCAATAATGGGTACACAATGTATGGCCACACATTGGGGTCTTGTATGTTTCCCCTCCTTACTAACCCTAGATAATTTTTTGCATGGCCTGCCAACAAGTAGACTACATAAGAAGTCATATAGAAGTGTGGGTCATTCAGGACCGTAGTGATTTTCTCATCCAATCAGCTATCAATGATGGTAACCTAATCAATCTTGTAGCACCTAATTCTTATAATTTCTATAAAATGAACCATCCAAGTCTCTAGGTGAAATTCCGTAGGAGGTCCCATCACTGTGCTTAGGAGAACTATGTAGTAACCAATATTTGCAATCATATAACATGTTTCGTATCAACCTTACCTGGATGGTTATGCTAGATCTTAGTAATCATGTACTTCTCTTGTACTATGTCGTTATCCTATTTCATATTCTCCCTATACCAACAATTCACACTTTCATATGTGATCTCTTGGTATTCATCATCCTAGGGAAGGTGGAATACTTTCACGATATTGTCTAGCTAGATATCCAAGACAATTTTTCTAGTCACACTCTTCACCAACTTCTCATCAGGCATGTACTATTTTTCCAAATTCACAATTAACATTGAAGACTACACCAACATTGAATGTGATGTGACATTCACCAATAAACTCTCAATGAGTGCAGAGATCATTTTCAATCTCTTATGGGGCTTGTTTCATAGTGCTAGGAATTTGTTCCAATCAATATGTCCAAGTTCTGTATCTTTGACTGTAGAGTGTAGATCTATGAATCTCAACTTCTTGGTTGGTCCTTGAAATTTGAAAGTTACTCGTTTAGGTGTGATATTTGTTGTTATGGAAGATGATGAACCAATGATAACCTACAAAAAAGGAGAAACATTAGTACATTGTTTCCTGGAAGCTAAAAGATGCTTAATGACTTGAAGAAACTAGCAAAAAGCTAATTAAACTAGACAATAGGCTAAAAAGAGTAGAAAGTGCACACCTATACACCTATGCAAGTGCACAGGGTATGAAAATGCATTGAACTAGCTAAGTGGGGTTTCCTTGCGTGTAGTTATGCACCATGTGCAGTTGTGCAGATGTGGGCTATAAATTTGTGCGCTCAGGTGTTTAAGGGATGGTTTATGGAAGGGGATGTGTAGAGGTTTCACACTTGCATAGGTGTACATCATACATTTACCTTAGCTTTTTGAGGACTTTTTTGACCTTGGTGGATGTGATGGTGCACAAATGAGGAGCAGACAGATCACAATGAGTGGACCCAAGGGATTATGCTCCTATTTATAGGTGTAAGTGTGTGCATAGTGAGGAGTTGCACACCCTAGCAAGGTGCACAAGTGCACACCTTGGCGCTCAATAGAAAATGGGGGACATGGTGAAGCTACACAACTTGCGTAGGTGTGCACTTGCTTTTAGAAGCAAGAAATTCTTCTTTTTCTTGCCAAATCCTTGTTTATGCTTGGTTTTCCAACTCCTAAACCTAGAGAACTGTAGTCTCACTCCTGAGGTGCTTCAAAAGATACTATGTTCTGAAGAGCGGGTTCTCATGACTCAAAATAAAAAATGGGAGGTCCTCATTTTCAAAGTTGAAAATGGAGCCAGTGTTGTGAAGTCACAACACATCCAGATAACATGAATAGAATGTGAATCCTTTGATTAAAGTGATAATGAAAAGAGAGTGAAAGCCATCTAAGGGGTAGGAATTAAATGTGTCAATGCTACTAGGCACGTCTTCTCATGATTTAGTATTGCACACTAAAGTGAAGATATCTGACTAGTGTTATTAATAATGAGTACTTATTTGCTATTGGTATAAACTATCTTTTGTTTAAAGGGTTGTTTAATCATGAGTACTAAAGAATGCTCAGTCTTTGCCATATTAATTGATTTAGTTAGATGACTAATGAACTAAGGAATGAGAGAAAAAAGATGAAAAAAGATTAAGAACTAAATAAAGAGAAAAAGGATAAGTAAAAATAAAGGGAAAAGAAAGAAGATATTTATTAGTTTAAATGTTTTGTATTCCAATTTCAAATGAATAAAATAAAATACATCTTCTTCTAGATTAGATTATTATATAATTTACTTTTGAACATGATTTTAATATATATTATTAATTACAATCAATAATTTTGTTTGTTAATACTTACAATGAAAACGTATAAAAAATTCATATGAGAGACAAGGGTGAGTGTCGAATTCCAAGAAGCCTACACTGAACTGTCAAATGGGAAAACTTAAATTGTTTATGCACAATTTGTATACTGTAGACAAAATGCTTTTGCAATAAATTTTCGATTGTCTTAAAAAAAAAATGCAAACGGTGTGGCTGAACCCAAGCGCTAGAACTAAAGGAAAAATTAAGCTTGAAAATAAAAAAGTCAATTTTGACTATTTAACACTTTTGGTCTAGGAATTAAGCTTAGTGTGTGATGTTTAAGCCGGTCCAACTTTTTACGTGCATGCATCAAAATTCTAATAGAAATGATGTCTCCTAAGATTGCATGATGGCACGTCGATAGATAGAAAATGTGTTGAATGAAAAGGCTCAAAAACTTGTGGGTCGAAAAGCATAGTCAAATCCGTAAACTTTTCTAGTATCCTTTATGCCTCTGCTAAGATGGGGGCTTTAAATCAGAGTTTCAAATCCCAATAAAACTAACAAAAGTTGATTTTTATCGAAAGACATGAATCACTGACAAACACATGAGCTGATTGACAAAATGCATTAAAGTAATCTACAATGAAACAGAAATTGTTATTCACTTATCACTTCTTCTAAAAGGAATGATGTGTTGTTCTTTTGTCAGATTGCCTCTTTTGGAGTCATTTTTGTCTATCCAAGCTTAACAATTCAGCTCTAATTTATGTCACTTATTTTATACAATGTGAATCTTCTCTAGTGCTTATAAGAGATTTATCTCCTTAGTTTGGGATAAATAAATGTAGTGACTATAATATATGTAGATAAGAGGTCATATCTGTTGATATTGTGAAGGCCAACAGTCAAGTCTTCTTTTCCCTCCAATAATCGAGTCTCTTGGTTTCCAAAGACTCTTCATTTGTAATATTATTGGAGCCCTTTTATATGCTGCTCCTGCTCATTTGTAACTTAATTTTTTCTTATTAATTCAATACTCTGCAGTCTGGACGTAGCCACTATTGTGGTGAACCAGGATAAATCTGGTGTTGTGTATTTCTTCTTATTGCAACATTTTCATTCTCTGTTTAATCCTTTCAATTGGTATCAGAGCTTTGAAAACTTTAAATTTAGAAAAGACTTCAGATTTATTTGCCATCATATATATCCATACTTTCCTAGTACAGTCATCAAGGAATGTAACAAAAAAAAATTGTGGGGCCCATTTGCTGTTGCACCAAAAGCCATGACTGTTAGTGAACATGGAACACCACATAATTAAACACCTGTGGGCAAGGGAGCGTGTCGCATCACCCAACAATATCAAGTGCGAAAGCATGCAAATGAAAAAGAACAGGGTTATATTTTTGACTAAATTATAGAAAAGAACGATCATCGAAACTATCCTGTGTATAGTAGAATAGGAGAAACGTTCCACGGGATGAGCTAAAATATTCACTTATTCACGAGACATCCCAGGAAAGTGTATGCGTGGATTTAAAATTTTAAAAAATAATATTTGTCAAATATTAATATTAATTTTAATTTATTCAAACTTTTAGTTAAATTTCGAGCACAAGTGAGTTAAGATTAGAATTGGTAAGCGGACGCTCTAAAACGGACAAAATAACAATAGCATTTTTTGGTAATACCGTAAAATAGTATTAAAAATGGATTGATAAAAATTATGGAGTCCAGATTTATAGTTTAATGGTTAAATCAATGGATGATCAAGAATTGTTCATAGACCATCAGTTAATTAAACAATTATGGAGTGAATTAGGAAAAGTTGACTAGTTGATTGCATTTGATGAGAATTATTTGTGTTTTTAGGAAATTAAGGCAGGGAACAATTTTGTATTTTGTTATTGAGAGGAGGGTTATGGAAAAAAACATTTTTAGATTTTACAATAGTTACATAAATATAGTATAAATAGATATAAATATAAGTAACATCTATGTTGTGACAATGATTTACATGTGGAAAATTCTTTAGGAAAAAAAATCTACATTTTGAAAGTTCTATAGATTGCTTATAAACCAAAATAAATTATAATATACTTGAAAAATAAGTTTTTCATAAAAGTATCACAAACAAAGATCCAAATCCACATCAATAGTTATTAGACTCTTTCAACACATAACAATCCATCTCAAGCACTTGATATATAAGAGTTATAAAACATTAAAACATCATATGATATTACAAAACCATGGGCTAAAATCACCCAAAAATGACATAAATAATATCCACCACTAGACTTATGATCTAATGACAAATGGCTAGGATTCATAATGATAAATCATACATGAAATATTATTTTTTAGGTGTTGTCCCCGAAAATCTGCTCACATCATGCTAACCTCATCCTAAGATAATTAACCAACAAGAGGCCACGAGAGAACTATTGCACATTCCCCACCCACGATTAGGTACCCCCTGTCATCACTTTATGTCTTAATTAATAAAAGGTTAGTACACCATTTTCGTAACATTTGCATGAAGTAATTAATTGATTTGATTAATTAGTGTGCTGAATTGATTTCAAGAAAAACATGGTTGATTTGGGAACAGACCCATGTGTGCATAACTATTGATTTTATCAAAAAATAAATAATGACATGATATATTATTTAAATATTTCTTGATTGTGAGTGATGTTTTTAAAATTTTATTTATTTAGTGGATGATAATTAGCTAATGTAATAAGGATCTATTTAATTTAATAATTACAAGTATTTAATTAATTAATAACATGTTAATGATGTTAGGCGACATAAATTATATTAAATAATGATGTTGAATATGGTTTTCAGATGTGTCAATTTTGAGTGTCTAAAGTTTTCCCATTATTGAGAAAGTATTCAAATCACAAATATTTTAAAGAAAATTAAAGTGGCTAAGAAAAAATAATTCAAAGAGATAGATAAATTAGTGATATTATCTAGTTGGGTGGAGAAGTGATGAAATATTGACTAGCGAGAGGATTAGTCCTTGAGATGTAAACTAGGTAAAAGTGTTGACATATGAACTGCTACATTGTTTAGTAAGATTTGTTACCATTTAATAACTATTAGCCTCCTCCAAACTATTTGTGGGTGTATCTACCTTCAAGGTGTAAGTTTATGTAATCACTTCTAAAAAAGATCACCTAATGTTCATCAATGTATCTAATATTGGTATTAGAGCCACCTAGTGTTCTTGTACTTATGTGAAGATTACGAGTGACAATTTTCTTGCATAATGAATACGAGTAATGAAAAAAATGTTAAGATGAGATGTTATCATTAAAATGATGAAATAATTTATTTGATTGTGCCATTGAATTTATTAACTATTTTATACCTAAAATTTTTCTCACATCCTTTCCACTAAAATCTCATGCCTCCATTTTGTTGTATGGTCCTTCTATCATGTTGGTGTCCCTTCCAATAGTCTAAGGGACATGCTTAAGTTGAATGAGGAATTTCCCTAATTCTTTTATCTCTCTATAATCATTAAGTAAACATATGTTAAAAATTTCAAAGAGATGAAAGATTGACTAGTGAGATGATTAGTCCTTGAGATGTAAACTAGGTAAAATTGTTGCATATTTCTATTACATTGTTTAGTAAGATTGGTTACCATTTAATAGTGTAAGGGATGTGCTTAAGTTAAAAGAGGAACTTCCCTAATTCTATTTTCTCTCTATAATTATTAGGTACAAACATATATGTTACAAATTTCCATGGCATTCTTATTATGTTTAAGAGTGATCCATATAGCTCTATTGCTCTACTATGATTCATAGACTTTCACTTATCCTTTTACTTGTGTTTTGTATTTTGATTTAGAAAATTATTAAAATGTAAGTTATTATTTTAAAATAATTTGAAATAATAATATATACTTTTTTTTTCTTTTCCAAATTTTAGGTTACTATCAAGTAAATGAAGTTTCTTTATTTAAAATAATATTACATATAATATATATTTTATAATATAAAAGTTACAATTTTTTATTTAATCATATAATAAATATCTTATCCTAATAATAATGTATAAATTATTATTTGTTTAGAGTATGTGCAGGATCATGGTCAACTAAACTATGGCCTTAAGTGGTAATGAAAAACCAACAAATGAGGGTTATGTTGACACATAATTTAAAGTAGTTATGGGCTTTATATGAAAAAATTGTTAGAAAAGAATCTGTAGGAAATTAAATGTAGTTTCTAAACAACTAGGCCTTATTTGGAGAAAAAATTATTTGGTTTGTCAAAAATTTTGATTTTAATCCACCACTACAAAAATTTGAGGGAAAAAATAAAAAGTAGTCGTATGTCTAAGCACCTTAATCAAAATCAAATGATAATTTTTTAAAATATAATTATACATATAAAAAGTAGACTCATGCCTAGATGTGATGCATATCTTTGGGTATCTTTATTCCAAATAAATAATTAAATATGAATTTTCTACCATAACTTTTTTAGAATAAAAAACTCTAGTGTCTGACCACCTTAACTAATTGAAAACTTTACAAAATTAAAATTTCTTTTTCTCTTCTTATACTAGGTGAAGCATAGAACGTGGCACAACTTTTGGATTTCAAAAGTGTTATACCATTTGAAAGTTATAGCTATTTTTCAATCAGTATGGCAATCAATAGTTTGCAGACATCTTCGCAAAAAATTAACTAATAAATACTTATCAAATTCATAATTTGACAACAATTATATTGATGGAATCTTGAGAGTGTTATCAAAAAACCTTTTTCGTTTCATTGAATTTGGATGAATAAAATATTGTCAGATGGCTACTCGGAGTTTGAATGTCACATAAACATGTCTCAAAACTTTTTATGAGTTGACCAAAGAGATTTGGTAAATACCAAGCATAATCAAGAACTTGAAATGTGGCGGCAAAAACAAAATTCAAAAATTGAGAAGGTGGGGGTATGTGCAGGATTATCATGTGCCAAAAAGTGGTGATGTGAAAAGTATGTAGTTTTGAAATGCCTAAAAGCATTTCAAAATGTGCTTTGACTTTTTTTCCACCCATCTTAGTACCAAACCAAAAATGTAATACCTTGCCTAATCGAGTATCCGATTTGAGAATGAGTATCTGATTTGAGAATAGATATCCGATTTGAGAACGGGTATCCGATTTGAGAACGAATATTCGATTTGAGAATGGGTATCCGATTTGGGAATGAGTATTTGATTTATGTTCCCAAATTTTGGCACCAAATTCAAATGTAAAGGGAGTGGGGACCAAATTTTAAGATAAATATTGATTTTTATTTACCAAACTCAAAGTGGGACCAATTTTTATGCTGTATCAAGTCCTAGTATAATATAGTTATGGCATAATTGGGGGGGGGGGGACCAATTATTATATATAGTTAGTAAAATTTATTATATCCTATTAAATAATAATAATAATTTATTATATAATTATTTTATATATAGTTATTATTTATTATATATAAAAATATTATTTATTATATAATTATTTTATATATAGTTATTACATATTATATATTATTATATAATTATATATCACATATATTATATATATTAGTAACCTAAGTTAATAAATTATATGATGATATATGTTCCTACAAGTCTCACTAGGTACATACATATGTTCGAATGAGTCCAAATGGATCATGGGATACCCTATGGCCCATTTTGACCCATTATATGACAACATATCTTCCTAAGGGTCAAAGGATGCCTAGGGACATATATCTTGTGTTTTAATGGGTAGAAAGGGGTTATGGAGTATCTTATGACCCCTTTCGACCTAATACATGATAACATTTGTTCGTAAGGATCCTGGGACCCTTATAGACATATATGTTGTGTTCCAATGGGTCAAAATGGTTCATAGAGTATCCTATGACCCTTTCAAGCCATTACATGACAACATATGTTCCTTTTGTAATAGAAAGGATGAACATGATCTCACCTTTGTGTGTCCTGGCGAGTAGGCCTATTGGTGTTGTTGATAGTTGGATATTGTTGATTGGGAGAGGGGTGAAGCTATGGTTTAATTTGATTTGCTTCTACCACCCCATCATTCATGATGTTTTTATTGTTATTTCTCCACCATAATTTATGTTTGTCATTCAACCGAACCTATGAGTTGTGTGGTTGTGAGGAGTTATTTAGCATATGTTGTCATGTAATGGGCCAAAAGGGGTCATAGAGTATTTGATGACCCCTTTAAACCCATTGGAGCACACCATGCATGATGATAAGGGTCCTATGACCCCTAGCAACATATGTTTTCATATAATGTGTTAAAAGTTGTCATAGAATACCCTATGACCCCTTTCTATCCATTGGAATATAAGAGGTATGTCCCTAGGGGTCATAGGATACCCTATTACCCATTTTAATCAAATACATGACCCTATACCTATGACCCTTTTTGACACATTTTATGACAACATATGTCTCTAGGGGTCCGAAGACCCCTAGAGACATATTATAATCATTTATATGGGTCGAAAGGGATCATCGGAAAACCTATGACCCCTTTCAACACATTTTATTGCAACATATGTCTCTAGGGGTCCCAAGGCCCCTAGGGACATATTATAATTATTTATATGGGTCAAAAGGGGTCATAGGATAACCTACGACCCCTTTCAACACATTTCATGACAACATATGTCTCTAGGGATACCAAGACCTTAAGAACATATTATAATCATTTATATGGGTTGAAATGGTCCATAGGATGACCTATGACCCCTTTTAACACATTTTATTACAAAATATGTCTCTAGGGGTCCTAGGACACAAAGGGACATATTATAATTGTTTATATGGGTCGAAAGGGGTCATAGGATAACATATGACCCCTTTTGAGACATTTCATTCAATAACATATGTCGCTAGGGGTCCAAGGACCCCTAGGGATGTATTAGAATCGTTTATATGGGTCAAAAGGGGTCATAGGATAACCTATGACCCATTTCAACATGTTTCATTACAAAATATGTCTTTAGGGGTCATAGGACCCCTAGGGACATATTATATTCATTTCTAAGGTTTGAAAGGGGTCATAGTATAACCTTTGACCCGTATCGACACATTTCATCACAACATATGTCTCTGGGGGTCTTAGGACCCTTAGGGACATATTATAATTGTTTATATGGGTAAAAAGGAGTCATATGATAACCTTATGACTTCTTTCAACATTATTCATGACAACATATATCCCTAAGCGTCCTACGACTCCTAGGTACATATTATAATCATTTATATGGGTCAAAATGAGTCATAGGATAACCTATGACCCCTTTAGACACATTTTATTACAACATATGTTTCTAGGGGTCCTAGGACCAATAAGGAGATATTGTAATCATTTATATGAGTCGAAAGGGGTCATACAAAAACCTATGACCTCTTTTGACACATTTGATTACAACTTATGTCTTTAGGGATCCTAGGACCCCTAGGGACATATTATAATCATTTATATGGATCGAAAGGGATCATAGAATAACCTATGACCCCTTTTGACACTATTCATGATAATATATGTGTCTAGGGGTCCCAAGATGTCTAGGTACATATTAGAATCATTTATATGGGTTGAAAGGGGTCACAGGAAAGCCTATGACCCCTTTTGACATATTTCATTACTACATATGTCTTTAGGAGTCATAAGACCCCTAGGAACATATTATAATCATTTTTATATTTTGAAAGGGGTCATAGTATAACCTATGACCCCTTTTGACACATTTCATTACAACATATGTCTTTAGGGGTCTTAGGACCCCTGGGGACATATTATAATCATTTATATGGATTAAAAGGAGTTATAGGATAACCTTATGACCCATTTCAACATATTTCATGAAAACATATGTCCCTAGGTGTGCTAGGACTCCTAGGAACATATTATAATCATTTATATGGGTCAAAATATACATCTCATGACAACATATGTCTCTAGGAATCCCAAAACCACTAGGGACATATTAGAATTGTTTATATAAGTTGAAAGGGGTCATAGGATAACCTATGACCCCTTTCACCACATTTCATTACAATATATGTCTCTAGGGGTCCCATTACCCCTAGGGACATATTATAATCATTTATATGGGTTGAAAAGGGTCATAGGATAACCTATGATCCCTTTCAACATATTTCATTACAACATATGTCTCTAGGGGTCATAGGATCCCTAGGGACATATTATAATAATTTATATGGGTCGAAATGGGCCATAGGATGTCCTATGACCCCTTTCAACACATTTCATTACAACGTATTTCTTTAGGGGTCTCAAGACCCTTAGGGACATATTATAATCATTTATATGGGTTGAAAGCAGTCATCAAATAACCTGACCACTTTTGAAACATTTCATTAAAACATGTCTCTAGGGGTCCTAGGACCCCTAGGGACAAATTATAATCATTTCTATGGGTCGAAAGGGGTCACAAGATAACTTATGAGCCCTTTTGACATATTTCATTACAACATATATCTCTAGGGGTCATAGGACCCCTAAGGACATATTACAATCATTTCTATTGTTTGAAGGGGCCCATTGTATAACCTATGACCCTTTTCAATACATTTCATTATAACATATGTCTTTAGGGGTTACAGGACTCTTAGACAAATATTATAATCATTTATATGGGTCAAAAGGGATCATAAGATAACCTCTGACCCCTTTCAACATGTTTAATTATAACATATGTCTCTAGGGGTCCCAGGACCCCTATAGAGATATTATAGTCATTTATATGGGTCAAAATGGGTTATAGGATAACCTATGACCCCTTTTCCTATGACCCCTTTCAACATATTTCATGACAACATATGTTTGTAGGGGTCCCAGGACCCTAGGAAGATATTATAATCATTTGTATGGGTTGAAAGGGGTCATAGGATAACCTATCACCCCTTTTGACACGTATTATGAAAACATCTCTCTAGGGGTCTTAGGACCCCTAGTGACATATTATAATCATTTAAATAGGTCAAAAGTGGTCATATGATAACCTATGACCCCTTCCCACACATTTCATTACAACATATGTCACTAGGTGTCCCAAGACCCCTAGGAACATATTATAATCATTTATATGGGTCAAAAGGGGTCATAGGATAACCTATGACCCCTTTCCACACATTTCATGACAACATATGTCTCTAGGGGTCCCAAGACCCCTAAGGATATATTATAATCATTTATATGGGTCGAAAGGGGTCATCAAAAAACCTATGACCCCTTTCGACACATTTCATTACAACATATGTCTCTAGGGGTCCTAGAACCCCTAGGGATATATTATAATTATTTATATGGGTTAAAAGGGGTCATAGGATAACCTAAGATCCCTGTTGACAAATTTCATGACAACATATGTCTCTAGGGGTCATAGGTGTTAGGATAAACCACAGACAGAAATAAAAACTACATGCAAATATAACCAATAACATAAAATAATAGAACACACAGAAATGAACACAAGGCACCAAGATTTAATGTGGTTCACCCAATCCCTGGGCTACATCTACCAAACAGCAAGTTTGATCTTATTACAATCCAGTGATTACAACCTGATTACAATCTGTAATCCCTTATAGCTCAATACCGTCGCAAGAACCAATTTCGTATCACAACATTATGAAAAATACCCAACCACAAGCCCTTTTATACAAGTATTAAATTGCTTTAGGGTTATAACATGTCGGCCATATGTCAGCCATAATATATCGGCTACCATGTCGGCTATTGCCCAAATTTTTTTTATGAAGTATGTACAGTACTTTCCTGATCAGTCACCACAATCTAACAATCTCCCACTTGGGGACTGATTAGGCTCCACACTAAACAACAATCTCCCACTTGGAGAATGATCCTGTAGCAATACCACTATCACATGGGGCTCCCTCTAGATCAAACCATCCTGGACTCTACTGTTCTTTTATTCATGTTCAGTCTAAAAGACCAACCGAAGCTGAAGAGGAGTTCAGCTTCTCCCTTGTTACAACCTTTGTCAACATATCTGCTGGATTGTCATTGGTATGTATCTTCTCCAGCTTTAACTGTCCATCCTCCAAAACCGACCGAATGAAATGGTACCGCAACTGTATGTGTTTGGTCTTAGAATGCAGAGCTGAATTCTTAGCAAGATGAATGGCACTCTGACTATCTGTGAACATATAATTATCCTTCTGAGGATGTCCCAATTCTTCCAAGAAGAACTGAAGCCATATCATCTCTTTGGCTGCCTCTGTAGTAGCAACATACTCTGCCTCTGTAGTGGAGAGAGCATTAATCTTCTGTAACCTAGAAACCCAGCTCACGGCTGCCCCACCAACAATAAAGACATAACCTGTAGTACTCCGCTTGGTATCAATATCCCCAGCCAAATCTGAGTCAACATAGCCCTGTAAATCAGTAGTAGAGCCCCCAAAGTGTAAACACTTATTGGATGTTCCTCTCAAATATCTGAGAATCCACTTGACAACATTCCAATGCTCAAATCCTGGATGACTCATATACCTGCTAACGACTCCCATTGCATGTGCAATATCGGGCCTAGTGCATACCATAGCATACATCAAACTTCCTACAGCTGAAGCATAGGGTACCTTGGACATCTTATCCTCCTCTTCCTGTGTCTTGGGACACATCTCCTTAGTCAATTTCAAATGACCAGGTAAAGGTGTGCTGACAGCTTTAGCATTCTCCATAGAGAAAACGTTGCAACACCTTCTCAACATAATCAGCTTGAGATAGCGTCAATGTTCTGTTCTTCCTATCTCTGCAAATCTTCATACCAAGAATTTGTTTTGCTGCCCCCAAATCCTTCATAGCAAATGCATGTGCTAATTGGTGTTTTAGCCCCTTAATATGATCCATGTTAGACCCAGCTACAAGCATATCATCAACATATAAACATAAAATAATGTAGCTATCATCATCCAACCTCTTAAAATAAACACAGTAATCTAAATGACACCTATTATATCCATGCTCATGCATAAAAAGGTCAAATTTCAGATACCATTGCCGAGGAGCTTGCTTCAAGCCATATAAACTTTTCTTCAATTTGCACACTAAGTTCTCCTTACCTTTGACCTCAAAACCTTGTGGCTGAGCCATATATATTTCTTCATCCAAATCACCATGAAGAAAGGCTGTTTTAACATCCATCTGCTCTAAATGAAAATCTTCAGAAGCCACAAGACTTAAAACAGTACGAATAGAAGTCATTTTAACAACAGGAGAAAATATCTCATCAAAATCAATTCCCTTTTTCTGTGCAAATCCTTTTACAACTAACCTGGCCTTAAATCTTTTCTTACCTCCTTCCTCTTCTTTCAACCTGTAAACCCATTTATTATGTAAATCCTTTTTACCTGCAGGCAACTTGCACAAATCCCATGTCCATTTCATCTTTCATTGCAGACTCCCACTGAATCTTAGTATCCACCTGCACAGCTTCATCATAACTTTCAGGTTCACCAGTATCAGTAAGTAAAATAGAATACAAAGAGGGAGAAAACCTTTGTGGAGGTCTAATTTGCCTTGTTGACCGTCTAACATTCACTGGTGTGTGTGGTATTTGTTGTTGCAGTTGTTGCACATCATGAGGAATGGCTGGAACATCAGCTTTTGGAGTATCATCCAGCACTATATAATCATCTTCTTTCTTCTCATGTTGCTGCAACAGATCTTTGTACAACATTTTCAAAATCCCAAAGCCTATAACCAAATTCATTAATGCCATATCCAACAAAGACACATTTCTTTGATTTAGCTTCTGGCTTGGTTCTATTTTCAGAGTCTATATGAGCAAAAGCTTCACAACCGAAGGTCTTGAGAAAAGAATAACTCACCTTCTTACCAGTCCATGCTTCCTTTAGAATACCACAGCCCAAAGGAGTAGAGGGACCTCTATTAATCAAATATACTACAGTATTGACAGCCTCCACCCACATGTGTAAGGGCAACCCAGCATGCAACCGCATGCTCCTTGCGCGCTCCATTATAGTCCTGTTCATGTGTTCAACCACTCCATTTTCCTATGGAGTCCTTGGAAAAATTTTTTGTCTACGAATACCATTAGTGGAGAAATAATCTTCAAATTCATCACTGCAATACTCACCACCATTATCAGATCTGAGAGATTTTGATTTCTTACCAGTCTCATTTTCAACCAAGCATTTCCATTTCTTAAAAGTTTGAAATACATCAGATTTTTGTCTAAGGAAATAAAACCATACTTTTCTAGTTGCGTCATCAATAAATGTAACATAATAATGAGATCCACCAAGGGAAGATACCTAAGTCGGTCCCCATACATCTGTATGCACAAGCTCTAATTTCTACTTTTTGTTTTCCTTCCCTGTCTTTACAAAACTCACTCTCTTTTGTTTTCCATACACACAACTTTCACAGAAATCCATATTCACACATGTCAGACCTGGTAAAACTTTCTTTGAATGAAGTACTTTCATACCTTTCTCACTCATGTGCCCAAGTCTATTGTGCCACAATGCTGTATCAGAATCTACAACAGCTACTTGTTCTCCCTGCTCAACTGCAGTAATTGTTCCTGAATATTCATTTTTCTCTGAAACAATCAAAGTAGAAGGAACAATATGACCTGTACAAAGATATAAGGTGCGTACTTTCACACCTTTTGCTACTACAAGGGAACCTTTTGAAACCTTCCAATTTTTATCATTAAAAGTAACTACACAACCCTCATCACCAAGTTGCCCTGCTGAAATTAAATTTCTACTTAGTTTTGGAACATGTCTTACCTCATGTAGTAGCCAATGATTCCCATTCTGCAATTTAATCTTAATTTTTCCCTTTCCAACAATCTGACAGGGTTCATTATCCCCCAAATAAACAAGCCCAAAATCCCCTTGGACATAATCAATGAAATAACCTCTATGAGGTGTAGCATGAAATGAAGCACCAGAATCTAAAACCCATGAATCATCAACACTCTCTAAAGACAGAAGCAAAGCATCCTCTTCAGATTTGTTACTTACCACATTTGCCTCCTTGTCTCCATCTGATTTATCTCCTTCATTTTTCTTTCGATTCCAGCAATCTTTCTTTTTGTGCCCTGGTTTCCCACAGTACCAGCAATCATTTGGTCCTCTCGATTGAGACCTCCTCCCCTTTGACTTTCCTCTTGATTTCCCACGATTTCCAGAGTTACTTCCTCTTTCAGTCGTTCTGCCCCTGCTTTGTGCATTTAAAGCACTTCCTAATGTAGATCCACCTGAGAATTTTTTACGAGTTTCCTCACTTAAAATAACACCGATCACATCATCATATTTTAGGGTACTAGATCCAGGAACATAATTACTCACCGCCATTACCAAGCCATTCCAGCTTTTAGGCAAAGAACACAAAATCAAGAGAGCCCTAATTTCTTCATCAAAATTGATACCCACAGAAGATAATTGACTAGTAATAGTATTAAACTCATTTAAATGATCTGCAACAGATCCACCTTCTGCCATTTTCATATTAAATAAACGCTTCATGAGAAATACCTTATTTGAAGCGGAGGGCTTTTCATACAGTGTCACTAGGGTTTTCATCAAATCTTCTGTCGTCTTTTCTTTTGTAATATTAAATGCCACCGATGGTGCCAAGCATAACCGAATGCTTCTGAGTGCCTTTCTGTCCAAAAGATCCCATTCAGCCTCTGACATAGTTCCCTGATTCTTGGCTTTTCCTTCCAACGGCTTCCATAAATCCTTCTGATAAAAATAGTCTTCCATTTGCATCTTCCATAACTGGAAGTTCTGCCCATTAAACCTGTCAACCCTCAACTTACCCTCATCTGCCATTGCTCCCACTCAACTGTGAGACTCCCACTTAACCGTGAGACTTTCCTGCAGAGGATAACTGAAAGACAACTAGGCTCTGATACCACTTGTTAGGATAAACCACGGATAGAAATAAAAACTACATGCAAATATAACCAATAACATAAAATAATAGAACACACAGAAATGAACACAAGGCACCAAGATTTAACGTGGTTCACCCAATCCCTGGGCTACGTCCACCAAACAGCAAGTCCGATCTTATTACAATCCAGTGATTACAACCTGATTACAATCTGTAATCCCTTACAGCTCAATACCGCCGCAAGAACCAATTTTGTATCACAACATTATGAAAAATACCCAACCCTAAGCCCTTTTATACAAGTATTAAACCGCTTTAGGGTTATAACATGTCGGCCATATGTCGGCCATAATATGTCGGCTACCATGTCGGCTACTACCCAATTTTTTTTTATGAAGTATGTACAGTACTTTCCTGATCAGTCACCACAATCTAACACCAGGAGCCTAGGAACATATTGTAAATATTTATATGGGTCGAAAGGGGCCATAGGATGACCTATGACCCCTTTTGACACATTTCATTACAACATATGTCTCTAGGGGTCCTAGGATCCCTAGGGACATATTATAATCATTTATATGTCAACACATTTCATGACAACATATGTCTCTAGGGGTCCCAAGACTCCTAGAAACATATTGAAATCATTTATATGGGTCGAAAGGGGTCATAGGTTTTCGACATATTTCAGTACAACATATGTCGATAGGGGTCATAAGACCCCTAAGGACATATTACAACCATTTCTATAGATTAAAAGGGGTCATAGGTTATCCTATGACTCCTTTCAACACATCTCATGACAACATATGTCTCTAGGGGTCCCAAGACCCCTAAGGACATATTAGAATGATTTATATGGGTTGAAAGGGGTCATAAAATAACCTATGACTCCTTTCAACATATTTCATTACAACTTATGTATCTAGGGGTCCCAAGACCCTTAGGGACATATTATAATTGTTTATATGGGCTGAAAGGGGTCATAGGATAACCTATGATCCCTTTCAACACATTTCATTACAACATATGTCTCTAGGGGTTGTAGGACCCCTAGGAACATATTACAATCATTTATATGGGTTAAAATAGGGCATAGGATATCCTATGACTCTTTTCGACACATTTCATCACAACATATGTCTTTAGGGGTCATAGGACCCCTAAGGACATATTATAATCATTTATATTAGTCGAAAGGAGTCATAGGATAACCTTATGACCCCTTTCGACATGTTTCATTAAAACATATGTCTCTAGAGGTCCGAGGACTCCTAGGACTATATTATAATCATTGATATGGGTTGAAAGGAGTCATAGGAAAACTTATGACCCCCTTTCGACACATTTCATTAAAACATATGTCTCTAAGGGTCCCAGGACCCTTAGGAACATATTATAATCATTTATATGTGTCAAAAGGGGTCATATAATAACCTATGATCCATTTCAACACATTTCATGACAACATATGTTTCTATGAGTCCCAAGACCTTAGAAATATATTATAATCATTTATATGGGTCGAAAAGGGTCATAGGATAACCTATGACCCCCTTTGACACATCTCATGACAACATATATCTCTAGCTGTCATAGGACCCCTAGGAACATATTATAATTATTTATATGGGTCAAAAGAGGTTATAGCATAACCTATGACCCCTTAAGAAACATTTCATTATAACATATGTCTGTAGGGGTTGAAGGATCCCTAGGGACATATTATAATCATTTATATGGATTAAAAGGGGTCATAGGATAACCTATGGAGCCTTTCGACACTTTTCATTACAACTTATGTCCCTAAGGGTCCCAAGACCCCTAGGGACATATTATAATCATTTATATGGGTAGAAAGGAGTCATAGGATAACATTTGACCCCTTTCAACACATTTCATTACGACATATGTCTCTAGGGGTCTAGTCCTAGGAATATATTCTAATCATTTATATGGGTTGAAAGAGGTCACAGGATAACCTATAACCCCTTTTGACATATTTCATTATAACATATGTCTCTAGGGGTCCTAGGACCCGTAAGGACATATTATAATCATTTATATGGGTCGAAAGGGGTCATAGGATAATCTATGACCCCTTTCGACACATTTCATGACAACATATGTCTCTAAGTGTCTTATGACTCCTAGGGACATATTATAATCATTTATATGGGTCCAAAAGGGTAGGACCACATATGTTCCTAGGGGTGCTACGACCCCTAGGGACATACATTATGTTTTAGAATGGGTTGAATGGGATTATAAAGTTCCTTATGACCCCTTCTGACTCTTTAAATAAAAAATACATTCCTAGGGGTCCTAGGAATATATATTATGTGTATGAATGAGTCAAAAGGGGTAATAGAGTATCTTATGACCTCTAAGCACACTTCATGTCATTAAAAGGGTCATAGGATATTTGAAGGCCTTTTTGAGTCATTAGATCACATCATTTATGTGGTTAGGGGTCCTAAGAACCATAAGCACACATATTGTGATTGAATGGGTTAAAAAGTGTCAAAAGTTACCCTTTGACCCCTTTTGATCGTTTGGAACCATTATATGTATGGTTAAGGGTCCTAAAAACTTTAAAAAACATATTAAGTATCCTAAAAAGGGGTTATACTATTATTAAAAAAAAAAAAAAAAAGGTATCCAATTTGAGAATGAGTATATGATTTGGGAATGGATATCCTATTTGGGAACATGTACCTAATTAAGCTTTGTTTTGCTTTGGATGCCAACCCTCCATGGTCAACGCAAAAAATGTCCCAAAAATGTGAGTTATTCCCCTTTACCAGGGAGATGTGATAGGGTTCTGTGGCTTTAGAACATCCCTCCTCATTTAGGAGGTTCAAGAAGCAATTCTCTTTCCCCCAACAAACTAGGTAACCTACTTGATCTGTAATGCATTAATCTCCCCTTCTTCAAGTTTTGAATTTTCATTTCCTTCTACCATAGAGGTACTATCAACAGTCTCCATCTCTTTTGAGTTAGTAGTATCCTACATCTCAAGGGCCCTCTTGAACGCCTTTTCCTTGTTTTGTTCCTTATCCTTTTTCCAAGAGTCTCTCCTTCACACTAGAAGGATGCACTGTCCTTGGATCCTTGATTGTCAGGGTTTCCATTTTGGCTTGGTCCCTAGCATCTGATTTGTTTGAACATTCCTTTACAACCACTCTAGAAAAGAAGACCTTCTATTTCTCACTCCACCTGCAGTCCACAAATAGATGTCCAAACATATTATAGTTTTGGAAAAAGGGTGCAACATTTGTAGGTGTTTTCCATAGTGCCAATAATTCTCCAGGATGGTGTTCTAGTCCATCTCGACTATGAATTTCAATAGGAAGAGGGAGATTTCCATCGCCAAGACCATTACTAATTCTAACAATCTCCATCTTGAAGAGCACCATTTCCTAACCATGTCCACATTAGGTCTAAAAGAGACAAATTTACCAACAAAGTTCAAGGTGAGTCCCGAGGAGATCGAGTCAACCACAGAATTTAGGAGAGAAATCTCCAGCCCTATAACACTTGAAACCACAATTGGTTTCACTCTAGTCTCGATAGGGCTCTTGGATCCAACAATCACCTCCAACTGGTTTGGTTTGGGGGGATCGATTCTCATGTGATTCAAATCCTTCATAGGGTCCCTCAAAGGGAAGGGTCCCAAACTAGCCAACTTATTGGGGATTGCAAGCACCTCAGTCAAGTTAGGACCCTGAGTAGAAGAAGACCCTTCTTGGGCGTTCTGGGTATTAGCAGAAATGACCAAAAAAGGTCTAGACAATCTCGCATTAGATTCGATGGAGGAGTGAGGGGTAGCAGAGGGGGACTCCATCCCCCTAAGGACTACGAAGACATGCACCTAGGTTGTAGGTAGGCATAAAGGTAGGAAGTTGCAGAGCGAAAATTATATGTTATCGAGAAATATACTTTGTAGAATGTTCTAAAAAACAGAGCTTACAAGGAAAATTATTATATAACACTACCAAAGATTAATTCTTTTATATATTAAATGCTCTCTTCTTCTACTTTTGTCAAGTAACACTAAAATAAAGAAAAAATCTAAAATACATAGTTTTTATCCACTTACTTGAGGAGCTCCATATTCAACTTTTTTGCATTCTCTTATATTAAAATATATTGGAGGTAGTTAATATTTCTTTTCATTTTTGCCCCCTTTCATGACATGTAAATAAAATATTTCTACATTAATAGGACATATGGGTTGCTTTCTGCCAAAATGTCAAAGCATAGTCTAGACAAACATGTTATTTGCTAGAATGTGGACAATCCTTCACATATCAAAAAATGCCTCATTAAGATTTGGACAATTAATGTTTATTATTGTGAGACAATTATTTAAGGATAACAAAGTGGTAATTTCTTTTAGATAGAACTTAAAGATATGGAATGACATAATGTTATTAATAAATATTTAAAACAAAATTCTACCAAAATAAAATGTTAAGAATATATTAAATAGTTAATATTATGTGAAGCAAATAATGAATTTTTAAACTCATACAAAGTTAAGAAAAACCTACAATTTTTCTCCCCTTTTACAAATCTTCAGTATACCAATTGTCCCCCACGATGCAATTGGTCATATTATTTTAATACTATAAATCGAAATCCCTATAAAATTGTTAATTATTAAATTAAACTCTAAATGGAAGATTTCCCACAAGATAATATGATAAACATTTGCTTAAATGACTTGTTCAACGCAAATGCACATGTACCTAGAAAATAAAATATGAACTGGGTAGACTAGTCGTTAGGCGGATCTGGATGTTTGCCTTCCCTTTGTAGTTGAACAAAAACCAGTAATCCACGTAAGGCCAAACAGTGACTGTTGTTGCGCTCTCTGTATTTCGTTGACGTAAGTACACATCCAAAACGAAGCCAGTGGCCGTTTGAAAGCGCGTATTCCTTGTTCTACATGAGAAGAATCCGCCAACTTCGCTGGTCGCTGCCAACTAATAATATTTAAAAACGCAATTTGCGCATTCCATGACTCTAGATAAAAGAGCGCTTATACATTTCTTTTTTGGCTGCAGGATGGTAGATTGGATCAAATGGTAGGGTGGGAAGGGAAGGTAGGAAGAACGCGTCAGACAAAGATAGATATCAATCAAGACTTATTATATATATCTGATTTCCATGTTTCTACATGGGTTGACAGATGGATTTCAGGAATATAAGAGTATCATGTTACAGGTCTTACATTGTGAAATTTTAATTTCTGACCCCTCTTTTAAAATGACAGATTCTCATTATCAATATGCCATATAAGTCCACTGAATCAAATAAAATATGCAAAACAACGAGTTTAATCAAAGGCTGGTGTTTGTTCGTTTATTTAATTTAAAATTAAGGTAAAGTCAATAGACGTAGCTGTAATGTGCCGCCAATGAAAATTACGAGTGCCTAATTGATTAACATGGATGAGCTCAGACATTTGCGATTTCGTTGACTTGTATAGTTTATGGACTCTATAAAATAACTCACAACCCTTTGTATGGCCATTAACATTCTTCGTTCTACTTTGTGTTATGAGAATTAATCATGGCTTCTAAGTTTTATATCCTTGTGATTCTGCTAGCATTTCTCTCTTCCTATCGATTCACAGTCGATGGCCAGAGCAGTAATGTTAAATCTGCCTGCGAATTAGCTGCCAATAGGACATACTGTGAGCGGAGCCTGAATCAGAGTCGAGTATCATCTCGAGATGGGCCTAAGAGTTTGAGTGAAATCATAATGAAAAATAGCTTGCGTCAAGCTAGACTTGTTGAAGGCTCTATTTATGGTAGGGGCAGTTCAAGGCAGAGCCAAGCTGTAGAGGATTGCAGATTCCTCTACGAGCTCACGGTGGATTATATAATGGCGAGTCTGTCAAAGCTGGCAAACTCCACAACATCGACTGTGGGATGGAAGAGCGCGGTGGATATTCAGAGTTATCTGAGTGCGGCCCTCACTAATCAGGCCACGTGTCTTGAAGGACTCAAAGAGGCGAATGTGAAGCCCCGCCAATTTCCCTTCACCGGTGCTATTTCTAACGCCTCTGATTCCGTCAGCAGTAGTCTGGCTTTGATGAAGAAGTTCTTCATTGCTGGGAAGGCTCCTGTGAAGCGTTCCCGCACCGTCAGCACTCGACGGCTGTTGTCTGACGATGATTTTCTTTCTCAATATGGATCGGTAGATGACGGGCCACCGTCATGGTTGTCTCGCGCTGACAGAAGGCGGCTTCTGCAGAGCGCCTCAGACGGTGACGGCGTTTTATTCGGTGATTTCGTGACTGTGGCGCAGGACGGTAGCGGGAATTATACCACCATTACTGATGCCGTCAATGCTGCTGCTAATAAGAGCGCAGACAGGTGCGTGATCTATGTTACCGAAGGTGTGTACTACGAGAACGTTGACATTCCCAAGAACAAATACAATATCATGCTCATCGGAGATGGTATAGATGTCACTGTCATTAGTGGGAATAGAAGCGTGGTGGATGGATGGACTACGTTCAATTCTGCAACTGTGTGTAAGCGTCTCACCTCTCGATCTTTTCTTTTCTCCAAATATGGTATTTTTATTACTAGGATCCTGTGGTGCTCTTCTAACACATGGTGCATAAGCATTCTAATAAAAATAGCACTAGAATACACTCATGATTTTGATTTATAAAGTAAAATATATTGTTGGGATTTATAAAATATTGTTTGGATAGATTTGTTTTTAAGAGGGATAAATGTTTTATTTCAAAATTATAAACTACTGAGATGAGGGATCTCAGTTCTAACATAAGAATTCAATAATACCATTTCAATTAGGTATGAAATTTAACAAACATTATATTTAAATAGTCATATATTGGCAATTGGAACATTATGGCTCTTATATATTTTAGATTTTTTTTAATTTAAAATTTGCAATTCTCTACTTGTACTTTTAGGATGAATTAGTATTGAACTCTTTCCAATTCCTAAGAATTCACTAATCACATTGTTGCTTTAGAATTTTAAAGGAATAGAACTAGAATAGTCTAATGATCTAATTTATCTCCTTGATTGTAATAGTTGACATATCTATATTTTATTAATATTTTTGGTAATAATTGATATCTTTTGCTTGACATTATTAAACAAATATACAAAATCAATTTGAAATCATATATTTTTAATGAATAAATGTTAATAAATAAATCTCATAGACAAATAAAATGTTTGACAATTATTTTTAAAAAATTATATGTTAGACTTTTCTATACACACTTCATAAAACATTCAACTTGTACCCAATTTATACTCTCTTTTCTTAGTGTTGACGTAAACATTTCCCTACAACCATATATTTATGTCAAAGCGTAAATTCGAAAATTATGTAAGCTGATCTCAACCGTTTAGATTTACTTTATTCTCTTAAATCCGCTCCCTGTCTTTATTGCGTTGTCCGTAATTCTCGAAATTCCCAGTGAGATTCGTTAGACATTGAAAATTGTGTAACATGTCGTGTTCAATATGGTTCGTCTTTCTTAGATCCGTTGTTGACCGTTTGGTTGGCTTAGTACAGCTGCAGTTGGGCAAGGTTTTCTCGCACGCGATATCACAATCGAGAACACGGCAGGAGCAGTGAAACACCAGGCAGTGGCTCTACGAGTTGGATCAGATCTATCAGCCTTTTACCGTTGCAGTTTCAAAGGCTACCAAGACACTCTCTACACTCACTCTCTCCGTCAATTCTACAGAGAGTGCGACATCTACGGCACAGTTGATTTCATCTTCGGCAACGCCGCAGCAGTTTTTCAAAACTGCAATCTGTTGGCAAGGAAGCCGATGGACGGGCAGCAGAATCTGTATACTGCGCAAGGCAGGACGGATCCAAATCAAAACACTGGAATGTCAATTCAGAAGTGTAATGTTACTGCTGCGCCGGATCTGGTTCCCGTAATGAGCTCGTTCCCCACATACCTTGGTAGGCCGTGGAAGCAGTACTCTCGCACTGTTTACATGCAGTCTTATTTAGACAGTTGCGTCCGGCCAGCTGGGTGGTTAGCGTGGTCTGGAGACTTCGCCTTGAGCACGTTATATTACGGCGAATTTGCCAACACTGGACCCGGCGCAGATACTTCTCAGAGAGTCGGCTGGGGTGGTTATCATGTGATGAACAACATTGATGCTCTAAATTTCACTGCGACGTCATTCATCTCTGGCGACACCTGGTTGTCATCGGCTGCTGTACCTTTTGATGCAGGCTTACTTTAAGGGCAGACTACCTACAATGCATATTTCCCTTCACAACAGAATTGCTCTAAAATTTATTCTTGTAAAGATGTTAAGGAAAAACAGTAACATAATTGACAACAATAACTCCATCTCTTTCCATCGAGTATTTAGCTTTTGTGCGAATAACTCTGACGGAAATTTAAAAAGCCACTGGAACATCAACTTCTAATTTGTGAAAGAAAATCTTATTCTTTAACATTTGTAGCCCACGATTCATTCTATCAAGGGCATTGTTTGGTGTATATGCAAATTTTATCATCATCATTATTATTATAATAGTAAATATAAAGTTTTTAATGATTATTGAATTTGATCTTTAATCTTAATATTATTTCTAATTCATAAATTATAACATCATTATGGTGATAAAGATAAAGTGTAATTACACAAGTTCTTGAATTTTATTTCTATTTGAATAACAAATGTTTGGAGACACAACGAGAATGCAAAACTTGAACAACAACACTTAATTCCATGAACAAATGTAACTTAAGAAGACAAAAAATTCTTACAGAAATATATAGTAAAACAGAAATATGACTATCAATTAACAATGAAGACATAAACTTCTAGCTCTACAACTTTCTTCCTACACTATTTCAAGCCCTCTCAGTCATTGGGGGGATGGATCTCCCCCCACCATTATCCCCTCCTCTGGAGCGGGTACTTGTGTTCCTAGACGTGGAACTTGTCTTGTTCGCTAAGTCCCAAAATGACATGGTGCTACATTCAGTGGTTATTCCTAGCCTGATGGAACCATGTGATGTTCTTGATGATTGCACCTGCTTGGGCCCCCACTCTCTCGAGGGTCCCACGATGGCTATGAATGAGATTGAAATCCCAAAGTCAAACTAACTTAGGGCTATAATTGGATCCAAGATTTCCATGAACTCTAGAGAAGAACCCATGTTTTCCTCAAGGGCTACTGGACCACAGATCTTACTTCTGGACTCTGTGTTTGATTCAATTTTCTTGGGCCTATCCTTGTATCTTGTTGGAAAATTGGTCTTGCTTCAACCTACAGAGGATATGGTGAGAAAATGGTGCTCTACTCGGTGGAAACTATTTGGTTTGGTGTCCATTTTTGTGACGGCAAGCTCCCTTTTCCTATTAGCTTCATTAGTGAAATGGACTATGAGTTGGTCATGGCTGGTTCTTGGCATTTTGGTAAATACTTATTGATGATCGTGAAATGGAAATTAAGGTTTAACCTTGAGCACAACCTCTACAAATCTACACTAGTTTGGATAAGATTACCCGAACTCCCCTTAGAGTTTTAGGATGAGCAAGTGTTCAAAAGGATTGAAAATTCTTTTGGACATTTCATTAAAATGGATATAAGGACTAGCTCCAAAACTAAACTAGGCTTTGACAAGTTTTGTGTGAATGTGGGTATGAATAAACCATTGCCGACCATGTTTGATCTAAAATCTAAATGGCGTACTTGGTTGCAACCGATGGTTTATGAGAAAGTTGAACCCTTTTGCCAATGGTGCAACATGTTTGGCGATTTGATAGTGGAGTGAAAAATGGGCAAGAAACTGAAGGACAAAGTTACTTCACTTGGTGGTGGTGGTGTTAGAGAGTTCGAATATTGTAGAAATGACATACCAAACTAGATCCCATGAGACCACAAATGTGGTAAGTTTGATGTGAGCAAGTGTGGAGGAACTCCAGGATCTAAAAATAGCTTGTAGTAGGGATAGGGAGAAGGTTAGAACCCTTATGAGGGAGGGTTTTGATGGGCAAGTAGAGGAGAACATCTGTGGTCAAACTTAGAAAAAGGTAACAATTGAACATAAAGAGGGGGAGATTATTGAAGCTCATTCCATGCAACTGGCCCAACTTGGAGAAGGACAACTGAATTGATTATTGGTGGTGTAACGCCCCGCCAAGGGATCCAAAAGAATTAACCTAAAGTTTCACTAAGTTTGCTAAACATTTTTTTTTTTTAAAAGTAAGAATGTATAACATACACATCAAACACATAGTAGCGGAAGCAATAACATGTAATCATCGACAAACATACATTGAAAGTTACATTTCTTAAAGATCCCAAGATGTTGAGTCACGTTTAAATTTAATTAAATCTAAGTCTAACAACTATCACATACATATGAAAGAATAATCAGAAAGTCCCATGTCCATAATATACATTTGATCCGAATGCCTCTTGGCAAATTAATTCGGAATGCTCAATCATCCACTGTACAAGTCACAGGGTATGAAAGGCTTAAAAGAATATGCATATGTAAAGATAAAGATACGACATCCTCAAATTCATGATACAAAGTATCGTAAAAATATATGAAACTATTCACCATACATGATACATCCATAAATCCATAATGATAAAACATCTATCATAAAATCTAAACATCCATCATAATAATCCAAGAACATAGTGAAGGTAAATGCCAATCACGAAAACTCCAACCACGGTGACCACGGAATGGATCTCAATGGTAAGAGTAAAAGCACTACCACCCGACCGCGTGGAACCTAAATGGTCCACTCCCACCGCGCTGAGGAGATAGTCTCAAGTGCCAAACAAGGTATCAAAACACAAAATACAAGTACTCTCTAAGTCTGGGAAATCCTAAAAGTATACTAACTCAAGGGTTCCAACAAAGATAGACATCTAGACCCAGAGGTACCACAAGACACGTAGGAAACCTAATATGCAAGCGGGAAAGTGTCATCGCAAAAGTCACGTAGAAGTTACCCGAGCAATCCCTTAGGAATCTCGGGTCCCTACTAATCCCTGGGGCCACTAGTATCCTCTCGTACTGACGAGGCATACTATGGAATGCAAGGTCATAACCAAGCGTTCTCTCTACCCCATCCTAGTCTATACTAGCACTCAAGGCATGGGAGAGAACATACAATTATCTTATTAGGTTCATTTTCCCTTATTTAGTGTAAATGTATTCACTTATTAAAACAACTTACAATGGGTTACTCCAGGCAGCCTCTTAGGGCCCCGATCCCCATTGCAAGCCACTTCCCGACTCTACACATAGATAACCTACCCTAGGCTCATGAAATCACAAATCAAGAATCATAATAAAATCACCTCAGTCCTATACAAGCAACTGAAAAATATCATAAAAGATAAGCCACAAAATTACATCAGTTCTTCATGAGCAACAAATAAGCATCAAATAATAATCATATGATCACGACAGTTCTCTATCAGCAACTGAAGGCATCAATGATAAATCACAAAACCAATGGTTCTCCAATGAGCAATTAGAAAGTATCCCAATAGTAAATTACAATACTGATCGAAGACTCCAAAATGGTCAAGTCAAAACATAACATCATCAAGAACATAACAAACACTTCAGTCCTCTCAAGCGACCGAAAAGCAATCCAAGTATAACTGACCGAGACTCAAAAATGGTTATCAAATATAACTGATCGAGACTCGAAAATGGTTAAGTCAGGTATCTCAAATACATACATCTCAGCTTCACACAAGGAAACTGGAAAGCAATAACAAATAGTAAACACAATCATGTCATAGAGCACTTCATCACATTACCATGGTTAGGTTAAGAAAGATCGAGACCAAATCATCATGACATCACATTCACAACCCCGAGCCTCTGGTAACAACCTAAACTGGTCAACGCTAAACCAACCCCAAAACACTCCAAGCACAAGGACAACATCAAAGTCTCAGAGATTGGATTTGAAAGTATATTATTGAGTTAAGGTAAGGTTTATGTTTCAGTTTAACATCGAATTCAAGTAACTAGGTTTTCATAACTACCCCTTACGATTAACCCATCTCTATAATAACTTCCATTAAGTCAATATTCCAAATCTACCATTTAATCAATTAATATTCATTATTAATTAACTTTAATTAAACTAATTTTAATAATCATTTGTTCTTATCTTAATCTATTCATTACTTGTTAATTTATTAATATTAAACCAAAATTATTAATAAATTAATATTTACAAACTATGTTAAATGCATTATTATTTAATTATTAAATATGAATAAAAATTAAAATATTTATTAATTTAAAAATATATATTAAAAATTTATTAATTAAAAATTTTAAATAATAATAAATTTTTTTTTATAAATAATAAAAATTATATTAAAAAAAAAATGAAATAAACAAAACTTTAATACATATGTTTAAAGTCCGTCGGCTTTGCCGCAGGGCCTGCGGCGGTAGGTACATTGTACCTGCCATCGCAGTACCTGCGACGCAGGTACTGTCGACCGTCGGCAGTGGGGGGTGGGTACGAGTGATCCCCTCCCCCCCCACTTAAAACAATAATTTTATATATATATTTTTTTTGTATAAAAGCAATTTGTTTTTAAAACATTTTCTATAAATAAAACCATGTATTATATATCGATTTCAAGTAAATTTACTTTATTAAATTTTATCAATCATAAAATTTAAATAAAATAAATCAATCATATTTATTTTCCAACTTAGAGTTTTCTTCATCCAATTTCAAAACCCTAACCTTATTAAATTTCTCAAATTCCATTTAATTCAAACTCAAATCTTGATTTAATTCTTATTTATTTCAATTGTTGACTGAGGTTTGTAAACATTTTTTCAATCTAGATTTACAAATGAAAACGAATAGCAAAAGATTCAGAACGAAGAAATGACACATTCGAGAAGGCAAGTTCTTACAATCACGGAGTAGACAGGAATATCAATTTGCATAATTCAATCAGTGATCAAAACACAAGACCCTACCTGAACCTGATGCTATTATGCAATCTCCAGGAACTGGAAGAGAATTTGCTCCTCTCAATAACCTTCTTCTCGAAAACTTTCTTGGTATCAGCCTTCTGAAATTCGCTTCTAAAAATTGTCTCTCAAAAATTCCCGTCCAAATACGTCTATCTCAAAAATGAACCCCCAAAGTTGTGATAAGCAATTTCTTCTCAAATCGGGGCACTAATTGTGTGTTTACCCGAGAAGACTCTTTGCACAACTCAGTTAACTCCAAATTAACCTTTATTATCTTTTATTTTATTTTGGCATTCAACTTTCATGCACATTAAGTTGATTTATTAAATGACTTTATTTAATATTCTACTTGACTTCTATTTTAAATTAATTTATTACTTTAATCTCATGTGCACTTTGTGAAATTAAAATAACATTATTAATTTCTATTATTTAATCTTTTAATTTATTGCTCATATTTAAACTCATGCTTAGATCATGCGATCTAGAATTCTTAATAATTTTATATCTTTCAACTTTTAATTTATTTTAGAACTTAATTGATAACATATTTAATTAATTTAAATAACAATAATATTTAGCATTTATTTAAAAATGAACTCCAAATATATTATTATTAAATTAAATAAATATTATCCTATTCTAAATTTATCTTTGAACTTTAATTTTCAAATTTAATTCTTTTATTTAATTAATTTCTCAATTAATTAAATATTAAAGATATCATATTAAATTAAATCATTAATTAATCTTTTAATTAGACTTAATTAATAGAAAACACATCAAGGACTCATATAACAACATACGAAAACCCATCATAGAAAAAAAATACTAAATCAAACAAAAAGGGTTTAATCACGAAATTACATCTTTTGATGCATTCAGAAGGTACTTAACTCAGATACTTGTCCTAATTATCAATTAGGACAATTGGCTAAAGGGTTTAGGATTTGGACTTAAGAGTTTATCTCCCCTCTCTTACCATTGAGACAATGCGATAGGGTATGCTCATCCTGGCAATTCAGGGAAGTCGATACCCGGTACCTGCAACCTGCATAAAATCCATGCATGTACAAACACAATATTCTAAGCTAAACAGACAATGGCAGGAAGTGGTGCATCATGTAGATCCCGACTAGCAGGTGACTACGACTCCCTTCCTTAACCACATCAGAAACACCATACTTAAATAAAAACAAACACGCACACCATACACATGCAGTATGGGGTAAGTATCCATAAGAAAGCACATGTGATAATAAACCATCTAACTAATCATCATCGATAACTGAAACCATTGAATAATCATCATACATGTATGAAATATAGAGTACCAAGTAATCTCATCATATAATAAACTGAGTGTAAAACAACACATGATAATCTCTAAAATAATAATACTAATCATCAAACATAAATTGGCCTAAAAGAGTTTGGCAATGAAGACTGAAATGCGACTTAGGAGCAGGCACTACAGGTGGATGAGTTTAAAATGATTGCTCCCTGCATCATATCCTTGATTAAGGGGAATGGCTCTCTACTCACAAATGGAATCCTAGTGGTTGCACTCCTAGGAGTTGTGGAAATACTTTCCTGTAGCTTTGAGTTTGCAAGTCTTGACTACCTTGGTAATCAAGAGGAATGGATGGTCCCTAAGAGGAAGCCTAGAAGGGGAAATAGGGCTAATGTTGGGTCAACTTTGATGGTGGGGAGACCTCCAATCAAGATCCTCCATTAGAAGGAAACAAAAAAGGATATAGCATAGGGGGAACAAAAAACCCTCAAGGAAATCCAATCACACAAGAGATGAAGAATATATCCTGGAATGTGAGAGGGCTTAATAGACCTAGGAAGCAATATGAAATTAAACAAAAGATCATTGAACTTGATACTCACATGATTCTTTTGCAAGAAGTGAAAATGACAGAGCATTTTTTCTCTAGAGTGGTTTCTTGCATTTGGCTAGTTGTCAAGTTTTCTTATAGTGGTGCAAATGGCACTTTTAGAGGCATTGCTACGATGTGGAATCCAAAAAAGGTAGAGGGCTCGATCATCCTCCTCAATCCCCATTTTGTGGTGTTGAGTTTCACCTCCCAAGCTGGTAGCTGGAACTTATTCAACTTCTATGCCCCCAATACTTGAAATGGTAGGTTGGTTGTTTGGGATTAGGAAACTAAAGTGGTGAATGCAATGAGATAGGAAAACATACTATGTATGGGATACCCCTCTCTACCCTTAAGAGAAAATGGAGGGTTTGGAGGGTTTCTCTAAGAGTACACATGACTTGGAGGGCTTCCTTAGGAGGAATGAATTGATTGATGTTGACCTCCAAGGTCTTGTTTTCACTTGGTCTAACAATAGAGCGGGGAAAAATTTGATCCAAGTTAGGCTTGACAGTGACCTCATCTCAGTTGGCTGGGATATTCTCCAACATTCCTCCTTAAAGGTAGCTCTGAGGACCATCTCATACCACTCTATGCTAGTTTTCTCATGGATGCATAATCAAACTACCAGATGAAGGCCCTTCAAGTATGAAATCATGTGGCACTCACACTCCAAGTTTAGGGATTATATTGTACAATGGTAGAATAAGCCAGTTGAAGGAATAACTATGTTCCATATTTCTAGGAAGCTTGAATGAGTCGCAAAGAGGTTAGAGGATGGAGAAAATATTCATTTGAAAACATTTTCAAGTCAAATAAGACTATTGAAAAGAAGTTGGAAGCTCTTCAAAATTGTCTAACACAAGTTAATGTTAACACTAAACATCACTAGGAGGAGAGGGAGTATTGGGATCGGTGGAAGACCCTTCTAAAATAGGAGGAAATATTCTAGAAGTAGAGGTCTAGAGTTCAGTGGTTGGAGGAAGGTCACCTAAATATGGCCTTCTTCCATAGATCAACATCAAGGAGAGAAAAAGAGGAACACCATAAACCATCTGGTTGCAAATAATGATTAGGAGATAATGGAAATAGAGGAGATAGAAGATTGATAAAATAACTATTTCAAGGAAATTTATAATATCCCAATTGTTCAGGTCCGTGTAATATGCAATAATGTATTTTAGGATTGGTTAATCTAGTGGTGAAAAACTAGATGAATGAGACCATAACTGGTAAGGTCAAGGAGGAGGAGGTAAGAAAGGAAGTATTTAGTATGAATCAATACAAACCCCCATGACTTGATGGGTTTCCCTCGTCCTTTTTTCAAGAATTTTGGGATATTGTTAAGTATGGCGTGGTTCACATGGAAAATGATTTTGTCAGAAATGGCAAACTGTTGAAGGAACCTAACCAAACATTTATAGTACTAATACCTAAGATGAATGACCCTAGATGTCTAGAAGATTTTAGACCCATTAGTCTTTGCAACACAATCTACAGAGTCTTCACCAAGATTACAATTAACCACATCAAGCCCCTATTTGATAAGTTTATAGGACCACACTAGAATGGGTTTGTGCCAAGGAGACGGATTCTTGATGCAGTCATAACCACACATGAGGTAATTCACTCTATGGAAATGAGTAGAAATCCAGGTATGGCCCTTAAACTTGATATATCCAAGTCTTATGATAAGGTCAGGAGGGAATTTATTTTTGATATCCTTACTAAATTAGGATTAAATGAGAATTTTATTAAAATTATCAAGATCGTTGTGAACACTGTCACCTTTTTGGTTCTTTTTAATGGGGCCCCTGGAAGATTTTTTTCTTCCTCTCAAGGTTTGCAACAAGGTGACCCCCTATCACCTTAGTTGTTCATCATTGTGGCAGAGGTTTTGAGTAGAAATCTAGTGGCCATGGCTAACTCTGGTAGAATAAAAGAAGTCAAATCTATGTCCTTGTGCCCCCCCACAAATTATCCAGCAATTTGTTTATGACACCTTTATTTTGCATCTCTTTAGTCCATGAAGCTAGGGAGTGGAAAATAATTCTAAATTAGTATGAGCAGGTTTTGGAAAAATGCATAAACTATTAGAAAATAAAATTGATTTTTTTCAACACAGACACTAGTCATAGAAAAAAGGTGAATAGAATATTGGCATTGCTAGGAGGCTATTTTTCCAGATACCCATCTTGGCCTTTGGCTCACAATTAAAGAAGTCTCCACTTAGTACTAGAATGGCCTGGTAAAACACTTTCAGAGAAAACTAGCGAGATAGAAAGGAATGATCCTGAGTAGTGTGGGGAAAATCCAACTTCTCTTAGCCTCTTTGCAAGGCATTCTAGTGTATTTCCTCTATATCTTTGAACTCCTAGGTAGATATAGAGACATTCTTGAAAAAATCCAAAGAAATTTCTTATGGTCAAGTTCTGAAGAGAAGTCTAGGATGAGCTTGGTGAGCTGGGATAAAGTTTGCCGACCTAAGACCCTTGGAGGTTTGAATATTAGGAGGATAGGACATATAAGTAAGGCCCTCCTAACTAAGGTTGGCTAAAGATTGATGAACTCCATGAGTAGTTGGTGCAACATTGTGAAAGTCAAGTATCTTGGAGGTGACCCGTTCCATCACTTCCTCTGGACCCATGCTCTCCCCTAAGGTTCTAAAATTTGGAACAATGTTGTGCACACCTAGAAAATTCTGAGGATGGGTACTCACTAGATTGTGAGGGATGGAAACAACTTTGACTTCTAGGAAGACCAATGGCTTCAAGATGACCCCTTCATGCACACTAGGTTCCAAACCTTGTGTGAGGCTTGTACTAGACATATTGGTACTTTGACTCGAAAGTATATCACCTCTGATAGTCAATGGAAAAAAATTCATAATTAGGAGTTTACAAGGATAGAGCTTGCTCTGGAACTTCAAAATCTTTTCTAGAGTTATTAGATTCCTTCCACCTCTATTGATGACTCTTTGGTTTGGAGACTTACTCCTTCAGGAGACTTCATAGTGAAATCAATTTATCTTAGTTTCTTAGGGGAGGATGTGGCCTAGGGGGATTGAAGGAAGGTCTAGAACCCATGGATCCTGCCAAAGATAAATTTCTTTTGGTGGATGACCTTACACGAGACTATTGTCACCAATGATAATATTCAAAGGAGAGGGTTTCAGCTAGCTAACTGTTGTGTTTTATGTTACAAAGAAAGTGGAATCTATCTCAAACCTTCTCATCCACTACCTGTTGCATCAGATGTTTGGAGGGCGTTCCTTGTATTATGGGAGTTCCAGTCATGAACTAATGAGGACTTACATCAATTTGTTCACTAAGATGGGTCATTGAATCATCCATATCTCAAAACCCTATGGAGATTAATCCCCCTAAATGTCTTGTGGAAATTTTGGAAGGAGCAAAATAACAGAATCTTTAGGGATAAAGCCACTACCAGTTTGGTAGTTGTCCAACAAATTACAAGACTCTCAAAGGAATATAGTGAGATCTAGTGATAGAAGCCCTCTCTAAACTCCCTAGGAAGAGTTAACATGAAGTGGTCATCTCCTGGGTTCTTAGGCCTAATGGTGGCATAGTTTGATAACTCCAAAGCTATGGCTAGATGTCCCCCCTTTTGAAACATGGATAGAGCTTAATTTTGATAGATTAGTCGTGGCTGGAAGCACGATAGTTGGGGGTGTCTTTTGGAATACTATGGGAGAGGTGGTGGTTGCTTATACTGGGAATTGTAGAGGGGGTTTAAATAATGAGGCAGAAGCCACATGTGAAGAAAAAGCAATGGGATTTGGTTGCACATATAGTCATCCTCATGTAGATATTGAAACTATCAATTATCTAGATTATTAGATGCAAGAGGTCAGATTGGGCAATGCCACCAAGGAGACGACCAAAGTTTTAACAACTGTGGGTCTTAAGAATGTATTTCATCATTTACACCAAGGTAAAAAGGAACTCCAAATGTTGAGGAGGCAAAATGATATTCAATGGGAATTCATAAAAGAGGTAGTGGGTCCCTTTGACCTACCTCACTTGGAGATTTCTCTAGTAGCCGCCCTCAAGAATGAGATCCAACCACTACAATAAATGCC